>JAJPUD010000433.1:641928-663321 GCA_023553655.1 Myrmecobius fasciatus
TTTCATTTACATTATCAAATTTATTGGCATAAAGTTGGGCAAAGAAATTCCTAATTATTACTCTAATTTCCTCTTCATGGAGGAAAGTTATCCCTTATCATTTTTAAGACTAACAATTTGATTTTCCTTTTTCCTTTTTCTAATCAAATTAACTAAAGGCTTATCTATTTTGTTGGTTTTTTCATAGAACCAACTCTTAGTTTTTATTTATTAATTTGATAGTTTGCTTATTTTCAATTTTATTGATCTCCCCTTTAATTTTCAGAATTTCCAATTTGGTATTTAATTGAGAGTTTTTAATTTGGTCTTTTTCTAGCTCTTTTAATTGTAAGCCCAGTTCATTGATCTTTTCTTTCTCTGTTTTATGCAAGTAAGCATCTAGAGATATAAAATTACCCTTTATAAATGCTTTAGCCATGTCCCACAAATTTTGGTATGTTGTCTCATTGTTGTCATTCTACTGGATGAAATTATTGATTGTGTCTATAATTTGCTCTTTCACCCATTCGTTCTTCAGGATTAGATTATTTAATTTCCAATTAATTTGTGGTCTATTTTCTGCTGGCCTTATATTATATGTGAGTTTTATTGCATCATGATCTGAAAAGGATACATTTACTATTTCTGCTTTTCTGCATTTGATTTTGAGGTTTTTATGCCCTAACACATGATCAATTTTCGGATAAGTTCCATGAACTTCTGAGAAAAAAGTATACTCCCTTCTATCACCATTCAGTTTCCTCCAGAGATCTATCATACCTAACTTTTCTAGCCTTTTGTTTACCTTCCTAACTTCTTTCTTATTTATTTTGTGATTTGATTTATCTAATTCTGAGAGAGCAAGGTTGAGATCCCCCACTAGTATAGTATTACTGTCTATTTCTCCTTGCATCTCTGTTAGTTTCTCCTCTAGGAATTTGGATGCTATCCCACTTGGTGCATATATGTTAAGTATTGATACTGCTTCATTGTCTATGGTACCCTTTAGTAAAACATAGTTTCCTTCCTTATCTCTTTTAATTAGATCTATTTTTGTTTTTACTTGATCTGAGATAAGGCTTGCTACCCCTGCCTTTCTTTGTTCACCTGAAGCATAGAAGATTCTGCTCCAGCCCTTTACCTTCACTCTGTATGTATCTCTATGTTTTAGATGTGTTTCTTGTAAACAACATATTGTAGGATTCTGGCTTTTAATCCAGTCTGCTACCCGCTTCCGTTTTATGGGAGAGTTCATCCCATTCACATTCACAGTTAAAATAACTATATCTGTATTCCCTGCCATCTTATTTACCCAGAGTTATGATTTTCTCTTCCCTTTCCCCTCTCTCCCTTCCCCCCTCCCCAGTACTTTATTTTTGATGACCACCTCCCACCAACAGTCCTACCTGCTTTGGAATCCATCCCTCCCCTTTATACTTTTCCCTTAATCCTTCTATTAGTCTATCCCTTTCCTTTCCTCCTTTCCCTCCGACCTTCCCACAAGGGGGGGGGGGTCAGGTCTTTCTTTGAAGCCAAATGTGTCTGATATACTCTCTTAGAGTCCAATCTAATGAGAGTAAGGTTTACACAATACTCCTCGTGCTCCCTTCTTTCCCTCAATTATATTAGATCTTCTATGTCTCTTTATGAGATTTTGCCTTATTTTACCTCCTTTATTTTTACTTTATTTTGCCTGCTTCCCCCCCACCTTTTTTTTCAGTATGGTATCCCTTCCACCTCTAATTTCTTTTCCATTATTATCAAAGAAAAATCAAATTATACCCCCATTCTTTAAGGATACCTATAGTAGAAATATAGTTCTCAAGAGTTCTTTCCTTTTTACCTTTTTATGCTTCTCTTGAGTTCTGTATTTGGAGGTCAAATTTTTTTTCAGATCTGGTTTTTTCATTAGAAATAGGTGAAATTCTCCTGTATTATTAAATGACCATCTTCTTCCCTGGAAGATGATGCTCATTCTAGCTGGATAACTTATTCTTGGCTGTAATCCAAGTTCTTTTGCCTTTTGGAATATCTGATTCCAGGCCCTTCAATCCTCTAATGTGGAAGCTGACAGATCTTGTGTAATTCTAATTACAGTTCCTCGGTATTTGAACTGTTTCTTTCTAGCTGCTTGCAATATCCTTTCCTTGGTGCGATAGTCCTGAAATTTGGCCACGATATTCCTTGGAGTTTTGATTTTGGGGTCTCTTTCAGGAGGTGATTGGTGAATTCTTTCAAAGCCAATTTTGCCTTCTGATTCTAAAACATCAGGGCAATTCTCTTTCATGATTTCCTGGAAGATAGCATCCAGGTTCTTTTTTTCATCATGGCTTTCAGGGAGTCCGATAATCTTTAAATTGTCTCTCCTGGATCTGTTTTCCAAGTCAGTTGTTTTTCCTAGGAGATATGTCATATTTTCTTCTATTTTTTCATTTTTTTTGTTTTTGTTTGACTGATTCTTGAAGTCTTATTGAGTCATTTACTTCTATTTGTTCAATTTTAATTTTTAAAGTATCATTTCCTTCAGTTATCTTTTTCAGCTCCTTTTGTAGCTGGCCAATTGAATTTCTTGGTTCGATGCATTCTTTTTCCATTTTGCCAATTTTATTTTTCAGTGAATTGTTGTCTTTTTCCAATTCACCAATTTTGGTTTTCTGTGAATTGTTTTCTTTTTCCAATTCACCAGTCCTATTTTCCAGTTTTTGATATCTCTGTTGCCCTGATCTCAATTTATTTCCCCATTCTTCTTCTCGCTCTCTTTTGAGATTCTTTATGCAGTCTTCCAGGTAAGCCTTCTGAAAAGGGGTCCAGCTCATGTCCGCCTTTGTGGCTTCATCTGGGATTGTTTTCAGAATCTCAGTATCTGGGGACTGCTCTACTTTCTCTCCATAGAAGCTATGGTGAGAGCTCTCTTCTGCTTCTTACTCATGTTTTTGAGCTGTAAGAAGTTTAGGTCTGGATCACTTGAGGTCTGAATCACTAACAAGTAATTCTGCAGCTGTTTCAGAGCTGAGGTCTGAATCACTAGCAGGGAATTTCAATTTGCCCGGGGGCAGTTTGCTGAGTTGAGGCTGGTCAGGCTAGATCTGCACTAGGACCAGGTTTTCAGCTGCTCTCAATCCACCCTTTACCAAAGGCAGATCTGCCAAAGCACCTGCCCGCAAGCAGAGCAAAGTGGCCCAGGCGTCTCCCAGGCGCTTCCTGGGTGCCTAATATCTGCCCCTCTATAGCAGCCCTGACTTCTGCCCAGGCTGGCTTCTGATCTCAACCAGCAGCCAATTTTCCCTGAGGCTAACCTTCTCCGGAGTTTTTTCAAAATAGATTGTTGATAGAAGTGCATTGTAGTGCAACTGTTTGGTGGTGCCCTCACTCCAAAACCAGTTCGGAGGCTCAATTTGTCTGGGTCTGAGGGAAGGTCTCAGGAGCTCACAGACAATGCTGTCTGCAGTTCACCACCTTGGCTCCAATGTCCCATTTTTTTAAAGTAAGAAGAGAATGGAGTCTGTAGACAAGAAGCCTTTAAACTAGATTTCAATACCTCACAAAATTTTAGAAGGTATTGTTATTAAAGGGCTGTAATAATTATTACAATTAATCAACTTGGTTTCATCCAAAACAAGTCAGACCAGATTAAGTTCATTTCCTTTTTCAATGGGGTTACTAAAACTAATAAATCAAAGGAATATTGTAGAGATTATTTATGTAAAGTGCTAAGTGTACAGAGAAAGAAAAAACATCCTCTGCCCTCAAGGAGTATACATTCTAATGGTAGGCATAATGTAATGGGAGGACTTGCCAACAAACCCCCTCCTTCCCCCCAGCCAGCCTTGGACATTGCACAAGATGCAACTTAGGTAAACTGAGGGCAATCTATGCATGGGAGAACAAGATGGCAATTAGGGTGGAAGGGGGTCCTACCTGAGCAACCCTCACCCAAGAAGCAACGTGGCAGTTCCGGGAAAGGTGTTCCGGATCTGGAGGGGAGAACAATACCCACATGCCTGTATATATTATTAGGAAAAGATTGCACACTCTCTACTTCTGTGTAGCTTCCTGCAGTAGAGAAGGCTCTCCTTATTAGGGAGTGGATAGTTATAGACTAGAGTAGGCCTTCATTATCTTTTAAGGGCTGAAGGCATGTACCAAAGATATAAAAGGGCTCATGGGCTTTGTAATAGACGGAGTCTTTCACCATCTTGGCTCTAGCCCCTCATTACTCACAGTCTTTGCTATTCAGGCGACTCAGCTTTACTGGTCATATAAGCCCCGGGTCACTCAGGAGTTCAGACCAAGACACCCAACAGCATAACATGTCAATGATTAGGTATATACAAGGCAAATGTGTACTATATGAAGGTTATCTGAAAGGAGGAATCTCCTTTAGCAGCTGGTAATTAGCTCTTGCAGAAAGTAAGATTTAAATGGAGTCTTGGGAATTCCAAACTTGGGAGTAAGACAGTGCAAATGAAGTATCTCATGTTACTCTTAAGGGCAAGCTGGAGAAATGTAGGCTAAACATTCCTGGATTAAGGCTAAATTTTTACATCTCCTTTGATCCTTACAACAACCCTGTTAGGTAAGTATTATTATAGTATTATTATTACTCCTCATCATATAGTTGAAAAAACTGGCAGGCAGAGATTAAATGACTTACCCAGAGTCATATAGCTAGTATCAAAATATCAAAATCAGAATTTCACAACTCTTAAGTGCAGCACTCTATCACTGAGCTATCAGCTATCTTTGAATGTAGAGTCAAAAAAAAAAAACCCTTGGAAATTTATTAGGTATTGTGCCTAAGAAAAAAGGAATCGAGGCTGACCCAGAGGCTGAGACCCCAAATTAATTAGAAATTGAAAATTTGAATTAATTATAAACATCATAATAACTTCAATAGAAATTACCAGAAGTGTGAGTATAGGAGAAAAGATAGTAAATTCCATTTCAGACATAGAAAGTTTTAGATACCTTGGGGGGCATCTAGCTAGCAGTATCTAGCAAGATTTGATTTAGAGGCAGAAGGAACTGCAGAGGTCATCTAGTCAGACTCTCTAGTTTTTGTCGTTGTTCGGTCCTTTCAGTCACGTCTGATCCTTCATGGCCCTCTCTGGAGTTTTCTTGGCAAAGACACTGGATTGGTTTGCATTTCCTTCTCCAGTTCATTTTACAGATGAGTTGTTAAGTACCTTGCCCAGGGTCACAGAGCTAGGAAGTATCTGAGGCAGATTTGAAGATGAGTCTGTTTGATTCTAGACCAAGCACTCTAATCACTACACCACCCATCTGCCCCTCTCCCATTTTACAGATAAGGAAATTGAGACCCAGGGTAATCAATTAATTTGCCCAATGTCACATAACTAAATAGTTAGCATCAGAGTAATATATAAACCCAGAACCTCTGACTCAAAAACCAGTGTTCTTTCCATTGCATCATTGACTCTGCATGAAGTTGTACCTTGTAGCCCTCACAAAGTAGAATGAACTGCTTGGGAGTAGGGAGTTTCCCAAAAATCTTAGAATTATTTAAGCAAAGTCTTGATAGCCACTTGTCCAGTGTACCATACAGAGAATTCCTGGGTGAGACTCATTGGCCTTGGAGGTCTTGTCCAACTGAAATTCTGATTCTGTGTCTTTCTGCCCACCTATTACATACTCCAATTATATTAAATATTTGCATAGATATGTATGTTCTTTCACTTATAACACTCATAGAAGCCCTACTCATCTATCACCACTTGCTCACAAAAGAATACAAGGAAATTTAGAACATTCCACTCAAGTAAAGATATTCTTATCACCCAAAGCATCTTCAAGTTGTAACAAGAAATCCAGAGAAATGAGAATATGTATATGAACTGAAGCAAAATGAATCAAACATAATGAAGAGAGCAAGGAGGGAAGAAATAAATGCTTATATAGTGCCTACTGTGTGCCAGGCCCTCTGCTAAGCCTTTTTTTAGAAATATTATCTCATTTGATATTCCTAACAGCCCTGAGAGAGGTAGGAGCTACCATCATCCCCATTTTATGGTTGGAAAAAAAATAAGGCAAATAGAAGTTATGTTTCACCTAAAGTCACACAACTGGATTTGAATTTTTTTTTCAAAACTGCTGCACAAATTACATAACAACCACAATAATACAAAAGGAAACATTCTTTTAAAAAAAAAAAACACTAAAAAAGATTACTGCCACAATCTTAATTCCAGACATCTCATGATGAAAATTTTTCCCTTCCTCTCAACAAAGAGGCAGTGGACAACACATGCAGAATTCTGTGAATAATCTATAAAACGTGATTAATCCATTAATTTATTTTGCTTGACTATTTCTCTCTTTTGAGAGTACTCCATGGTTATGTCTTAGAGCATCTAGGTAGTGTGGTGTACAGAAATATGAACTTGGAATCTTCAAGAAATTAAATCGAACTTCAAGCATTTACTAGCTATGTGACCCTCCATGAGTCACTTCACCCTGTTTGCCTCAGTTTCTTCATCTGTAAATTGAGTTAGAAAAGCCACTCTAGTATCTTTGCCAAATGAGGTCACAAAGAATCAGACATGACTAAAATGATTCAATAACAACAATAAATGGGCATGCCTATTGTGAAGGAAAGAGTGAAATTATTTAGGAAAATATATTTTTTAATTTAGGAAGTGAAATTTATGTTAAAAAATTAAGAACATCAATAAAGCATTTTTTAAAATGCATTGAAGTATCCAAATGGAAAATAATGCCCCTATATGTTACCCAATCAGAAGATAAATCATCCTAACTACTTACATCCATTCTATTTTACTAAAGAACTTATCTACTCACAGTAGGGTCACAGAGTTTCAGTCCTAACAAGAGCTTCCTAATTCAATTACTCAAGGGGTAGGCAGAATGCACTATATAGATCCCAGCCTCAGACAGAGCTGCTTGTCATTTAGTATCTTGTTATCTTTACTTTCATCTCATCTCTCAAATTGATCCTCTCCTTCACACTCACAGACTTCACCCTGGTATAGGCGCTTATCATGGACAATTGTCATAGAATTCTGGTTGGTCTCTCTGTCTAATCTCTCTTCCAATCTATCTTCCACACACTTGCCAAAGTGATTTTCCTAAAGTATAGATCACCCCCTACTCAATATATTCTTGTGGCTCCCTATTGCCTCCAGGATTAAATATAAAATTCTCTGTATGACTTTTAAAGTCCTTTACAACCTAGCCCTTTCCTATTTTTTCCAGTCTTCTTATATTTTACCTCCACAAAAAAGAAACATAAACAATCCCTGCCCTCAAGAATTCTATGGGAGATCCACAGTGGAATGTGTCTATCTAAATATCTATATCTATATCTATATCTATCTTTCTATACATATATACACACATATATGTATGTATACACATATATATTATATATGTATATAAAACATACATATTATATATTTATTTATGATATGAATATATTATATATTTGTATATATGATATAAATATAATATGAAATAAAAAATAAAATAAAATATGTGTACATAAAAATAAGTTTATTTATTTCTACAATCCAGCCAAATATATTCTGCAATTGTTCTTACTGTTCTTCATACACAAGATCCCTTTTACCATTTGCTTTCTTTTGCACAGCTGTCTCCACATGCCCAGAAAGCACTCCATCCTTACCTCTTCTCAGAATTTCTAGTTCCCAAGGGGCAGCTAGGTGGCACAGTGGATAGAGCACCAGCCCTGAAGTCAGGAAGACCTGAGTTCATATCTGGTCTCAGACACTTAACATTCCCTAGCTGTGTGACCCTGGGCAAGTCACTTAACCTCAATTGCCTCAACAAAAAACAAAAAGAATTTCTAGTTCCCTTCAAATTTTAATTCAAGTGTCACCTTCGACACAAAGTCATTCTAGATGCCCCCAACTGCTAATGCCTGTCCCTCCCCAAATTCCCTAGAATTTTGTATGACATTAAATATGTAATTAAATGTGTCCATCTTTCCCTCACTCCTAGTCCCCTTGAGAACAAGGACTGATTCGTTTTTGTCTTTGTATCACCATTGCCCGATAGGAGATTAATAAATTCTTGTTGGTTTACTTTCATCACTTAAAAATGGTTTGTTGATTTGGATTGAATATTCATCCTTGTTCCTATTTGTCTCTTCTCCATCTTCTCCTTCTCCCAACTGCTCTCCTGTTAATTTGATGACTTTGTGACTTCCTCTATAACTCTTCAGTTTTGGAAGGCTATTATATTTTATGCTGGATTCATCTTTTCTCCTGATTTCCATTTCCAGTGCTTCCCATCCTTCAAAACCCCTCCCGAGTGTAGGGCATTGTTGGACAATGTACTTGGTCACCTGGTTACTGGTTAAAGGGAGGGAACACACAACATGGGTGTAAATCATTGGTGGTAATTAGCACTGAATCACGGGATCTAGACCTAGAAGAGATCTAGAGTCAACCTTTCCATCTCATAGATAGAAAAACTGAAGCCCAAGAAGGTGACATGAAGCATCTTGCTCAAGGTCACACAGGGAGCAATAGAGGACATTATGCAGGCCTTCTAAGTCCTGAAGTTTTCCCAATAGGCTCTCCTTTTCTATCACTTCCCCTGCATCTGCCTCGAGCCCCATTGGCCCTTTTTAACCCTACTAATGGTCCTCAGGGATGCCCCAGGGCTGACCTCCAAGGTGGGTCCACCCCAGACCTGCCTTCTTTTTGGAAGCTGAGAATGAGACTGGTTCTGCCACAGACTGTATTGCCTTTTTATTCCCAAGGTTACTACAGAGAATGTGGCCTTGTGACCCCCATTCATGCATCCTACAGGCTGGATGAAAGCTGGAGCAAAGGCGATTCAATGAAGAAAGACAGGGTAGAAAAAGATAATCTGATTCCTGATTAATTTCCCTCATTTATTGTCATGAAAATTGCAGTACTTATGGTGACCTTCCCAGATTGCACCTTCCTCCAACCCCAGAACTTTAATGAAACCTAAAAGCTACTGATTGTTTATTGGGCTTTTGAAATGATGAGGAATCTGCAGCCTACTCCTTTGTGACTTTGACTGCTTCAAGCCCCTTTCCTTCCATTCCCTCATTACCTTGAAATAGAGGATTGAGATTTCTAAAGACTCTTTGCAAAGTGGACAAAGACATTTGTGTTCTATTTACTCTTCAACATAGTGTGACTATAGTCTTGGAAATACTGGGTTTCTTTTTTAAATGAATAAGTGTTAACTTGCCCATCCAAATGAGTGTTGTCACTTCTATAATCAACCCCTTGGAAAGTTGGACCCTTATCCCAATGATTCTACATCTGCCTTCATAAGGGCATGTTTGGAATTCCCATTGAGGAACTAACTACCTTTCAGGCAATCCCCAGAAAGGGAAGGAGAATACTTAATAGCATTTTTCTTCTCCAACAGATAGTATTTACCATTTGAAAAAATTCATTTTTGTTGTTGTTTTTAAAAGAAAGTGCCATCTTCTAAGATATGGCATCAGATAAATGCATAGATAGATTTTCTAATTCATTTTTAACTTGTTCAACAGAATGAATTTTCAGTCTCACAGAGTGACTCCGATCTCTCACTCTGGGAACATTGGTGAATCTCTTAGGGTGAGGAGGAAAAAAAACAAACAATTTTCTCACTGAAAATTTGCCCACACAACTTGCAACATCATTGTTTAACACTTAGGAAACAGGTTTTAGACTAGACTACAAAGAAAAAGAAAAAGCCCAGTTCATAGGCAGTTTCCCAAACAATAAGCAGTAGGAGTTATTCAATTCAATAATTTAGTTCAATTCAATGTATATTTATAAAAAAATGTTGTGCAAAGAAATTTGCTAGGTGTTAGAAGATATAAAAAAAGAAATACTACCTAGAAGCTCATTTTCTGCCGTCATCAGGGAGACATGTATATATGCATGCACACACACACACACACACACACACACACACACACACAATTTTTTTTGTTTTGCTGGAAGTTATCAACAACTATGTGAGTACCAATCAAAAGTTGTTCTCCCTGTGAGTGAAAATGAAATGGTTTTAGGAAAAATTCTCATTCTGACTTCTTAGTAGGGATGAAGAAAGAAACCAATAATAAAAAAGTTTGAGAAGACAGAAGTGAATCAAAATATCAAGAGGTTTTCTGGTAGAAGAATATGATATAGAAAAGAAAGACTAGTAGGTAGGCAGATATCTCAATTTTCAAGAAGCAGAAGATGAATTCTATAGAAGCTACAGTAGGTATTTAAATGCTTATTGACTGGCTAAGAGATGAGTTCATGTCAAACATTACTCAAGCTCAATTAATCATTTTTTTTTTTCTGAAAGGGTTACTATCCTGGTTTTGTAGGTTGTCATGACTTCAGAATTTAGGATCTAATCCTAGAAGTTAGGATTAGAGATGTTGCTCTACTTATAGGCTTCCAATAAAGGCCTCATTTCTAAAATATATAGAGAATTGACTCCATTTTATAAAAATACAAGTCATTTTCCAGTTGATAAATGGTCAAAGTATATGAACAGACAATTTTCAGATGAAAAATTAAAACCATTTCTAGTCATATGAAAAAATGCATACCTCTCAGATTGACTAAAATGACAGGAAAAGATAGTGATGAATGTTGGAGGGGATGTGGAAAAACTGGGACACTAATACATTGTTGGTGGAGTTGTAAACTGATCCAATGCAGAATTATGCCCAAAGGGCTATAAAATTATGCATATCCTTTGATCCAGCAGTGTCTCCGGTGGATCTGTATCACAAAGAGATCATAAAAAAGGGGGAAGGATCCACATGTGCAAAAATGTTGGTAGCAGCCCTTTTTATAGTGGCAGGAAACTGGAAAGTGAGTGGATGCCCAATCAGCAGCAGGGGTCAGCTAGTTGGCACAGTGGATATAGCACCAGCCCTGAAGTCAGGAGGCCCTGAGTTTGAATTTGACCTCAGACACTTAACTCTTCCTAGCTGTGTGACGCTGGGCAAGTCACTTAACCCCCATTGCCTCAGCAAAAACAAAACAAAACAAAACAAAACAAACAAACAAACAAACCAAAAAAAAAAAACCCAGTAGGATTATTTCAGAAAGTCCTGGACAGATTTACATGAACTGATGCTAAGTGAAGCAAGTAGAACCAAGAGAGCATTGTATACAGCAACAAGATTATACAATGATCAATTCTGATGGATGTGGCTCTTTTCAACATCAAATTGAATGCATTGGTGATGGAGTGAGTCATCTGTACCCAAAGAGAGGACTGTGGGAATTGAGTATGAATCACAGACATAGTATTTTCATTTTTTTTATTGTTGTTTGCTTGCTTTTTTTTTCTTTCTCATTTTGTTTTCTTTTTCATGTGATTTTTCTTGGACAGTATGATATTTTTAGAAATATGCATAAAAGAATTGCACATATTTAACATATATTGGATTACTTGCCATCTAAGGGAAGAGGTGAAGGAAAGAGAGGGAGACAAAAAAGGAACTATCTATGCATATATATATTGCTGAGGCAATGGGGGTTAAGTGACTTGCCCAGTGTCACACAGTATGCACATATTTTTAAAAAATAAAAAGCTTTAAAAATAAATAAAAATTTTAAAAATAGATGTGGTGCTCTCAAAATTTAGCTAAGCTAATCTTCAGACTTTTTTTGGACACTGAATCACTAGGACTATACTAGAAACCTTTCTCAATTGGGGAAAAACTTTTAGAACTTTAGGTCTCTAAGTGTACCTTTTCTACAACTCAGAGTTACCTTATAGGTCTTTAGAATAATATTTTTAGAATAAGTATAGGATATTTTTAAAATAAAACTTTTCTGAAGTAAACTATGTAACATTTTCAATGATTCCAAGTTACTCCCCATTGTAAATGCTCATCTCTTTAATACCAGCATCCTTCTTGTTGTTGTTCAGTCATTTCAGCCCTTTGGCTTCCTAGTTTACTTTCAGTTATTTCAGTCATGTTCTACTCTTCAGTCCTGTCCATGACCCTATTTGAGGTTTACTTGGCCAAGTTACTGGAGTGGTTTGACATTTTTTTCTCCAACTCATTTTACAGATGAGAAAATTAAGGAAAAATGGATTAAGTGATTTGCCCAGGATCATACAGCTAGGAAGTGTCTGAGGCTGAATTTGAACTCATGAAAATAAATCTTTCTGATTTCAAGCCCAGTGCTCTATCCACTGTGCCACCTAGCTGCCCCTACTTAATGCTTATATAACTGCAAATCATGCAATGTCATGGTGTCAGAAGAATCAGGATTGCTGATAATCTTAATGGCAATGGAAAGATGCATAGTAAGTGAAGTTAGGCTATAGCTTGTTACTAATGACAAGACACTCCATCTCTCAGCTCCCCTTTGCCTGGAATGCTCTCCCTCCTCCACTCCAACTTCTGATGTTCCTGGCTTCCTTTAAGTCCTTACTAAAATTCCACCTTTTACAGGAAGCCTTCCCTAAATCTCTCTAAATCCCAGTATTTTCCTTCTTTTAATTATTTCCTATTTATCCTATATGTAGCTAACTTTGTATATGTTTGCTAGAATGTTGTCTCCTCCATTAGTTTGTAAGCTCCTTTAGGGCAGGGACATTTTTTGCCTTATTTTGTATTCACAGTGCCTGGCACATAGTAGGCACTTACTATGTTAATTGAATTGAATTGAGTTATTATTACTATTAATAGGTTATATTTATATAGAAATTTAACATGTAAAATGCTTTGCAAATGTTATCTCATTTCATCCTCACAACCCCATGAAGTAGGTGCTATTTATTTCCTCAAATTACAAAAAGAGGAAACAGAAGGTTAGAAGCAGAGTGATTTCCCCATAAACTTACAGCTAATAAACATTCAAAGCAGGATTTGAACTCAGCTTTCATCTGACTCCACTTACAGGAAAACTGAAGTCATTTTGGGACTCTATCTCACACCTATTACATTGGCAAAGATTAAAGGAAAATGATACATGTTGGAGGTGCTATGGGAAAACAGGGATATTGATATACTATTGTCAGATATATGAATGGGTACAACCATTCTGAAAGCAATTTAGAATTATGTGCAATGGCTTCTCTCCCTTCTCTTCAGCTAGTGGTGTTTTACTACATATGCAATCTAAAAATTCTAGAAATTTAACTAGGTTATGCCTGGGTCTCACAAATTGGATTGCATAGAAATATTCTTTCTTCAGTGAGCTGTGAGATGCTGGTAAATATTTAACAATCAGCTTTCTAGAAAAAAAGTTTCCAAGAACACTCTTTAAAGTTTAATCTCCATTATCAACATTTTTTCCCATCAATTCTTAAGTCTAAATACCAACAAAGCTGTTAATTAAACAGTAAATCAGCAGCATTTGCCAATTTCCAAGCTGTGAAAACTCATACTGAAAACTTGGTGGTAGGTTCTGGCAAGTGGTTAGAACAGGCTCCAGCACACATCTGGCTAGAGAAATGGAGTGCTTTGACCACCTGGTCTTGCATTTCTTGGCAAACTGCTCAACATCAGAAAAGAGGTAGCCAGGTTTACTGCTTAGCTTTTCCTCCCTCCCATCTTTCCCATTAATTAGCCTCCACCACCTGTTAAAAAAAAAAAAGACTAAACTAGACCTCTAAAAGCAGTTTCCAACATTTTAGGTTTTGTGTTGTACATTCTATGTCATTTCTAGTTCTGTTTAGCTCTAGCTCTTCAGTTTTTTGCCTTTTTTTTAGTGAACAGCATTTTGAACATCTTTATTCATGTCATGTAATGAAGTCAATTTTTCCCCTTTTTCTCCACTTTAGGAATGGGGAAAAAAATAGGCAGAGCTCTAGAATTTCTTCCATTTTCTGAGTTTTTGTCTAAGTACTAAATTCATTTTAGGAGTATTTATTAAGTCTGTTGTGAGAGGACTGCTATTCAGATAAATTTTCATTTCTATTTAAAGATCCAGAGAGGTCTTACAAAAAAGAACAGAAGCTGATAGGAGGTACTATTAGGATTAAGAGGATTCAACAGCCAGTTTAGTAGCCTCCAATTAATTGTGCCATTATTTGACTAATAGATCACAATGAATACAACCCAGAATACAGTTCATCACAGGGCATTTAATGGCCAGACATTTCCTGTATAATTGTTGGTGAAATGAACTACTTCTTCCATCTAGATTTGCAATTTCAAAGGGCATAGCTCTTTACCTAGGAGAGGGGCTGGAACCCAGGAGACAAATATTATGTCTGTCAAACTGGTTCCTCTCCATTTAATCAAATTTAAACCGTCTCACCGGATCCAGCGCAGGCCCTACCATCTACACAAAGTCTTCTCCCAATACTTCAGCCTGAAATAGTTTCCTCATCCCCCTCATCTTTTGCCACCTATTTATTGCAGTACTACACCACTTAGCATCTGGTTCTTAGATGATGTCTCATCAAAGCCAATATGGTGTCGAGGAGAGCTATTATTGTTGCTCATCCTTGGTTCTTGAAGAGGACCAATGACATCACAAGGGTGATATCTTGACTTTCAAGTGAATTGGATTTAAGTGAGGCAGAGCTAAGTAAAACCATTAATCTCACTCTCCTTCAGACTCAGAGAAGACCAGTGGCAAGACATAAGTCAAAGCAACTGGCAATTGTCCAGGATGCAATGAGTGACTTTTTAATTTTAAATTAAAATCTTTTCCATTCTCAACTTGTCTGAGCCAATGTCCTTTTAATGACAGTGAGCCAGTCCTAGAATAGGGAGGACATGAGTTCAAGTCCTGCTTTTTGACTGAAACTGCCCTCTCCAAGGTCACCAGTGATGTCTAACTTGCTAAATTCCTCCGTTAACTCCTTTTTTCAAATTTTAATATCACCAGTTATTCTTTCCTAGATATAATCTCTTCCCTTGTGTGATTCTATATGACATTTGATCTCTGTCTACCTCAGTTTCCTCAGTAAAATTTAAAATAATAAAATAAGTATAACCTAAACCACCCCCCATAATGTTGCTGTGATAATGTTTGTAAAAATATTTACAAAACACTTTGCAAACTTTAAAGCCTTTTATAATTGGTAGCTATTTTTGTCTCTGTAATAGAGACTATTTATATATCTAAGCCTCTTTGCTCTTTCTAATCCCAGTCTTCCTTCATGGATTGTCCACTGGATAGTTCTTCCTAGATATCCTCATTCTGTTAAAAAAAAAGGGGGGGATTTTACACACCTGTTTACATATCTTAAATATACCCCTTCTTCAAAATTCTCTATTTCTACTACTACCTACCATTCACTCAAGTTTGCAACATTGGATTTATTCTTGACCCTTCTATCTCTTTTTCCCCTTATATGTAAACAATTGCTAAGCCTTGTCTATCAGTCAACTAGTATTTATTAAGCACCTGCCAGGCACTGCACTAAGTGCCAGGGACATAAAATAAAATTGAAAAAAAAAAAAAACACAGTTCCTGTTCTCAACATATTCATGGTTTAAAGGCAGAGATAATATGTAGAAGTCATGTACCAATAAGACACAGGGGAAATAGCAGAAGGCACTAAGATTAATGAGAACTAGGACTTTATAGTATAGTTAGTATCTCTTACATCCTTCCCATTCTATCCACTCTTCTATCCACTATCTGGATTCAATCTCTCTTTATCTCTTGTCTGGACAATTGTAATAGTCTCCCAATTGGTTTCTCTGCTTCAAGATTCTTTCATCTTATTCAGTTTGCCTTACATTATACTATTATCCCTTTCACATTGCAACTTTCCCCAATATAGTTTTGATATATTGCAGGTCAGCATAAGAAATTAAACGGGAATTTGGAGGGAGTTTTGCAGAAGCTTCAGGCAACACAAAAAAAGTTTAGAAACTCAGGGATGCATAAAATATATGTGTAGTATAATAAAATAGCAACCTATTTTATCTTTTAATACCATAATAATTCAGACCTCTATTATGAAAGGAGGGCCAAATTATTTTACATGAATTTTACACATCAAAAGGGTGCTGTGATGTAGAAGGAATAACTGTATTCAGGAATATGCTAGTAAGCATATTCTGGCTCTCTTGGGGAAAAAATGCATGTATGCCACACTTTTAAACCCACCACACAACTACCAAAATAATCTTTCTAAGGCATAAGTCTGACCATGTTATACCCAAGCTATTAAACCACCAAGAAAAGGCTCTTGAGACTGGATTAAAATATATTAATTAAAATTAAAAAACAAAATCTTCTGAGGCTATCTGACCCTAGCTTACCTTCCCAAACTTTTTTCATCTCTCCTTCATGAACTCCAGGCTCCAGTCAAAATGGCCCACTCATTGTCCTCCCTTGGCACAGCATGGTATAGTGGATAGAGCACTAGATTTGGTATCTGGATTCAAATTCCACCTCAAAAAATATTTACTACGTCTGTGACCCAGGACAAGGTATTTAACCTATGTGAGCCTTAGTTTTCCATCTATCAATTGAGAGAGATACAATGACTTCTAGATCCTAGCTTCAAATTTATGATCATAGGATTTCTCTCCCACCTCCATGCATTCACTTAAGCTGTCCTATCTGGAAAACAGTTCCTCCTCCTCATCCACTCTTAGAATACTGTCTTCCTTTAAGTTTCAATTCACTACTTCTTTGAAACCTTTTCCGATTTCCTCAGTTGTTAATGTTTTCCCCTTTCTTAATTTGTGGTGGTGCACAGTGGTGGTGGTGGAAGTCATATCTGATTCTTCATGATCCCATTTAGGGTTTTCTTGGCAAAAATACTGGAGAAATTTGCCATTTCATTCTCCAGGTTATTTTATAAATGAGGAAAGTGAGGTAAACAGGGTTAAGTGACTTGCTCAGTATCACACAGCTTATAATTGTCTGAGGTCAGATTTGAACTCAGGAAGATGAATCTCCTTTTCTCCAGTCTCAATACTATGCATGCCCTCTAATTATTATAAGCTATTCTGATAAGGAGCTGAAATGTTGCTTCCCATAATTTATTCCCATTTATCCCTGTTCCCCCAATAAAGTCAAAAAGAGTAAATCTAATATTTGTAGGCAAAACAAACACTTGAGGTCAGATGATACAAATGGATGTGTGACTAACTGAATGCTGATGCCCAAAAATTGTCAACCTAAAAGGAAGTTGCTAGTGGTGTGCCATAGAGCTCTGTCCTTGACCCTAAGTTGTTGAATATTTATAGTACTGATTTGGATGGAGACAAAGATGACATAGTTATCAAATTCATAGATGGCACACAATTAGAAAGGTCAGTTAATATACAGAATGGCTGAATCAAAATTCAAAAATAGTTCAACAGCCCAGAGCAATGAGCAAATCTGGCAAGATAAATTTTAAATGTAAATCAAGTCCCACATTTAGGTGGTTATTTTTTTTTCTTAAAGTCTTATATAGTAACACAAGAACAAGATGAATGAAGCACAAGTTAACTAGCAATTTAGGTTTTTAAAAATGGGGGTGATTTGTAGGAAACCACATTAATAGGATATGGTTGTTAAAAAAAGAAAAAAATTAAACCCTGACACCTATTTCAAGGAATTTGACAGCTCTCCTGTCTTCTGCTTTGGTCTGACCACATCTGGAGTATTATATTCAAGTACCTAAATATAGTAATGCCTTATTCCTTTACATTCAGAAAAGCTTGGGCCAGGTAGGGGAGGAGGAAGGCAGGACCTCAGTTTTCTTTCAAATTATTTGTCTGAGGTAATAAATATTAATATTACAGCAACTAAGTAGCTAATCATGGTGTACCTCAGTTTCGTCAATTGTAAAATAGAAATAATAATGATACTTATCTCAAAGGATTGTTGTGAGGATCAAATGAGATAATGTTTGTAAAGTGCTAGACACAGTGCCTGGCACACAGTAGGTGCTAATAAATGCTCATTCCCTTCCCTTCCCTGTAAGCTAAGACTTTGAAACAGATAAAACAATACAGCTAGAATCATATGTTTAGGAAGGGTGAAAGGGAGCCATTATCTTGTGAACTTCCAAAGACCCCAAACCATCTTTATTCTGATTATTTAGTACCATCACTCAAGAAACCAGAAAGGGGAATGTATCTGATGAAAAGGGAAAAGAATTGTTTTTCTCTTTAAACATTTATTGGCAGAGGGGTCTCTATCTTGCACATGCTTCAGAAATACTGTATCATCCAAATCAAATAAATTCTGCATCTGGCTTGCCACACATCAACAACCTGCCTTAGAAATTGAGAGGTCAAAGGCCTTTCTTCCTCATCACCTTCCTACTTGCTCCATGGATAAAGACATAATTCCTTATTTGTGGCATTACCAGGTGTTGCTATGGTGATGACACAGTGATTGCATTTTTAGCTGAAGGCATAACAGGAAGCCACACTTGAGCTATACATATCCTGAATAATAATGCTGATAATAGGGTTTATTCACCCCTCCTGGTTCTAAGTACTGGTAAGGATTTGATTTTAGACACAATGTCTGATGTGAGTCTTAATTTCACATTTAGCATAAGTCTGTGTTGCTCCAATGAATATTGGCAATATGTGTCACTAACTGAACCAAGAGAGGGAGAGGGTTAAAACAAGGTGGAACCTAAGTTAAGTTCCAGCTGGAGATACCAATGTGATGTCAGAAGGAGTGTGGCTATGTGGCTTCCTACATATGAAAGAAGGGAATTCTGTCATAGATTTTGTATACAGAAGTGTGCTGGATTCAGGTCCTATTGGCTACTGAAAGCAAATTGTTAAGTTTCTAAGTGTGAGTATTTAAACCTTGGATACTGGCAAACATATAAGGCAGAGCTTGATTTATTGTTCTGTTGACTGTCTAGACTTAAGAAAGTGATGGGGGAAATGTTAATATTGCAGATTAGACGTAAAAGTGTGTCCTGCATACATACTGTGGGAAGAATCAACTATTAAACATTTATCAAGCCTGTATGCTGGGTTCAATTCTAATTAAGAGGTTATAGGAGCTATTCTAATTTGCCTACTTAATCTGTCTCTTGGAATGAAACTAGATCAGTACTATAGGCAAAGCTACCATGAATGGAGCTCACAAGACTCACAGTCTTGGTTGACTACAGATGAGCCTAAAGCTGGAAGAAAGACCCAATGAGTTCAGTCCAGAGAGTTTAGAGAGCTCCCCAAATTTAGCTTAGGAAAGATTCATGTATAGAGCAGAGGCTGTGGTCGCCAGTCCCAACAAAGAGGGAATCAGGATGGCCAGGCTTGATTTAATGGGATAGTTTAATTGATTAATGTAGGATAGTTTAGGACATTTAAGGAATGTTTATTCAGATAAGGTTTATTGTTTGTCCTTCTCAAAGAAGACTTATGACATTACAAGGGTAACGTTTTGATTTATGCATGAATTGGATTTAAATTAAGTAAAGTTGCACAAAGTCTCCCTTTCTCCTCCAGAGTTGTTGGCCTTCAATAGTAAGATAAAAGTCAAAATGACTGGCAAAAAAACTTGGTCTTTTTAAACTAAAGTCTTTCCTGGATCACAGTTTGTTTGAGGCAATGCCCATTCAATGATTAAGGGATAGGTAAGAATTGAGACAAAAAGTGGCTTACTTTGCCATCACAAAACAATCAATTTAGGAGGGGAAGACCATCAGAGTTTCTGGCCCAAATAGAAAACCATTGGTATTTACAATCAGTCTGAACCATTAGAACCCAAACAATGAGAGAGTGTGACTTGGGCTGGGGCCTAGTATTGGCCACTCAATGAAAGCCAGAGCAGTTTGGCTTTAAAGGCATGGTCAAATCAGTGGTCAAAATATATGTCTGTATAAGCACTTGTATGGCCTCTAGTGTATTTGGGAATTTGGTCTTTATGCAGAAGCAGTGTGTTACAGTAGGAAAAACACTGAATTTGGAAGAAGACCTGGGATGAAACCCTAGCTTTGCTATTTACTATCTATGTGATCTCAGTCAAGTAACAAATTTTCTGGGTCTCAATTCCCCTACCTGTAAAGTAAAGGAGAGAGACTTGGGCTTAATAACTTTTTGAAACTCTCATACTAACAAAACTGTTATCCTTGTTAA
This sequence comes from Myrmecobius fasciatus, assembly GCA_023553655.1. Taxonomy (NCBI): domain Eukaryota; kingdom Metazoa; phylum Chordata; class Mammalia; order Dasyuromorphia; family Myrmecobiidae; genus Myrmecobius; species Myrmecobius fasciatus. Next base: position 661,919 of record JAJPUD010000433.1, read on the forward strand.
TTAGAAAACCCTAGAAAACATATTCTTTCAGCCTGCAGTATGTGAATAGAAGGAACAGAAAGGGAAGAAAGGAAAGGAATAGGAAAATAGGATACCTGAAGAGGGTAGCTGTGTTCTAAGAAGAGAATCAGGTAATTAGCATTCATGGATAAATACTTTACTGGTAAATATCAAACGACCAGTTCTCCATGAAAAAAAAAAAGTACCAGTGCCACATTTTTACTTTTAATATGCATTATTAACATTTTCTCCATCACTTTCTTAAGCCTAGGCAATTAACAAAACAGTAAATCAAGCCCTGATATGTAGCAGTTGAAATTTCTGAGGTATAATCTATCTGCCAAGGAAAAGTCACAAACTATACGAACTAAACTACAAAACACTTTCCACACAAATAAAATCAGACCTAGTCAATTGGAAAAACATTGAAGTGCTCATGGATAGGCAGAGCGAATATAATAAAAATGACAATACTACCCAAACTAATCTACTTATTTAGTGCCATACCAAACTCCCAAGAAATTATTTTACAGATCTAGAAAAAATAGTAGCAAAGTTCATTTGGAAGAACAAAAGGTCGAGGATTTCAAGGGGATTAATGAAAAAAAAAAAGGCAGATGAAGGTGGCCTTGCTGTACCAGCAAGCAGCAGTCATCAAAACCATTTGGTACTGGCTAAGAAATAGAGCAGTCAATCAGTGGCACAGGATAGGTTATCAGGACAATCTAGGCAATAACTTTAACCATTTAGTGTTTGATAAACCCAAAGACCCCAGCTTTTGGGATAAATACTCACTATTCGGCAAAAACTGCTGGGAAAATTGGAAACTAGTATGGAAGAAATTAGGGCTTGACTCATACCTAACACCACATACCAAGATAAGATCTAAATGGGCTCAACATCTAGATATAAAGAGTGATTTTGTAAACAAATTAGAGGAACGTAATATAGTTTATCTCTCAGACCTGTGGAGATGGAATAAATTTATGTCCAAAGAAGATCTGAAACTCCTAAATGAACACCAGATAGATAATTTTGATTATATTAAGTTAAAAAGCTTCTGTACAAATAAAACTAATGCAGACAAGATTAGGAGGGAAGCATCAAATTGTGAAATCATCTTTACATTTAATGGTTCTGATAAAGGCCTCATTTCTAAAATATATGGAGAATTGTCTCATATATATAAGAATTCAAGCCACTCTTCAATAGATAAGTGGTCAAGGGATATGAACAGACAATTTTCAGATGATGAAATTAAAACCATCTCTAGTCATATGAAAAGTTGCTTCAAATCACTATTGATCAGAGAAATGCAAATTAAGACAACTCTGAGGTACCACTACACACCTGTCAGATTGGCTAAAATGACAGGAAAAGATGAATGTTGGAGGGGATGTGGG
>JAJPUD010000433.1:663421-709226 GCA_023553655.1 Myrmecobius fasciatus
GGATCCAGCCATTCTGGAGAGCAATTTGGAGCTATGCTCAAAAAGTTGTCAAACTGTGCATACCCTTTGACCTAGCAGTGTTTCTATTGGGCCTATATCCCAAAGAGATCTTAGAGGAGGGAAAGGGCCCCACATGTGCAAGAATGTTTGTGGCAGCCCTTTTTGTAGTAGCTAGAAACTGGAAACTGAAGGGATGCCCATCTATTGGAGAGTGGCTGGATAAATTATGGTATATGAATGTCATGGAATATTATTGTTCCGTAAGAAATGACCAGCAGGACGATTTCAGAGAGACCTGGAGAGACTTGCATGAACCGATGCTGAGTGAAACGAGCAGAACCAGGAGATCATTATACACAGCAACAACAATATTACATGATGATTAATTCTGGTGGACATGGCTCTCTGCAACAAAGAATTGTCTCAAACCAGTTCCAATTGTTCAGTGAAGAAAACCATATACACCCAGAGAGAGGGATATGAAATATGGACCACAACGTAACATTTTCATGATCTCTATTGAGGTTTGCTTGCATTGTGTTTCCTTTCTCTGATTCTTTTTTTTTTCTTGTAGATAGGATTTTTCTTGCATAACTTCTCAAGCATTTCAACATTATTAACTTGTAGTGGACTTCCTGCCATCTAGGGGAGGGGAGGGGACTGGGGGTAAAATTTGTAATGGAAAGCTTTGTAAAGATCAATGCTGGGGAACTACCCATACATATGTTATACAAATAAAAAGCTTTAATAAAAAAAAGAAATTTCTGAGGTATAAATGTTCACAATGAAAATTTAAGCCAATTATTACAAGCCAGTATGAGATGATTCTAACACACTGGATCTCAAGGATCAAGAAGGACCAAGAAGCAAAAATCAGGAAGTAGAGACTCAAGAATCAGGAAATGCAAGGTGACAGAGCCCTAAAGCCCAAGGCAAGACCCCTTAGACCAAAGCTTCTTAAATTATGAGTCACGTTCCATATATGGTCAGTAACTGAATGTGGGAGTGGCAAAAAATTTAGCAACATAAAATTTTTTTTGAATGCTCTGCATCCTAGAGTATCAAATATTCTGCCAACATTTAATTCTTTATATAAAAATAAACAAGTATATCCATCTTATTGAAATGCAAATTTGGTTTCATCTTTAATAAATGGTAAAACAATATGTATACCAAAGAATTGTCTTACAATAAATTTCTTTATGATATGCGGTGCTCTCCTGAGCTGGCACATGGTATCCAAATCAGTCCCATCCAGTATTTCAGAAAACCTGATATTAGACTAAGGCATAGGACAGAGAAAAAGTTACCAAATTTTCTAGTTTCACATCTCCAATTGCTTAGTAAACATCACAAAATAAATGCTCCATAAACATCTTTAACTCAACAAATCCAAAATTGAACTCATTATCTTTACCCCCAAACGTTTCCCTCTTCCAAACTTTGCTATTGTTGTCAAAAGTACCACCATACTCCCAGTCACACAGGCCTACAACTCAACAGTTATCTTTAATCCCTTACTTTCTCACTCCAGAACTTCCTTCCCCCTATATCAATTAGTTTCCAAATCCTATCAATTCTACCTTTGTACCATCTCTCATATATTTATTCCTCCTTTTCTTCTCTGACATTGTCACCAACCTCATACCTTCACACGTGGACAATTACATGAACCTGCTGATTGGTCTACTTGCCTCATCTTTCCCTACTCCAATCCATCTTTTACTCAGCTGATAAAGTCTTACCATGTCACTTTATTCAACTATTCAACTCCAACAGCTCTCTGTTTCCACAAGAATTAAAAGTAAAATTCTCTGGTTTTTAAAGACCCTTACAACTTGGCCCCTTTCTATTGTCCCAATATTCTTACACATTATTCTTTTCACATATTGTGGGACTCAATGACATTGGCCTTCTGGCAATTCCCTGGACTTGACACAATTCACATTTCTTTTTTTAAAGCTTTCTATTTTCAAAACATACACATAGTTTTCAACATTCACCTTTGCAAAATCTTGTGTTCCAAATATTTTTCTCTCCCCCTTTTCCCCAACCCCTCCCCTAAATGACAAGTAATCCAATATGTTAAATATGTGCAATTCTTCTATACATATTTTCACAATTATGTTGCACAAGAAAAAAATCATATCAAAAAGGAAAAAAATGAGAAAGAAAATAAAATACAAGCAAACAACCAAAAAAATGAAAATACTATGCTTTGATCCACCCTCAGTTCCCACAATCCTCTCTCTGGATACAGATCACATCTTCATCACAAGACCATTGGAACTGGCCTGAATCACCTTACTGTTGAAAAGAGTCACATCTATCAGCAATGATCATCACAAAATCTTGTTGCTGCTATGTACAATGATCTCCCGGTTCTGATTACTTCACTTAGCACTAGTTCATGTAAGTCTCTTTAGGTCTTTCTGAAATCATCCTGCTAATTATTTCTTATAGAATAATAATATTCTATAACATTCATATACCATAATTTATTCAGCCATTCTCCAACTGATGAGCATCCACTCAGTTTCCAGTTCCTTGCCACTATAAAAAGGACTGCCACAAACCTTTTTCACATTTTAATTTTGTGGTATATTCTTTGGAGTATTCTAATCTGGATCATTTGGGCAGCCACATAGGTAAAAATTCAGTGTATATAAATGAATTTAGAGTTCAAGACATACTACACACAGTGTAGTTCAGTTGAAAGAACCCTGGATAGGTAATTCAAAAGTATAAATTAAAGTTCTTCCACTTACTACTACCTTTGTGGCCCTGGACAAATCCCTTAAATAGGGGTATGCTAGTAAAAGTTTATTAGCAATGCTCCCTGAGTGGGAGTGGAAGGTATGAATGGGAAAAATGTATGTCTATACACAACTAAATTTAATCTGTATCATTTACACTTTCTTAAATCTAAACAGAGCAGCTAGTGACATGAATAGAATGTCTGGCTTAGAAGACTCATCTCCCTGAGGTCAAATCTGGCCTCCGATATTTACAAGTTGTCACTTTCTTCATCTGCAAAATGACCTAGAGAAAAAAATGGCAAACCAATCAAATACTTTTGCCAAGAAAACTCCAAATGGAGTCATGAAGAGTCAAGCCCAAGTAAACAAATCTAGACAATTAAAAAAAACAATGATTTCTGAGGTATAAATACTCACATTGAAAATTTAACAATTGGATTATGAAGCCAATGCGAGCTGACTCCAACATACTCCTGCCTTCATCCTTTCTCAATTTCTTGATCTATAAAATTAGTAGTTGGTCTAGATGACCTCAAAGGTTAATTCTAGCTCTAAATCTATGAGCTAAATTCATCACTGGGGACAGTTTACTTGAGCTTTTCCTTCTTATCTGCTCCACATGTACCCAGAATGTCAACCTTGTAATTGAATAGCCTAAAGAATGCTCAAACCTGAAAATACCCAGTTGGCACACATACCTGCTGGCAGTGACCACTTTACCCTTCAGGCTTTACTTATTGTTCTGAGTCTTGATATGAGGATGAAATATTAATTAGTTGTTTTATTAAGTTATTGTTTATATTTAATATTAAAATATGAGGTCTTTTTTTTTCTTATATCCCGTGGTTCTTTTGCTGATAGGAACATTAGTATCAGATGTGATTTCAGTGCCAGGGCAGTGAGAAGCAAAAGACACACTATATAGCCAATAGATGTACTCAGGCCTGTTTGGAGCTTATGGAACAATAATATTCTATTACATTCATATATTGTAACTTATTCAACTATTCCCCAATTGATGGACATGCACTCAATTTCCAATTCATTGTTATTACAAAAAGAGCTGCTACAAACATTTTTGCACACGTGGGTCCTTTTTCCTCTTTTATGATCTCTCTGGGATACATACCCAGTAGTGACATTGCTGAATCGAAGTGTATGCACAATTTTATAGCTCTTGGGGCTTTTTTTTTTCAGTATATGGCAAAATGAAATCAAGAAATCAAAGCAACACTATTTTAACCTAATTAGAGAAAGGTTGTAGAAGTCAACAAACATTTTATTCTGTTGGAAAGACAAACAGATTGATTTGCCATTTTTGTCTTTCAAAAGGAAAAGATTTTTGGTGTCTTTACAATTCATGTTAAGAATTTATAGTGACTATATTATAAAGCAGCAGTCATCAAAACCATTTGCTACTGGCTAAGAAATAGAGTAGTCGATCAGTGGCATAGGATAGGATCACAGGGCAAACTAGGCAATAACTATAGCAATTTAGTGTTTGATAAATCCAAAGGCCCCAGCTTTTGGGATAAGAACTCACTATTTGATAAAAACTACTGGGAAAATTGGAAACTAGTATGGAAGAAATGAGAGCTTGACCAACACCTAACACCACATACCAAGATAAGATCTAAATGGGTTCATGATCTAGATATAAAGAGGGACTTTGTAAGCAGGTTAGAGGAACATAGGATAGTTTATCTCTCAGACCTGTGGAGAAGGAAGGAATTTGTGTCCAAAGAAAAACTGGAACTCTTAATTGAACACCAGATAGATAATTTTGACTATATTAAGTTAAAAAGTTTTTGTACAAACAAAACTAATGCAGACAAGATTAGGAGGGAAGCATCAAATTGGGAAATCATCTTTACATTTGAGGGTTCTGATAAAGGTCTCATCTCTAAAATATATAGAGAATTGTCTCATATTTATAAGAATTCAAGCCACTCTCCAATCAATAATTGGTCAAAGGATATGAACAGATAATTTTCAGATCATGAAATTAAAACTATTTGTAGTCATATGAAAAGGTGCTCTAAATCACTATTGATCAGAGAAATGAAAATTAAGAGAACTCTGAGATACCACTATACACCTGTCAGATTGGCTAAAATGACAGGAAAAAATAATGACAAATGTTGGAGGGGATGTGGGAAAACCGGGACACTGATACATTGTTGGTGGAACTATGAATAGATCCAACCATTCTGGAGAGCAATTTGGAACTATGCCAAAAAGTTATCAAACTGTGCATACCCTTTGGCCCAGCAGTGTTTCTATTGGGCTTATATCCCAAAGAGATCTTAAAGGAGGGAAAGAGACCCACATGTGTAAGAATGTTTGTGGTAGCCCTTTTTGTAGTGGCTAGAAACTGGAAACTGAATGGATGCCCATTAATTGGAGAATGGCTGAATAAATTATGGTATATGAATGTTATGGAATATCATTGTTCTGTAAGAAATGACCAGCAGGATGATTTCAGAGAGGCCTGGAGAGACTTGCATGAACTGATGCTAAGAGAAATAAGCAGAACCAGGAGATCATTATACACGGCAACAACAAGACTATATGATGATCAATTCTGAAGAATGTGGCTATCTTTAACAATTAAATGTTTCAAACTAGTTCCAGTTGTTCAGTGAGAAGGATATGAATGTGGACCACAACATAACATTTTCATGCTCTCTCTTGATGTTTGCTTGCATTGTGTTTCCCTTCTCAGATTTTTTTTTCTTGTAGGTCTGATTTTTCTTGCACAGCAAGATAACTGTAAAAATATGTATACACATATTCAATTTGTCAAGTATTTTAACATAATTAACATTTAGTAGACTTCCTGCCATCTAGGGGAGGGGTGGAGACTAGGAGGGAAAAATTTGTAATGGAAAGCTTTTCAAGGTCAATGTTGAAAAATTACTCATACATATGTTTTGCAAATAAAAAACTTTAATTAAAAAAAAAGAATTTGTTGTGGACTATAATAATCATAAATGAAGAGGGAGAGCTCTTTTGCACATATTACTAAAGAACATAACAGGTACAGGTTATCTAAAGGTTGTAGTATGGATCTCAAGGTAATGTAGCCCTAAAACAAATTATATTTTCATTTTATAATAATGGAAGTGCTCAATCGATTAAATCCCAGTGGTGTTAGACAGGAAATAGGGAGAAGAGAGGAAGGGAGTTACTCCAATCTATCCTGCCAGCTGCTATTATAGTAATCTCACTAAAATATCTCTTTGATCAGGTCACACCCTTCTTCCCTATTTAGAAAACATCAATGGCACTTCCTGGAAAAGCAGGGAAAGGAAAGTGAAGGTAGTAGAGATACCTACCTGCAACCCCACCCACAGAGTGGGGAGAGGGGCAGGTTTAAGGGAAGAAAAGTAAAAGGGAAGAAAAGCTTCAATAAAGTTTTTTTTTTGTTTGTTTTTTTTCAAATGTTGCATTCTGCTTCCCTTACTGAATCCCTCTGTAATGTCCTGGATGGGACTCACAGCTTAAATGCTTTAGAAACAGTGGTTTTAGAGACATCGAGGTGGTGCAGTGGATAGAGTACCAGCCCTGAAGTCAGAAGGACCTGAGTTCAAATTTGACCTCAGACACTTAACATGTCCTAGCTGTGTGACATTGACAAGTCACACAACCCCCCCCCCCTCCCCAAAAAAAAAAAAAGGGGGGGGGGGGGGTTTCTGTGACTTGTAGCTATAAAGTATATGCTAATTTTGTAAGATATATACTAACAGCTTGTTTCTTAATGAGGCTTCACAAATCTCTTTAGAAGAATAGGCTTGCAGGAATGGATGAGTTTACAGAGTAGATAAAAATCACTCTACAGAATAGGGTAAAAAATGGTAAGTAGCAGAAATAAAGGACAATAAATCAAATACCTTTACTGAAATCTGTCTTTTGGGGGGATTTTTTTATTTGTTATTTTATTTTTTGCCATTATATGTAAAAAAAACAACAATTTTTTAATACTTGTTTTTAAAATTGAGTTTCACATGCCCAAAGGGCTATAAAATTGTCCATACACTTTGATTCAGCAATGTCACTACTGGGTATGTATCCCAAAGAGATCATAAAAGAGGAAAAAGGACCCACATGTGCAAAAATGTTTGTAGCAGCTCTTTTTGTAATAACAATGAATTGGAAATTGAGTGCATGCCCATCAAATGGGGAATAGTTGAATAAGTTACGATATATGAATGTAATAGAATATTATTGTTCCATAAGAAATGGTGAGCAAGCTGATTTCAGAAAAGCCTGAAAAAACTTACATGAACTGATGCTGAGTGAAGTTTACAGAACCAAGAAACCATTGTACATAGTAACAACAAAATTATGTGATGATCAGTGATGATGGACTTTGCTCTTCTCACCAATATAGTGATTCAAGACTATTCCAATGGATTTGGGATGGAAAATGTCATCTGCATGGAGAGAGAGAACTATGGAGACTGAATGTAGATTGAGACTAGAATTTTCACCTTTTTGTTTATTTGTTTACTTTTGCTTCTTCATGGTTTTTTTTCCCTTTTAATCTGATTTTTTATGCACAACATGATAAATACGGAAATATATTTTAAAGGATTGCATATGTCTAACTTATATCAGATTGTTTGCTATCTTGGGAAGGAGGGAGGATAGAGAAAAATTTTGGAACATAAGTCTTACAAAAATGAATGTTGAAAACTATCTTTACATGTATTTGGAAAAATAAAATAGTATTGATAAAAAAATAAAGTAAAATTGAATTCCAAATTTTCTACTTCCCTCCTTCATTGACCCTTTATTGAGAAGGCAAGCAATTTGTTACTGTATAGTCATGCAAAACACATTTCTGCATTATGTTATAAATGAAAACAGACTAAAATTTAAAATTCAAGAAAATATAGTTTTTTAAAAGTATGCTTCAAGGGTTCTGATAAAGGTCTCATTTCTAAAATATATAGAGAATTGTCTCATATTTATAAGATTTATAAGAATTCAAGCCACTCTCCAATTAATAAATGGTCAAAGGATATGAACAATTTTCAGCTGAAGAAATTAAAACCATATGTAGTTGTATGAAAAGGTGCTCTAAATCACTATTGATGAGAGAAATGCAAATTAAGACACCTCTAAGATACCACTACACACCTGTCAGATTGGCTAAGATGACAGGAAAAAATAATGACAAATGTTGGAGGGGATGTGGAAAACTGGGACACTGATACATTGTTGGTGGAACTGTGTGAATGGATCCAACCCATTCTGGAGAGCAATTTGGAACTATGCTCAAAAACTTATCAAACTGTGCATACCCTTTAACCCAGCAGTGTTTCTATTCGGCCTATATCCCAAAGATGTTAGAGAAGGAAAAGGGACCCACATGTGCAAGAATGTTTGTGGCAGCCCTTTTTGTAATGGCTAGAAACTGGAAACTGAATGGACACCCATCAATTGGAGAATGGCTGAATAAATTATGGTATATGAATGTTATGGAATATTATTGCTCTATAAGAAACGACCAACAATATGATTTCAGAGAGGCCTGGAGGGACTTGCATGAACTGATGCTGAGTGAAATGAGCAGAACCAGGAGATCATTATACATGGCAACAAGAAGACTATATGATGATCAATTCTGATGGACATGGTTCTCTTCAACAATGATATGTTTCAAACCAGTTCCAATTGTTCATAAAGAAGGCCATATACACCCAGAGAGAGGGATATGAGATGTGGACTACAACATAATATTTCCATGATCTCTATCAATGTTTGCTTGCATTATGTTTCCCTTCTCAGATTTTTTTTGTTCTTGTAGATCCGATTTTTCTTGTACAGCAAGATAATTGTATAAATATGTATACATATTTTAAAAATACAAAATAAAAGTATGCTTCAATCTATAATAAGACTCCAATTCTTTTCCTGGGGATGAAAAGCATTTTTTTTTACCATAAGTCCTTCAGAGTTGTCTTGAATTATTGTATTATGGAGAATTACTAAGTCATCCATAGTTAATCATCTTATAAAATCGTTATTATTGTGTACAATTTTCTCCTGGCTCTATTAGTCTCACTTTGCATCAGTTCATGTAAATTCTGAGAGCATCTCACTCCTGATATATTATCTTGACCACTAGCTTGACAACCTTTTAGCAAAGCCATATACTAATGTTGCTTTTACTGCTTTGTGAATGGGAATTGGATCTAGTCAGCTGTAAGTCATCCCCAAGAATTTGTTGCAGTGTGTTCCACAATCAAAGGACATAGTATTATTCTGGTTATGACCAATCAAGTATTCAGAAAACATTTATTTGCCTCTCTATGTACCAGGCACTATACAAGATAAAGGATGTTCAGAGAAAAATGAAACAGCCTCTACCCTCAAAGGTCTTATTGATAAAGATAACATGTTCTCATAGAAATCTATAAATAGAAAATAAATGCAAGATATTTAGAGAAAAAGTACATTACTAGTTGAGATCAGGAAAAAATCATATAGAAAATCACAGTTGAACTGAGCTTTGAAGGAAACTTGGAATTCTAGGATGTAGCAGTTATATGTACATATATATATATATGTTGAGAGAGAGAGAGAGAGTCAGAAGGTCTAGGGCTGTGACATAGACTGTCACAACTTCTAAATAAACTAAATTGAGGGTTGCTCAAAGGGTAATGGGAAAATAGATTGCAGATGTGAGAAGGCAGCAACATCTCACCAATGAGGAGTTGTATAAGAGAATATGGTTGTTATCAGATGATTGGAAAAAAAGGTAGACTATTCATGTAATAAGTATGAGGAGTGGCTGATAAACTGACCATGTACTCTATTAGCATCAATACTATATAAAAGGAAACCTTACTATGTTGGATATATTCCTTCCGATGTATTGATAGGAAGACATGGGCAAGAGTTACTCAGTCAACAAGCATATATTAAATACCTACTATGTGCCAGGCCCTATTCTAGGTACTGGAGTTACAAATACAAAAAAACTTAAAATCCCTATTTAAAAGGAGCTTAGTAATGGAAAGAGATTAGACCCTATACTGGTGAAAGGAACAACCATTAGTGATAAAAATACAAATTCACTAAAGAATATGTCATGCAAGAATACATTCTAGTCACAAGTTATAATATGAGCAAAGGAACAAAAATATAAAAGTGAAGGTTGTCTTTGGGAGCCTGGAAGTAGACTACTTTGGTTAAATCTTAAAATACATGTAAAGGAATAAGAGGTTAGAGGTTCGCTTGCCTACTATGGAAACAAACATACATTCCTTACTCTCAAGGACCATACAATCAAGAAGGGAGAAGAGACAAGTGGAGAAATAAGTTTAATAAGTCAAACTGTTAAGAGGAAAATATGCAATATATATAATAGCATGTGGTAATATAGCATTCAAATCAGGAGAGCTCGCTTGTAATTGGAGAGCAGGGATCAAGGATTTGAGCTGCTATTTAAAGGAGAGAAAGGATTTCAACAAATAGAGTGGCAGGGAACCCATTCCAGGCTTCGGAGAAAAAACTTAAGAAAAGGGACCAAGAAAGCATGAGCAAAAGAAGTGAGGAGTGAATGAGTTGTCCAGTTTGGCTATAAGTTAGAATGGATGGACATGAATAGTGTAAAGGAGATCTTGAAAGGTAGATTGTATTGAGGAGGGATTAGAATGCCAGGTGTGTTTTATTTTATTTTGATACATCATAGAAAGTCGCCTAAAGTTTTGAGCAGGAAGGCGATGTCAGTCTTATGCATTCCTTGTCAATGCTCTCTTCCTCCTCAGTATTCCTCATATTTAAATGTAGTGGGAACACGGTGGTGGGGATCTGATATATGTGAAACATGCTCAGATGGCATCTCCCTCTCCAGGGAGATTGGCCTTTTTGATTACTTCAACATTTCAGCTGATACAACTTCTCCATGTGGAACTTGATTTGACTTGATTTGATTTGACTTGACTTAACTTGATGAAGGAAATCATGGACTCCTCAAGGTAGAGGTAAAACAGGTGAGTAGATATGAGGGATAGCCAATGCAAAGTCATAATAAAGTGACAAAGAGCCTCATATATAAGACTTGTGCCTAAAGATTCCCCACATGTCAATATGCAAATGGTACCCAAAGGAGTATAACATGAAATCCCAAATATGATTATGAATTTCATCTGTGATCAGAGGTAATGGGATAGCAAAAGTGTATTGTCCACCAATAAGGAGAAAGCAGAAAAGGGAGAGGAGACTCTGGCATCAAAGCCAAACTTCACCTTTTTGACAATGTGGCAGAAGGTTGTTCAGCCTCTGACCTCTAAAATTCAGTTATAGCATTGACATGCCCTTGGGTCTAATTTATGCATATGCAAAATGGGGAAATTGTCCCATCCCTTTGCAGACCCTAAATCTAGCCATGCATGTAACATGATGTTGCACCAGAGGCATAAACTTAGAGATATCTCAGCAGGCTGACACTCTACTCAGGGCTCTATTTCCTGTCCTTTTCTGTTCCTCTCTGACAAATTCCTGATTTCCTGTAAGGGCCATTATAAATCACAAAGCTTGAAAGGCTGAAAATCCAACTAACAAAGCCAAAGATTACTTACCCAGAAGATTACAGCTGGGGCAAGCAGAATAGGCTCTCCAGTCTAAAAGGGTCAAGTGAAACTTAAATGAAGCAGCTTGCCAGGATGGGATTAATGGCAATCAGGAATCCTGGCCTTCTATCCTGTACTCTGTACATCAGCTACCTGAGGCCTGTTACTTTCAAATTTGGATCTTGACTTAGTCTAATCCTTCTTTGGATGACTTTGCTTCCTTTGATCCTATATCCTGCATATTCTCTCTTTACCACATTTTCTTTATACCTACTGAAGTAGCCTAAGTATCTTATTTGTCTTTCAGCCAATATTTGTTAAAACTCATTGCTGTACTTAATAGATAAACCACTTTCTTTTTCCTAGCCTTGATCATTTTAATTCTATTAAGTCTCTGCCTCTGGCTCTTTGGTATTGTCAACAGGTTCCCTTATCTTCCACATTCCCAGTTTTGAAACTCATCCCAATAATAGAAAGCAGTTAGATTTCTTTATTGGCAGGTCTAATTCCCAACCTTGTTAAGGTTTAGAATCAGGTGGCATGGATGTGTAATCAGTGTTGCTACAGAAACTAGTTCCAATTTCTATTCTAGAAATAGAAATTACTCTATTTCTAATCTCTCTTCATATGAAGGATTTTTTAAAAATATAAGGTGACTTTTAGCATGGAAGATTTTTTCCTCAACATTTATATATAGTAAAAACAGAAGGATAATGGACAATAGACTTTGTATAGCTTTTGGTCTAGTGCAAATACATATTTGTTAAGCTGAAGAGGATCCTGAAATTTTCTAGTCTTAGGTCAGATAGTCTTCCAGGACTAAGGATTATAATTCATTCATAGAACAATGAGTTCTTTTAAAAAAAATCTTAGCCTGAAAGTACAATTGTGCCTTTTATTCGGTAGCCCCCTTAGTTTACTAGTAGCTTTGTAGATCCTAGCTATAATTAAATGAGCTATCAGTTTTTTGTTATCACGAAGAGGCTTTTTAATCACTACATTCTATTCATTCATTTATTCATTCAACATCCATTCAAATGGGTGTTAAAAATAACTAGCAAATATTCTTGAGGTCTCCAGTCAAAGCCTTGAACATGGTAGAAGAAGGAAGCTCTACATCCTGTGCCAAGCACCACCTCACAAGTATGGGCTCCACTGATTTATGGGAGGAATGTGCTATTACTTTGCCCTTTACTTTGAACATCGGTGAGAGCTTGTGAATTATAATTTTTTGAGAAGACACAGACCTCAAAACCACCCCAAACCTCTCATAACTTTGAAAGCCCATTGTAAAAAAGGGAGTGATCAGTTTTCCTAAACAAATAACTGATTTAAGATAAAAAATTCCCAAGAGTATCAGTATGACATAGTAGAAAAAGAGCTGATTTTGGACTAGGAAGATATTGATTTTGGGACCAGGAAGACACATGCTGATTGTGTGACTGGATAAATCACTTAATATCTCAATGTCTGAAAAAGTTCAGAATGTTATTGGTAGAGGGAGTTTCTGAATCTATACTAGTAAAATTGTAGGTCCACACTCTTATCTTTTTACCCTTCTCAATCTCTTGGTATGAAAATAAATTTGAATGGAAATGTGTTTAAAATGATTGTACATGTATATCAGATTGCAATTTTGGGAGAAGGGAGGCAAAGTAGGAAGGAAGAAAAACATTTTTTGGATCTCAAAGTCTTACAGAAGTAAATGTTGAAAATTATCTTTACATATAACTGAAAAAATACTATTAAGTGGAGGGGAGAGAAAATTAATTTGAACTAGAATAAAAGCTAAATAGAGAAGATAAGGTCACTATCTTCCACTCTCTTCACTCATATTCCTAGTTTCCTAGGCACTGAACTTCCTTAAAATGTTTTACTTGATTATAGTAAATTTCAAAAGCATAATTCTGCCTCAATCTTTTTGTACTACTAGGACAAGTAATAGAAAAAGGTGCAAGCTTTTCATAATTATGTCTTCTCCCCAAGAAGAAGTTGTGTGTCCAAACATCTAAAGGGATGAGTGTCTCCTTGGTGATGTCAAAAAAGTCAACCATCATTTTAATGTGGAAAAGCTCAAATTGCCATAAAAAAAGCTTTGATTCTTGTTATATTATCTTACTCTGACTCAAAGACTCAAATAATGTGTGATCTCATTGATTTAGAAATTCTCTCCATCAATGCAAACTGCAAGCTAGCCATGCCTGCCTATGCACTACTATTCTTGTCCATGTTTTCCCCTTAAGTTTAGTTCTGGGAATCTACCCAATGTACCTCCCTCACTCTCCCCTAATATTGAAAAGGTGCCAGTGGAGCACTCTAGTTGTCTGCCTGTTATCCCCTCATTCTCAATACATGACAAGACCATATTCCTATCATGTAACATAATTCCTTGCTGACTTTTATTCCTGATCTTTGTAATTCTGATATCTTGTGGCTTTTTGTGTCTCACTATAGCTTCTAACCATAATGAAAAAAAATTTCTAAATGAACCACTCTGACAAATCAATCTGCAAACATGAAATATGTATGGAATGCCACCAAACTCATTTTAGGCTCAATTATTCAATAGGATTGAGAATTCAGAACATAATTAGTGAACAAGTGACTGTGCTCAGAATACACTTACAAGCTACTGCTCCAGGCCAGAAAGAGAGGACTTCATTAGTTGAAATTCCAATTTGAATCTTAATCATAACGCTGTAAGTTTGTAATGTAATGCTCAGGGAGAAACTGAGGCAGTATCACACATTGGAAATTAGGCAATGCTTTATTGATGTTAATTGAGAGTTCAGAATCCATAGCTATGGATCAGGACTGCTGGGACTCATGTCTCAAAGCACACAGTCCAGGCCAGAGACTTAGACTGACAGCCATGTCAGCCGACTGAATAGTACAAAGTATTCAGCACCTCATTGGTGGAGAACACGAATTTTATAATCTCCATAACCCAGGGAGACAAAGAACTCATGGGAATAGCTGAGCACATCTGGTGTCCAAGGAAACCATAAATTCAGTTCTGGCAGGTAGGGAGTGAGAAGCCTTGAGGCAGAAACTGGGCAAAGAAGACTACTCGTCTGGGTCATAAAGATAAAGGGTAGGTCGAGGCTGGCCATCTGGAGGTTTTATAACTCCTTTGGAATGTGAATGCAATTATTTCTGAAGGTCAGGAAGTGGGGATTGCTATTTTTGGGCAGTACAATTAAGGGAGATTGAAACAGCAATTAAGGGAAACTGAGACAGGGAAACTGTGGCACAGCATTAAAGGATGTCACAAGACCAACCAAGATGGTGGAGTAGATGTAAAAATGCTTGTGGCAGTCCTTTATGCAGTGGCAAAGAACTGGAAATTGAGTGGATACCCATCAATTGGGGAATGACTGAATAAGTTATGGTTTAAGAATGTAATGGAATATTATTGTTCTATAAGAAATTATGAGCAGGCTAATTTGAGAAAAGTCTGGAAAGACTACATGAACTGAGCAGTATTGTGTGATGATCAACTATAATAGACTTAGCTCTTTTCAGTAATAGTGATATAGGACAATTTCAGTAAACTTTGGATGCCATTTGCATCCAGAGAAAGAACTATGAAGACTGAATATAGATCGATGCATACTATTTTTACCTTTTTATTGTTGTTTGTTTTATTTTCATTCTTTCTTGTGGTTCTTTCCTTTTGTTCTATTTTTCTTTCCCAACATAACTCATATAGAGATATTTTTAAAATTGTTTTACATATATAACTATTAAATTGCTTGCTGTCTTGGTGAAGGGGTAGGTAAGAGAGGGAGGGAGAAAAAAATGGAACTTCAAAACTTACAAAAATGAATGTTAAAAAGCATCTTGATATGTAATTGGATAAACTCTCTCCTATGTTCAATTCCCTTGCCCCTACTGCTGTCAATACCTGGCCAAATCTCATTCGGTATTATCCACACTATCCATCTCTTTTATTCCTACTCTCCTGCTGCTGAATGACAAATTTATGTCATCCTATCTCAGCTTGATAAATAGGATCACAAGGTAAGCCTTTTACTCTGCTCTACTTGACTTTATCACATTCCACATAGTATTTGTCCCAAGTCCTTTCTTCTCTCCTCAAAGCTTCCCACACAGATCCTATCATTTGGTCTCAGAAGAGGAGTTTACCTCATACCTTTCAGAGAAAATAAAAGTTATTTGCCATAAACTTATTCTTAAATCTGTGCCTCAAAACTCCTACATATAAACATCATTCTTTCCTCTTTTATTCCAATATTTGATCAAGAGTTGGCTGTTTTCACCAAGCCAAAGAGCATCTTTACTTACATTCTTATTCCCATCTGCCACATCCTTTCCTTTTATCTCTCAATCCTACATAGTCTTCTGGCTTGTTACCTGCTACTTCAACATACCCAAGTCCCAGTTATCTTTAAAAACATGTAAAATCATGTAACCTTACCATTCATTTCAAGCGATTATGCTAAATTTCTTCTTGCTTTCCCAGGAAGACTCCTAGAAAAAGCTGTTTTCCTTTGTTCCTCTCGATCTCTTCCCATTCACTTAACAACCCCTTGTAGTCTGGTTTCTGATTGTATCTCAGTTAAAACAACCAGCCTCAAAGTTATCCATGTTGTCTTTTTGTTACCTTTCTTTCCCAATATTCTCTTCTTTCAAACTTCCCTATTACTGTCAAGGACACCACCATCCTCTCACTCACTGAAATCTATTGGCAAAACAAAAATCAAGATGACTGGCAATGGCCCAGGATATAGTAACTTTGGCCTTTTTAAATTAAGGTCTTTCCCAGGTCTCAGTTTGTATAAGGCTATCCCCATTCAGTGATTAAGGAGCTAGATAAGAACTGAGAAAAAAGATGGTCAAGTTTGCCATCACAAAAGAATCCATTTGGGAAGAGAAGACCTTGGAAAACCCTCAGAGCCACAGGGAAATGAGAAAAAGCCTGTGCCTCAATATGTGCCTTGATTCTCATTGAAAGGGAGCTCACTCCCACCCCAAGACCAGTTGGATGAAATAATTCTTTCCATGATTGAACTAAGATTTCATCTCATTTCACAGAGCCCCCTAACTCAATTGTCTAAGCTTTTTAATGATTTTTTAATGATTTTTAATGATTTTCCTGATTGTTGTCTTTCTTACTTGCTACAACAAATATTTGCCCACTATTTGTAATTGTGTAATAAGCATATGGTGGGGATGAGCAGCTAAAACATTTGAGATTATGTTAAATGTTACTTGCCCTCCAGGTCTGGGACAGAAATACTTCTCCCCAAGAGTGATCAATAAAGCAACTTTAATTCTAAATCTCAATAGTGTCATATTCTTATACTTCAAATATATAATGTATAATGGATAGATATAATTCCAAGATTAATATTCTTCTTAAGAGCAATACTTTGACAGCAAGTAATCATTGTCTAGATATGGCTATTCTCCTCACAAAGGTAAAACTCCAGCTTCCCTAAAACATGGATTTATTTATAAATCTCTCTTTCGTGTAAGCCAAGTGAGTCTATGATCCATTTACTGTACTTTGTTAGATCTCTCACCATACTTTCTTCAAATTGATTTTAATCTTCATTGCTACTCTCTATTCAATGAGATAATATTGTTTATAATCTTTTAATATCCCTTCTACTCATTATGCTAATTGATTTGTACCAGTTAAATGTCTATACAATGTTATTTCTTCCATCTATACCCCAGTTTTTATCAATGACTTGTGTAGATAAGTTGAAGTTGTTTTCATTGCATATCATAACTTTTCTCCTCACTTTTATCATTTCTTCTAGCTTTTGAACTAATTTTGATCTTTGCTCTAACAAGTTAGTACCCTGACTGGACACAGATGATTAAAAAATGACTCCCACATCAGTAATGAGTCATTTCCTGTCAAATAATTTCATTTTTGTGATATTATTGAGTATTCACCATGCCCAGCACCTACCAATTCTTCTCTGACCAAAAAAAAAGGAATAACTATCCATCCATGTGAATCTTCTTTATAATCTTTGACCCTTTTCGTTCCTTTGCTCCTGATTTAGTTTCTTCCAATATATTTCTTATTATCCTCATCTATCCCTACCTTTACACTGAAGTTACCAAGCACCAAAATATATATTGATTTACAATGAAAACTTAAAAAGAATTCTTCTTTGACACTCTCCTGTAAAATTACAAACTCCTTAAAGGCAAAGATTGCCTTTTGCCTCTTTTTGGGTCCTTAACATTTAGCACAGTGCTTGATACATCAATCGATTTCTTCATCCTCTAAAACAGAGAATGGCACATGCAATTATTTTGAAAATATCATTCATGAGTACTTCAAAATGAGATGATCAGACATTCCACAAATTAATGTTTCTTTTTGCCTTCAAGGACACGATAAAAACCAATTGTGCCAATTTCTTTATTAGTTTCCCCCAAAGAAGCTATGTGAACCAGCTTTCCATTTAACAACTTCTTTCTTTCTTCTATTCTCATTTATATCAAGAATGTCAAGATATCATTCTTAACAATCATATGTCCATCTGTTGATCATTAGACAAGAGTGTTGCATTTGGAAAAGCAACAGTCAAGTTACAGTTTTTAGACAATCTAAGAACTAAGTGATATTTTTAGAACCATGTACCCCTTTCTCCACCACCCTTACTTTGCAGTTGTAGAAGCAGAAAAGGAACACATAGAAATAGCAGAAGCAAAACATTATATACAGTATTGTACAATGAATAACTACAAATGACTTAGCTATTCTCAACAATAAAATGATCCAAGTCAGTCCAAAGGATTTATGATGAAAAAATGCTATCCACTTCCATTGGAAAAAACTGGTGGGATACAAATGCAGATCAAAGCATACTATTTACCACTTTGTTTTTTTATGTTGAGTTTTTGGGGGGAAGTCTGAAAAAACAAGGAGAGGGAATGCATAGAGACTGAGTATCATTTAGAATTTTTCTTCTTACCATGGATTATCATGGTTAAAGAATTCATTACCAATTGGCTAATGTTATAAACTGGTGATGAATCTTCCTCTACTTATCTAAGTCCTCAGACAAATGACTAAATATACTCAAGACTGTAACACCCTAGTTAGAAAAAATTATTGTGGCTTATGGATAAAGTGAAGAATATATTTTGTGTTCAAATTAAAAAGCAATTAAATTATCACTTAGCAATTGAATTAGACAAACATTTATTAAGTGCCTATTAAGGGTAAAGCAAATTGCTAGGTGCTGGAGACACAAAGATGAAGAACCATAGTTTTTTCCTTCAAAAAACTATTGCTCCAATACACCTGGGATAGAACATTTGCATAGATGAGGATAAAACTAAGTAGAAAGCTCCACCCACTTAGTACATTTCTTGTTACAAAGTAAGCTTGAAATAAATGTGGTTTTTTTTTTTAATTCATTCATTTTTTATGTGGAAATCTTCAGGAAATTTTGAGAAAGAGGAGATTACTTTCAACCTGAGAGAATTAAGAGAAGGCTTCATAGAAAAGATAGTATTTGAGCTCTTTGAAAACAGAAAAGGGTTTCAACAGGAAAAATGAAGAAAGAACAGAATCTTATTCTAAAACCAAGAACCACCCCTGGGTCCAAAGGGATAGAATTCTGTGACCATTCACTTTCCACTAAGGGCCTCTTTACTCTGGACTCATTCATATAATCTAACCCAGGTTCAATTCTGGGAGAGTCTTGAGTCTAAATGAAATGAATTGGACATCTTTTTCTTATAGTCTTTAGCTCATTAAGGACCTAGCTATTACCAAAGAATTATATAATTCTTAGGTTTGGGTTCACATTTAAGATCTTTTCAAAGGAAGTCTATAAAGATATTTGATATACAATGTTAATTAAGTATTAAACAGACATTTATTTCCTATGCACAAAAGAAACAACCAATGATAAAACATTCAGTAACCTAAAAAATTAAACATTACAACTACCTAGAATTTTAGTTACAACCATTGGATCATAAAGCAGTTTGAAGGAATAAATAGGAATTCCACATATCATTTGAGCTCTACATTGTTCATACAATTCCCATTCTGTCAATCCAATCATGGCTTAGGCTCATTCTCCTCCTGGTGGTCATTCTCTCTGATAAAGACACTCCCCTTGCCACTAGTCAATCCCTCCTGGTGCACTCAGGATCTCTAGATTTCACTTAATTGCTATAAGTCTTTGCACATCCATCTCCAGAATGATGGAGTCTTTTTCTTCTTCTTGTTGTTTATCCTTCCTTCTCAATGAGGACCATGATACCAGGAAGGGGATATTATGGCTTGCAAGTCAACTTAAGTGAGACAGGACTGTGCAAAGTCACCAGTCTCACTTTCTGCTCCAGAGCTGTCCAAGTCCAGTGTCAAGATATAGATCAGGACAAATGGAGATGGCCCCAATGCAGTGGGAAACCTTGGCTTTTTTAAGGTCTCAGTTTGTCTGCAGCAGCATCCATTTAGTGATTATGACTAAGTAAGAAATGAAGCAAAGACTGACCTCTTAACCTGGTCAAAAAAAAAGTTCATCTGGAAAGGAAAGATCCCCAGAACAGGATCCTCAAAACATAAACAATTACTATGTACATTCATTCTAAACCATCAGAGCCCAAACAATGACCAAATGAGGTTTGAGCTGGGACCTATTGTTGCCTAATCAATGAGAACCACAGTGCTTTAAACCAAAGCATTCTGGGAAAGGAAATACAAAGGAGATAAGATAGCCTAGTTTAAGTTTCCCTTGATGGGTGCTTCTACTAACCTCAATGGCATATGGGAATTGTCACCCTCCTACTGGTGAGATGGTCTGAAGAGGAAGTTTATTTGCTACCAAAGGAGAGTCAAAGGAAGAGAATCACTCCCTTTTTAAAGATGTACTGAGTCATCATCTCTTCCAGCTTGATGATCAATAAGGGGAAGCTTCATCATCTCAAGGTGCAACAGTGCTCAGTCACTTTTGGGCAGTGAAAAAGTCAAGGAGTTTTTCATCCTCAGAGTACCCAAGTGCCAAGCCAGCATGTGTTTCTGGTTATAGGAAGGGCAACTGTGCACATGACCCATTCCAGCTCCAATTACGTTGTCAAGGGAGAAGGAAAATAGCAGAACAAGAGCAGCACAAGAGACATTGGTCCAGTTTTGTGTGTAACATACAGGACAGGAAGGGCAGAAACATAAAATGGGGGGAAAATAAGTTGGAGTCAGAATGTATAGGATCTTGATTGGAAGACTGAGTTTGTATTTTATTCTAAAGCAGCAAGGAGACATTGAGATATAGAGCAGGGAAACGGTGTTCAGATCAATCTGGAAGTTGTTATGTGTATATTTTTTGTGTAGCCATGTTTTATACAATTAATTAATTAATTAATTGCATAATATTATATTGCATAATATATTATATATTATATAACATAATATAATATATATCTTGTATAATATAATATTATATAATATATTAAATATATATTTGTATACATACAGACATGTACATATATACATACACATACATAAGTGTGTGTGTGTGTGTGTGTGTGTGTGTGTGTGTGTGTGTGTGTGTGTGTGTTCTCTGTCCTGGGTCTGCTTATCATTTTCTTTCTCTTTTAGTCATTTTATGATTCTTTTTTCTCTTGTTTATTCATTTATGACTTTTCTCTTTTAGTCATTTCCCATGGTTTTGAGTTGGTAGTGATCTCCCTCCACTTTTTTGTTACTTTGAATTTACTTCATGTAAATTTTGTATTTAATTCACTCTGTACATGTTTCTTCCCAATATTGTAAATTCCTTCCATTTTTGTTTCTATCTCTAGTACCTAGTTTGGGGCCTAGCACATAGTAGATACCAGGGGAATTAAGAAATAAAGTAGCTCACTCTTGGTTACACTAGAGAAGAAGGCATTTATTAAGTATCTGCTATGTACCAGGCACTGGTCAACAAACATTATCATGGGCCATCTCCATTTGTCCTGATCTATATCTCAACACTGGACTCAGACGGCTCTGGAGGAGAAAGTGAGACTGGTGACTTTGCACAGTCCTGTCTCACTTAAGTTGACTTGCAAGTCATAATATCCCCTTCCTGATATCATGGTCCTCATTGAGAAGGAAGGACAAACAACAAAGTATGTGCCAAAAAAAAGACTTGCTCCTAGGTTTTCCTCTGTAAAAGGTCACCTTCCTAACCACAATACTCTGCTACTACTCCATACAAAATATGTTCAAAGTAAACATATATTTGCTGCTCAGTCATTTAAATGTGTTAAACTAAGATATACAGTGTATCTTAATATAGAAAGACACAACAAGGCAGTTTCTCTGAGCCGCTGCTCCAGGTAGATTCAGACAACTTGATTAGCTCAACAAAGCAGTTAGATCCAGGTCTGACAGACTCCACGGGGGGCCAAAGGCAGGGATGAGCCATTAAAATCAGGGGTGAATCTGCTCTCTATGAAAGAGGTAAGTGAGCAGTGAGTCATTATGACTCCAAATTCCCAGGACAATTTTGCTTCAATCCCAGATCTATCTGATATTCTCTTTTTAATTTCTCTTAAAGGAGACCAGATGAAAGAGAATGGAAAGGCTACTTAGAATCAGGAGGCCTGAGTTTTTCACTAACTAGCTTGGGCAAAGACATCATTCCAGTCTTAGTTTCTTCATCTATAAAATGTGGATAATAATACTCTTCACTACCTGCCTTGCAGAGTTATTTTGAGAGTCAAATTGGAGACTCTATTTGTAAAGTAATACATGAAATGTGAGTTCTTATTATAATGAATATAGATTTTTTAACTGCCCTGCTCAGCAAACTACTGGGTGTCTGAGAAATATACAAGAACTATAAAGCACAGACCCATCTGGGTTTATGTGTAGGGAGATGGAGGAGAACCTGTCAAATCATACCTAAAGAGTACTACAGGAATAAAGAGCAAAGGTCCATCTTCAATGTTGTTAATAGAAGACCCAATGGCAAGGTCCCAGTAATACAGACTTTGGATGGGAGTTGACAGCCATATAATCACACAAACCTAAATATCTAAAGGATTTGAAAGAATTTCTATTGATCGGGACAATTAAAAAGAAAGCCTTTTTTCAATTAAAGCAAACGTTCTTTGTGGTGGATCCCTTTAGCAGTCTAGTGATTCTTATCTTTCTCAGAATTATGTTTAGAAATGCAGTATATATATATATACATACATATGCATACATCTATATGATATAATATATAATATAATTACAAAAGAAATTAACCATGTTGAAATGTAATTATCAAAAAAAAAAATTTAAATTCATGTACCTCAGATTAAGACCTCTGAACCCTAAGGTCTTTTTTCTGTGTTGACTGGGTAGGTGTGGCTATAAGCCAACTAACAAGAGTGCTAAAATAATATGAGGCACACATAGTCTCTCAAAAGAGCAACAACACTACCATTATGTAAAAACCCCAAGCAGCTGAAGAAGTAGCAGTTTAGCAGGGAAGAAGAATAGAAATAAACTCTGCTGTTGCAATTTGACAGAAAAACAACAAAGTGGGAGAAGCAATTCAGCATCAGGCAACAGATGACAATAGTATTCCTGCTGAGAAAGCTGCAAAAGTCCATTTTGTAGATAAAATTGAGCATCAGTAAGGTCTAACCAACAACAGTGAATCCCAGCAGGTAGCTGAGAAATTGAGCCCATGGAACTATCGAAGAGGTTTAACACCATGAGTGGGAGTTATCTGGGAAAAGTTCCTTTTCCTACTATGTATAGACATATTGACAATATAGAAATCTAGAGAAGATGCTGCTACTTGGTATATAAGCATAGCAAACATTTTATTTTCACTTTTCCAAAGCAAATTCAACTATATCTTTCCATTCTATGGGTGCCCCAGAAGGGCCAGGATTTTCTTTCTCCAATACTATTGTCTTGATTGGCTGCCATTTTTGTGGGTTCCCTTCCACTGTTAACTGCAGCAATTTATTCCTCAGTTTCACTGAAGACAAATAATATCAAATAGCTTCCACAGAAGGATATTTACTTTGAAGTTATAGCAAGAACAGGAATACAACCTGAAGAGTTGCACCTTGGCCCCTGGGAGAGTAGGTTCAGAGTAAGAATAGTTTCTACATAGAAAATGTCCCCTCAAGTTCACTTATAAATGCAGCATGGCAGACGGATAGATTAAGTCTGCTCCTCTGATATGGGCTGAGTACTAAAGATTATTCTTTGGTTTCTGTGCTGGACTAGCTGGCTTCCAAACCTGTCGAGGACTCTTGCTCCTGAGTCTCACGATAATTTATTCTTCAACTTTTCAAAGTTCACAAATCATTATCATCTCTAATCTCCTCTTAAAAGCAAGCAATCAATCAATCAGTAAACATTTATTAAGTGCCTATTACATACTGGACACTTTGATAAATGTTGAGGATGCAAAAAGAGGCAAAAGAGAGTCCTTGCTCTCAGTGGTCTTACAGTCTAATGGAAAGGACAATATGTAAACAATTACATATAAAACAGTCTATATACAGAATAAGTAGAAAATATTCAACAGAAGGAAGGCAGTAGAATTAAGAGGAGTTAGGAAAGACTTTTGTAAAAGATGGGATTTTAGTTGGGACTTGAAGGAAGCTGGAGAAATCAATAGGGGGAATGGGAAGAATAGAAATAAAGAGACAAAAAATAGAGGACCATATCCATAAGACACGTGAGGTATAACCACAGATTGGGGCAGTTTGCCTCCTCTCTCTCCTTACACTCAGGCAATAAAAAGAAAAAGGGAGAGGGAGACAGCTAGGCAGCACAGTGTCTGGTCTAAAGTCTGGAAGAATCATCTCCAGTTCCAATACAGTCTCAGATACTTGCTAGCTATGTGACCTTGGACAAGTCACTTCACCCTGTTTGCCTCAGTTTCCTCATCTGTAAAATGAGCTGAAAAAGCAAATGGCAAAACCCTCCAGTCTCTTTGCCAAGAAAACCCCAAATGGAGTCATGAAAAGTTAGACATCATTAAAAAATAAAACAAAATGCCAAAAAGAGCAGCCAAAGGATTAACCTTGACTGACCAGTATCTTCTGAATACACCTTAGTTTTGGCTGCATCAAATCAGAGGCTCTTCTTTAGCATGTGGTTAATGAACCTTAATCAGTTACTGAACATCTGCATATACTCCAAAATACAGTGACCATGGCATCAGTCCAGCACACTGCACTTAAGGATAAAGCTTATTGGCCAATTCTCTATTATAGGGGAGATTTTTCTTTTTTCTTCTTTACCCTGGTGTTCTGTTTCATTAAGTGACTTTTGTATTGAATTCATGTTGTCTGATTTGATTGAAAAGGATATATCTGTGGTGACTCAAATCTTATTGATTTCTCTATTCCAGGTCATCCTACATGTCCATACCAGACTAATCTTCCTTAAATGCCATTTTCATCATGGTGCTTTTTTGTTCAAAATCTTCCCATGATTCCCTAGGGCATTCAGTCTAAAATCCTCTGTCTTCAATGAGATATGAATAGGCAAATACCCTAACAACTACCATGGATCTGAATATAGCTGAAAAGAAGCCTCGGGCTGTACATGCCATGTGTTTCTCACCATCCCCAACATTTTTATGCAAGAGAAATCAGCTTAAGATGCGGGATTTTTAAAGTCCTTGAAAACCAGATAAAGGAGTTTAAGACCCAGTGATATAGGAAACAGGGAAACGTGGGAAAATTTTGAGCAATGGAACACCGTGATGAAAATGGCATTTAAGGAAGATTAGTCTGGGGGGGGGGGGAGGCATGTAGGATAACGTGGAACAGAGAAGCCAATGAGATCCTAAGGCTCTGAGTTTGTTCAGTTAAAGTTAGAATACAGAAGGCAGGGACAAAAAATTTCAGGCTAAATCAGCTGGTGACACAGGCAATAAAGGAAAGAGAGAGAAAAGGGTCAAAAATGATTGCTCTAACTTTGGCAATATTATTAACAGAGACAGAGGAATTAAAAGTGGGAGTTAGTTTGTTGAGAAAGCTCATGAGCTCATGTTAAGACATATAAAATCTTAAAACAATCATAGTGGGAGTACCATGTGTATAGGAGGGAAAGGACTAATAATGCTCAGGAGAAAAATCAAGTCTAGAAATGAGACTTGGAAATTATTTTCAGAGAAATAATATCAAAAACCATAAAATGGGATCATAGGATCATAGATTGGACCAAAGATTTAAAATGGTAAAAGATGTTTTCTAAACCAACTCTTTTGCAGATGGGGAAACTGCCATCTAAAAAGATAATTGATTTGCCCAAGATCACACAGATAATAAGTGGCAGACTAGGATTTGAACATAGGTCTTCTGACTCCAAAGAGAGACAAAAGAGAAAAAAGAGCCCATATCAAGGGGTGGGAGAAGGAAGATTAATCATGGAATGATATTTTTTAAATAGTTTTTATAGAAACCAAGGGAAAGGAATTTTAGGAAAGGAGATAGTCAACAGTGTCAAAGCAAGGTCAAAGAGACTGAAAATAGGAAAAGCTGTGAGTTTTGAAAGCAGTTTCAATGGCTTAGAGAGCATGGAACCCAATTCACAAAGTCAAGAATATAATGCATGAAAAGGAAATAGAGGCTGAAGGAGGAATTGGTTACTCATTCCAAAAGCTGAGCTATGAAGGGAAGGAAGGACAGCAATAGAGCAGTAGTTAGTTGGTTAGAAGGATCAAGTGATGGTTTTTTCAAAGTAGGGAAGGCATATGCATGTTTGAAGAATGAGAAGGGACCCGAGTTCAAATGAGGCTTCAGACACAACACTTCCTGACCGTGTGATCTTGGGCAAGTCACTTAACCCCAATTGCCCTCTTCCAAAAAAAAAAAGAATAAGGGGAAGAAGTCAAAAGTAACAGATCAAAGATATTGAAAACAGAAAGTCATAGATTAAAAGATGTCAAAAGCCATCTATCTAGTTAAAGTTCCTCATTCTACAGGTAAGGAAGCTGAGGTCCAAAGAGATTAATTGAATTGCCTAAGGTCATACAGGTAATTGCAACAAAGTCCTCTGACTCTAAAGGCAATATGTTCTTTCTCTTGTACACATGCAAATTCTCTTGATTGCAAGAGAATGAAATATAGAACCCTAATAGAGGGATTTCCATTGAAAAAAAAATTAAGAGGAACATTTTTTTCTCTGAAACAAGAAAGAATGCAGATAAATGCAAGAACCCTAGTTAATGACATAAATCTCATCTGAGAGAAGTAGAATATGATTCCATCTGCTGAGATTCTGATGCCGTGGGGCAGGAAGAAGAAGAAAAAGGATTTGATGGATGTGTAGATTAATGGGAATGGGATAAAGAGGGAACAACATATAGAGATATAGATATTTGGAAGGATATAAAAAAGTCACTAAATTCAGATAGAAAGAAGAGGGTAACAACAATATTACATGGTGATCAATTCTGATGGACATGGCTCTCTGCAATAAAGAATTGTCTCAAACCAGTTCCAATTGTTCAGTGAAGAAAGTCATATAGACTCAGAGAGAGGGATATGAAATATGGACCACAACATAACATTTTCATGCTCTCTATTGATGTTTGCTTGCATTGTGTTTCCTTTCTCTGATTTTTTTTTTCTTGTAGATAGGATTTTTCTTGCACAACAACTTGTCAAGTATTTTATCATTATTAACATGTAATGGACTTCCTGCCATCTAGGGGAGAGGATGGGACTGGGGGTAAAATTTGTAACAGAAAGCTTTGTAAAGATCAATGCTGAGGAACTACCCATACATATGTTATGCAAATAAAAAGCTTTAATAAAAAAAAAGAAGAAGAAGAAGAAGAGGGCAAAGGGATAGGGTTAGGAGAGAGAATAAAGGAGAGATTCTGTTGGGGGTAACTAATGAGAAAAAGATGCATGTAAAAGTAGAACTATTAGAAGAGATAGGAATAGAGTAAGGGGTAGAAGCAAAGCAGAGGAATAAGGAAAGATAGGAATAGGGTAATAAAGATGGTGAAGAAGATAGGAAGGAGGAAAATAAAGAACAAGTAATTATAGCTTAGAATGTGAATTGGGTGAGATCACTCATAAAATGGAAATAGTAGATTAAATTTTTGAACTCAACAATATGTTGCTTTCAAGAAATGATATTAAAATGAGAGAGACACAAACCTAAAATAAGGATCAGGAGTAGAATTTATGATGTTAAAAAAAACTAGGGTAGTAACCAAGATCTCAGACAACGTTAAAGCTTTAATTTAGTTAGATTTAATTTTAAAAAAAGGAAAATAGGTAAACTACAGTGTCAGTCATATTAATCAATATAATTTTAATCTATGTATTTAGAGTATGAGTTGTTGGCTTTTGAAAAATATGGAAAGACTTGGACTTATGAAAGAACATATTATCTACCTTCAGAGAAGCAGAAGACAAGTGGAAATAAAGTAGTCTTAAACATATGCAATAAATATATGTATATGTGTGTATGATTATAGATATTTGTATATGTATATGTGTGTATACATACACACTTAATTGTAGCCTTCTTGGGGTGGGGAGGGAATGGCTAGAAAACAGGGGAAAAAGTAAAAAATATACTGCAGAATACAAAAGAAAGCCTACAAGAAATTAAAGAAAAAATGTAAAGTTCTGAATACAATTCATAGTATTTTTATATAGGCTTTCTTGAAATGGAAATATATTGCTTTATATTTTTGAATCCTCTTTTATGATCTGCTGTTCACATGGCAATTTTTTCCTTTTCTTATTTTATATTTAAGTTTAAATAAACAAACAGCTATTTTTAAAAGAGGATTTGATTAGGGACTTAAGTAAAGAGAAAAATGTCGAATAACATGATGAGGAATATATCAGAAAGTCAATAAATAAAAGAAAACGATGATAGATATCAAAGCTTTTTCCACAGCTTTGGAGATAAGGTAGAAAAATTAGATTGTGTGAGTGACTGGAATTTGATATCAATCAACCACTCAATAAATATTTATTAAGCATCTACCATGTGCTGGGCACTTTGCTAAGCACTGAGAATAATAATAATAAAAAAAAAGTAAGTCAGACCCTGTCTTCAAGGAGTTTGCAATATAATAGTATAGAAGAATGTAAAATTTACTGAATTTAAATTCCCCAGAATACCTAAATTTATATCTTGTCACTTTGTAACATTGGCTATGTAATGTTCTAGTCTCCCAATTTCTTTATCTCTAAAATGAAGGAATTAAATTAGATCTCTAAGATCTTCTTCAGTTCTAACATTCTATGATTCAATTCACTTTAATTTTTTTAAATGGCAGCTATAAGCAAGGAGGGAGGGGAGAAGAGGGTGACATTAGATCGCATTAATAGAATATCAAAACTAGAATTAGCAACGGCAGAATAGGTGCTGATGGCTCTACAGCATCATCTGTAAATCTCTAATTCAGTTGTTCAGTGTCCCCTGCTGGTGTTTAGAGAAAACTACATTTTAAGCTGAATTAGCTAAGGTTCACTCAATTTTCTAAGGGAAAAGGAATATTAAAAAGAGCCTTCCCTTTCTAATTCCCCAAGATAAACTTCAGTGTCCTCCTATATAAAATTATGGGTTTTACTGTCATTTCATTCCCTTTTAATGTTCCATTTAGATTCAGCCATTCCTAAAATGTCCTAAAAAGTGTTCAACACTTCCTGTATACAAGGCAATCTATAAATGTATGTGTGTATGTGTATGTGAATGTGTATTTATTGATCCTGCAACATATTAGATTTGAGAGAAAATATCTACAAAGGAAATATAGTAAGATTGTTTGGTAATTCATTTGGGGAAAAAAAAAAGAAAACACCTCCAGTTGTTCGGATTGCAACCTATTCTCCTGCTTCTTAGATAAATCCAGAGCAATTATTTGAGGGTTAAGGGCACATTCTTAATAAAAGACAGAGGCCAGATTTAAAATAGCATCCCCTGACTCTAAGCCAAGCACTCCATCCTCTATATTCTCATTAAACTCTCATGTTTTGTTTAGTTTTTATTTCACTAATAATTGTGATTCAGGAACTAAATGCAAAAGCCCAAATCCCTGAAATGAAATTCATCAAAGTTCTAAATTGGGAGACGAGTTATAAATCAAAGTGGACAGAGATTAGAAATGTGATAGTCAATGAAACAGGAAATTCAGCAGGTACCCACCCCTACCTGGGAAATAGATAAAAATCTTTACATGCCTTCCCAAACTATGGAATTCTTCTCTACGCTTTCCCATAAACCCTCCCTAAGAGTATCTACCTAAGTATCCAAAGGGCACCCTCTCATTCTTCTGCTGTACCAAATCACCAAAACAAAACTCAAGCTACCCCGTTGTCTAATTCTCTCTATAATACATCCACTTCCTCCCCTTACTGCTGTTCTCAGTGATATCTTTTATGCTACATGGCAAGAGAATAAAATGGTTATCGACTTAGAAAATCATAAACTATTTTCTCCAGAGGAAAATGAATTCAGCATAGAAGAAATATTTATAAAATGGAAACATGACAGATATGATGAATGAATCAACAAGCATTTATTTACACACCTATTATATGCTAGGCATGTTAAAATTAAAACAAAGCTAAAATTAATTTAAAAGTACTTGCTCTCAGAGAACTTGGGTTCTATAAGGATACTTATAGAAGTAAATAAAAAATAGTTAAAATTAAAATACAAAGTAATTTTGAGAGTAATGGTCTCATACAGAAAGTAAAACTTGGGATAAGCTCTGATAGAAGCCAGTGATTCTACAGGACAGAGGTAAGAGGAAGAACTATTCAAACATGAGAGATATCTTATATAGGTATCTCAACAGGGAATGGAAAAACATATATGGTAACTTGGCTAAACTAAAATTACAAAAGCCTGAAAAGTAGGCTAAACTAAGTCATATTGTGTTGTTCTTATTCAGTCTTTTCAGTCATATTCAACTCTTTGCTACCTTAATTGGGGCTTTCTTGGCAAAGATACTAGAGTAGTTTACCATTTTCTTCTCCAGATCATTTTTAAAGATGAGGAAACTAAGACAAACAAAGTTAACTGATTTGGTCAGTCACACAGCTAAGTATCTGGAGCCACATTTGAACTCAGGAAAATGAGTATTCCTGATTTCAGGCCTGGCATCTTATCCACTTCAACACTTAGCTCCCCTAAATCACATTGTAAAAGGTTTTAAAAGTCAAAGAGAGGAATTTGTGTTTTGTGCTATAGTTTTAAAATTGCAGTCCAGAGATCTCTGAGGGTCTCTGAATTGCTGTGAAGTCAAAACCATTTTCAGAATAATACTGAAATATATTCATTTCTAAGGTGATAAATGTTTATAGATATAATCCATATAAACAAAAGCTCTTTGAGATCCTCAATAATTTTTAAGACTATAAAAGGTTCCTGAAACAAAAGTTTGAGAATTACTGTAGACAACAGGGAACTGTTGCCGAGTTTTGAGTAGAGAAATGACATGATCAGGTATATGATAAACAAATATCTTTTTGTCAACTTAAACAGAGAATTCACTATTTTCTTCCCAAGAAAAATAAAGAATTGAACTAGATAATTTTTAAAGTACATTCTAGCTCCAGTTCTCTAGTCTGACATTCTGTGTTCTAAGGTCCCTTGCTCTGACTATGGTTCTATTCTGTTTCTTTGATTCTGTTACTGGGCATCTCAGACCCAGAGAAACAATAAATAATTAGAGGAAATTTAAGGTATAAAAGAAATATGGCTTAAAATGGATTTTAGCATAGAGATTTCAAGCAGAGGTTTAATTAGGGAAAATTATTCTGCTCTATTGCTGCATATGATGAAACTATTTAACAGTAGGCCTCTTTCAAAAATATGGCAGCTCCTTAACCAAAGGTAAAAGAATTAAATGGGTTGGAGAGGAGAAACTAAAAGAAGGTGAAACTGATCATATTCTCAGTAGTTACAGACTAAGATTTTAATTCTAGTTCTATTATTTGAAATGTTTTATTATCACAGGGAAGTCATTTCATCTCCCTGACTCTTAGTTTTCTTTCTGTAAAAATGGCAATAATAATATTCACCACTACTACCACAACAACAATTTTCTGATAGGGTTATTCTAAGAAATAGCTTTGTAAATTTTAAATATGTGTACAAATGTGAGTTATTGTTATTATAAAAGTACAGAAAAGAGAATGTGTGATATGTGATATGAAATAGGAAGATTTCATAGAAGAGGTTGTATGTGACCCGAGTTCACAGGGCCATCATAGAGAGTTCTCTTCAAAAAATAAAAAATAAAATAAATTGGGGGAAAAATGATAGCTAATCTTAATTACATAATATAGCTCGTCTAACCCTTCATTTTTATGTCTGTAAAACACAAGTCATATTCCCTACCCTTCCAAATCTCACAGAGAAATTATCATGATCATACCACACATACATACATACATCATGTGTGTATGTCATAGCCAATGTCCATCATCGAGTTAAAGTCTATCTGTTCATCCCTTGTCCTCGAATGCTTTGCTGCTTTAAAAAGATTTGTGATTTCATTTCAGAGTGGCTAGTCCCTCCATTGACAGATAGTTAATAACTAGTATATTTGTAACACTTATTATCTGGTTTGGTCCTCCTAACAATCCTGTTAGTGCTATTATTATTTCCCCATTTCATAGACGGGAAAACTGAGATAGAAAGTGGTTAAGTGACTTAGTATCCAAGTTGACATAATTACTAAACATCTAAAATTGGATATGCATTGTCTAGAAGCTTCACTGAAGACCCTTTCTACATCTTAGCAAAATAGTTGTCCTAAATTACTATAGTCAAAAAAGAAAATTGATTATCTAGTGGTAAGGTTTTCAAAACTATGCTGGTACTCAGCAGTCAGAAAGTCTGTAGTCAGGCCTGTTGATTGAAATTTTTCCAATTTGGAAATATCTACTTGAGCTTGTGTTATTAATTCTATACCCTTTAACAAATAGGATCACTTCATATCATGATAAAGCATCAGAAAATGAGTTTAGGGGAGATCTGCAACATATTTTTGTTTATTTACAGAAGGGTTCCTCCCTTCTGTACCATCTGTAGTACATCAAAATGATCTAGCAACTGATTAATCATGCTTATATTTATTCCTTTGTTAGCAAGGTTAATGATTGTCATTAATTTGGACTTTTTTATGTTCTTTTAAGCTCCAAAAATCCCCTAATAAAGATAACAACAAAAGCACCAATGCAGGCACTCAGAGAGGTATGGGAATTAATGAGAGAAAATAAAAGAATTAAAATTATTAACATACAATAATAAGCCTTAAAATTTTTTACATCTTTATGGAGCTTTTAATAAAAAAAATGACCTTCTTTTGCTGAAATCACTTGTTTTATATGATTTGGCTTTGAATTCACAAGATTTTAATGTATATTATTTAATTCTTCATCATCTATACTTTTATTTACACTTTTATCACCTGAGATATTAAGGATACTTTTGATGAACAGTCCATTTCCCAAATCTAGTGCTTATTCTAGTCCATTGGTTTTTGAAGTTTAAATCAGGTGAGTTTCCAAGCCACTGAAGCATGTTGATCTCCATCAATTGGATAAATCTCTTAACTTTTTCTAACATGTGATAGTACATGTACCATGTAACATGGTACAAAACCAGGTTACAGCATTCTTTCTCCTTTTGGGAATTTCTGTTATTCCAAAACTATTCTGGTTCTCAGTATGTCAATATATTTGTCAGAGTTTTTATCAGTCCTTCAAAGACAAGACTTATAGGTCTAATACAAGTTTAAAAATATCTTGAAAACACTTTGGGTGGTACAGTCTGATAATATTCAGGTCACCTGGACTTCTGAAAATGATTTTGGTATATCCTTGAATGGAAAAAAAAAGTTTCTTAATAAAAATTACTTCTTTCCCCAAATTACAGTATTCCAGTCTTTGTATTGCCTTGCCTATTGCAAATGCTTTTTCCCCTTCATAATAACAATTAGCAGCTGGTATTTTGTCTTATTTTATTATTTTTTTACTGATTTCTTTGCTATTCCTTTAACTTCAAAAAGTCTATGCCACATTATAGAGAATGAATTGACAAGTTCCTCTGAAAATCTTTGCTTTTTTTTCTGAGGATTAATTAGGTTATGGTTTATTTTCATTTTCAACTGTACTTTCCTTTATTTTTTGGTGAGACTAATCCTATTTCTTATAAACTTGAATAAGCCTTGAAATACTTTACTACTTCAAACCAGCAATTGCTATAATGTTGCTTATAGTTGTTGAAGTATGCTTTGTAAGAGTTACAATTTTTGCCTTAATATAATATTCCTAAGTATATCAATTTTTAAAACTACAAAATTAAAAATAACAAAAGATAAAATTAAAATGTATATATGGCACAAAATCTAGCAGAGAGATTGTCAGAATTTGAACATTTTTAATATTATTTATCACTTTTGTATTTTTTATTCCTTCTCCTCCTCCTCCTCCTCTTCCTCCTCCTCTTCCTTCTTCTTTATCTTCTTCTTTCTTTTTTCTTTCTTCTCTGAAAATACCAAATTAAATATCTTCAAATGATTCATCCAGGAGAGTTATACAATGACTATCAGCATGTTTTGGGGTCTCTTGTCTTAGAATGAGTGGAGGGAACTATTTACAAGCATCACAGGAAAATTCGCCTCATTTCTTTGTAGTCATATCTTATATTAATTAAATAGTAAATATAAAAATACCATAATCAAAAATGATTGGTTCTGGCCATTTCTCCAGAAGTAATATAACTTCACACTTTCATAATTCAACCTACCCTTCAATAATTTTAGTTGAGTATTTTAACAAAGGAGATGTGCAATCTATATTATGACAGACACTGAATGAATCTGAAACTCTTTGAATAATATTTATAAAGCACTAGCACAGCAGTTGACATAGAGTAGGTATTTTTAAAATGTTTGTTCCTTTCTTTCCCACTCCTCTTTTAGCTTCTAACAACCTTACAAACTACTGTCTGCTAAATCTTCTGAAAACACTACTTTATACGTATTCTCCCCAACCACGAATACTAGTACTACAAACAGCACCTATACAAAAATACCAGAAAATCCCAATGGCCTTTTCTACTAAAATATAATTTCATTACAAAAATACATTTCCATTATACATTTCTATAAAATCCAAACTCGTTATGCTGGACTTCACAATTTAGTCTGACCTTACCTTTCCAGCCTTCTTTCTCATTATAAATATCTAGATCTGCCAAACATATTCTTATTCCTTTGCTTGTGGCCCTTTTCCTGGAACACCTTTGCCCCCTCTGTCTGTCATTTTCAGTTCTAGACTATCCTTCCAAGCCAAAGTCCTTTCATCTCTTTGAAGCCATGTCTGACTATCCCAAGATATGTGACCACCACTAGCTCCTCATATAACTCCTATAGCCCTCTCTGTCCTACCTTTGGTCTGAATATGTACTGTCTCCTACAATTTTTTTATGTTCATGTATTATTTCCCCATCTAAATAATAAGCAAATCTGAGCTCAGATGTGACTATCACCAGAAGCCATCTTCATACCTGAACAAGAATCCCCTATAGAACATCCCTAACAAATAGTCAACCAATCTCTATTTGAAGACTTCCAGGGGGGAGGAGTCTATAAACTCATAAGAAAGCTCATTCCACTTTGGGATAGCTCTAATCTTTATGAAGTTCTTCCTTGTATCAAAGCTAATTTGCAAATCTGAAACTTATATGCCTTTCCACTACCTCTGCTGTTTGGGGCAATATAGAAAAAAAATCAAGCCCCCCTTCCAAATTATATCTCCCATTCTTACAGTAGGAAATGGTTCATTCTGACCCTTTCTTAATGAAGATCCCTACATAACCTCCATTATCCATCTTCCTCCACTCCAGTTGGGCACAGATACTCACATAATTGGGATGAGCAATGAGTCATCATCTACAACATTTCTGGTCACTAAGCCTTGCTATCTGCACTGTCCCTTTACCTTATGAAACTTTGGGTATTGCCATCTGCCTTGAAACTCCAACTTCCAAACCTTCCTAAAGCCATTCAACTTAATGCTAGATCCTACAGACCACCTGCTTTGCCATCCTCACTGTGACTATGCTTAAGAGAGAGAGTGGATGTGTGTGTGTGAGTGTGTGTGTGTGTGTGTGTGTGTGTGTGTGTGTGTGTGTGTGTTGCCTCTGATTAGAATATGAGTCTTTGATAGGAGGGACTATCTTGGGTTTGGATCCTAGGCTTTAGCACTGCCAAGCTTAGAATAGAATGAGTGCTTTTTCATTCATATTTTTTTTATTCATTCAGCTCCATTTCTTCTCTTTTTCAGACTTCCATGCCCAATTCATTCATAGATTTTTTTTGAATGATCATGAGTCAGAGAAATGCAAATTAAGACAACTCTGAGGTACCACTACACACCTGTCAGATTGGCTAAGATGACAGGAAAAGATAATGACGAATGTTGGAGGGGATGTGGGAAAATTGGGATACTCATACATTGTTGGTGAAACTGTGAATGGATCCAACCACTCTGGAGAGCAATCTGGAACTATGCTCAAAAAGTTCTCAAACTGTGCATACCATTTGACCCAGCAGTGTTTCTACTGGGCCTATATCAATCATCAATTCTGATGGACATGGTTTTCTTTAACAATGATGTAATTCAAACCAGTTCCTATTGTTCAGAGATATTGTTCATATACATCCAGAGCCTGTGGGAACTGTGGACCACAACACAGCATTTTAACGCTTTCTGTGAATATTTCCTTGCATTTTGTTTTCCTTCTTAGGTTGTTTTTTTTTTCTCTCTCTCTCTTTCTAGATCTGATTTTTCTTGTGCAGTAAGATAACTGTATAGATATGTATATATATATATATTGGATTTGTCATATAGTTTAACATATTTAGCATGTATTAGATTACCTGTCATCTAGGGGTGGGGTGGATGGAAGGAGGGGAAAAGCTTGGAACAAAAATAAAAGTTTTGCAAAGGTCAATGTAAAAAAATCACTCATATGTTCTGTAAATAAAGAGCTTTTAATAATAATAAAAAAAGGAATGATCATGAGACCCTTCACCAACCTCTTTTGGACAACCTCCAGTATATCACTGTCCTTCCTACAGGCTAGCATATAGAAATGAATACAATATTCCAAATATGGCCAAATTAGGACCTGAAGATCACAAAATCACCAAATTTTAAAGTTAAAAAAACCCTCAAAAGACACCTTGTGCAATTCATTAATTAGTCAATAAATATTAATAAATACTTACTACGTACCAGACACTATACAAAATAGTGGGGGTACCAAAAAAAAAGAGGCAAGAGCCCCTGTCCTCAAGGAGCACACAATGTAATCTACTTCATCTTTATTAAGAAATTGACCTTACAATATATCCAACAGATGGTTGATCAACTTTTGCTTTGATCTGAGGGGAAACTCACCAGTCTATTCTAATTTTGGAAAGCTCTACTTATTAGAAAGTTTCTCTTTCTACTAAGCCTGAATTTGCTTCTTTCCATCATCTCTCTATTTGTTTTCGGATCCACCCTCTGGGACTAAAACAGAACAAATTTAATTCCTCTTCCACATGACATCTCTTCAAATATGTATCATGCCTTCCCTGATCCCTTTTTTGTTCTCTCCAGGCTAAACAGCCCCCTTTCTTCATTCTTCAAATTTCATATGACATAGATCCAAGGACCTTCACCATCCTGTCCTCTAGACATTACCCTTAATGCAGCTCAAAAACATGTTAGCCTTTTGGGTAATCAAATAAAAGATCATATAGTAGTCTTGGAAACCACTATAATCCCTGTATCTTTTTCATATAAGTTATGTAATTTAGTTTTTGCCATTTTGTTATTTATCTCTAGGAATTTTATTTTATTAAATTCAGCTTACTGTTCCTTTGTTAAAATCTTTTAAAAATCTTAGTTCTTTTATTCAATGTGTTAGATATTTCTCCTATAATTGTATCATCTACAAATCTGATAATCAAGACATCTATGCCTTTAATTGAGTCATTAATAGAAAAGCTAAACAGCAAAGGGCCAGTCAAGCTGGAGATCTCCTGCCAAACTGATAGCTATTAATTACCTCTGAATCTTCACATCCTCTATCTTTTCCACATCAATAACAGGAGAGACCTCATCTATTATTGCACTGAAATATAGCTATGCAATGTCTACAGCATTCATTTAATTTTGGAATTCTAAAACTTTGAAGCCTCAGAGTTCCTTTTCTTTCTTAGAAATTATTGAGAACTCTAAAGGGCTTTAGTTTATGTGGAGTTTATTATCAATATTTAGTATTGCATTAAATTTTATATTACTATATAATGTAATATTTTCATATTAGATTATGTATTTTATATGTCATATTTATTATATTAGAAATTGGGGCAGCTAGGTGGCACAGTGGATAAAGCACCAGCCCTGAAGTCAGGAGGACCTGCGTTCAAATCTGGTCTCAGACACTTAACATTCCCTCGCTGTGTGACCCTGGGCAAGTCACTTAATTCCAATTGCCTCAGCAAAAAAAAAAAAAAAAAGAAAAGAAATTAAGTGATAATTTTAAAATATTTAGTATAATTTAAGTTATACATTTTAAAAATATTTATTTGAAAATAATCATAATTAATCCATTTATAAGTTAACATAAATAACACTGTATGAAAAATAACTCTGTTTTCCAAAATAATAAAAATTAGCAAGAAGAATGTTTCTGCAAATTGTTTCAATGTCTGGCTTAACAGAAGACAATTATATTCGCATCTCTGCTTCTGAATTCAATCTGTTGTGAAATAACCATTTTGGCTGAAGTATATGAAGAAAGAGCAGCTTCACAGATACAGAGTTGGAGAAGGAAGGAGTATTTTAATAATCAATTAACATTTTAGTGTTATTATTAAGATAATTTTGACCTCTTAAAGTCTCTGAAAAGATCTCCAGAACCCCTTGAGACCCACTTTGAGAACCACTGCACCAAACCATTCTAAATTTTTTGCAAGAAAATTCCCAAGAATTTTCCCAATCAATTCATTGTTGACCTATAAGTCATAGAATCTGTACCTTTCCATTTTTTTTTTTTTTTTTTTGAAAATCAAGACTAGGAGGATTCTGGGAAGGTGGCAGAGTAGGTCAGTAAATTTCAAGATTACTTCCACAAACAGAACAAATCTGTGCCTCAAGGGTAACATCGACTAGTGAAAAATCAAGGAAACTTGGGGCAGAACTTGGGTCCTATAGGAACTAAGTGAGAAGATCCAAAGAAAGCCCCCAGACTTGGATTAACCAGTGTGAAATTCCAACATCTCTGGGCTAGCTCCTTAGAAAAATTAAGTGGGAAACCCTGGGGCAAGATGGGTGTGACTGGAGCCTCTGAGGGAACCACAGAAAGTGTGAAGAGTTGGCTCACTGAAGACTGAGGCAATCTCACT
Source organism: Myrmecobius fasciatus (assembly GCA_023553655.1). Lineage (NCBI taxonomy): Eukaryota > Metazoa > Chordata > Mammalia > Dasyuromorphia > Myrmecobiidae > Myrmecobius > Myrmecobius fasciatus. The sequence continues at coordinate 702,176 of JAJPUD010000433.1, forward strand.
TTATTAGGAATGCCAAACCCAGCTGTGCTGTAGGGATGTGGCTTTGGGCCAGAAGGAGCCAGAACACTGGGTGAATGCAGAAACAGTGGGACAGGGATGCTGCTGGCTGCTCTTTCAGGAGTGGGGGAATTCTTGGTTTGGGGTTCCAGGTCAGAGCAGAGACCTGAAATGAAGTGAAGCTAGAGACACCATCCTTCACCTCTCATGATAAGAGGGCTTATACTAATACTTCCTATTAAAAAAAAAAAAGAACCTGCAAAGTCAACCATAGAAACTTATTATGGTAATAGAGAAGACTGGGGTTCATCTTCAGAGGAAGACACTGAAGTAAAAAAAGCTTCTTCTACCCCAAGAGATAATGTTAATTGGCTACTAGCTCAGAGAAAATGTATAGAACTCAAAAAAGAATTTAAAAATCAAATGAGAGACATTGAGGAAAAACTTTTTAAAAATAAATAAAAACCATTCAAAAAAAAGAAAATTATGAAAAAAGTTAACTAACTAGAAAAGGAGATATAGAATCTTAAAGATGAAAATAACTTTTTGAAAATTAGAATTTGGCAAGAAGAAGCCAGAGAAGCTCTAAGAGACCAAAAATAATATAATATAAATATAAAGAATATAAAGAATGAAAAAAATAGAACAGAATGTGAAACATCTTGTAAAGAAAACAACAGATCTGGAGAACAGATCAAGAAGAGAAAATATCATAATAACTGAAAAGCTGTCATCAAAAAAAAAAACAACAAAACAAAAAACCTTGATACAATAATGCAAGAAATAATCCAAGAAAATTGTTCTGGAGTGATAGAACATGAGGGAAAAAATTGTAACAGGAAAAAATCCCCCAGTCACCTCAAAGAGATGTTTTGTGGAATATTATTGCCAAATTTCAAAAATCCCAGATCGAGAAAATTGTGTAATAAATAAAGAAAAAAATTTAAATATGCTGGAGCTACAATTAGAATTGTACAAGATTTGTCAGTAGCCACAATAAAACACTGCAGATCCTGGAATCATATATATCTGCAATCAAAAGAATTGGGCCTGCAGCCAAGAACATCACAGCCAGCAAAATTATCCATAATATTAATGAAAAAATGAATATTTAATGAATTTTTAGATTTTCAGAACTTTGTTTCAACCAAACCCGAACTTAATAGAAAATTCAACATATAAAACATATAACATACAACATATGTAAAACATATAACATATAAAAAATTAATTTCAAGAAACAACATGGACAAATTGGCTTATAATGCAAATATATGCCATATGTTTAAGATTAGCATAAGTAATTGGATGGCTCAAAAGAAAGATTGAGGCAAAGTTGAGTATGATCTGATTCTAAAAAGCAAAACTGTCTAGGAAAAGGTAAACATAGTAAAAATGTTATACAAATGAGGTGCGGACGTAAAACAGACACAGAGGTGTTAGACAAGGGAGGAGGGCTCATAGTTCTGAAAACCTCCTCACATTGGGGATAGGTAAAATAGGCAATGCTACTATATACTATGAAGGGTATAGGACCCTCTAAAATCTCTAAAGACATAAGGGGGGAAGAAATGGAAGAAGGTGGGGAATAGAAGGATATGTAGACATGATATTGTAGGCCAAGACTGGGCAAATGATGGACCAGGGATTTCTACTTTTTGTGCAACTTGTGAGCTAAGAATGATTTTTACATTTTAAAATATTAAAAAAATATATGCCTGAGTCCCTTTTTCATCCATTGTAGGAGCTACCCATTTTAGCCTTGTGTTGTCAGCAAATCTAATGGCACACAATTTTTATTAAAAAATAAATATACAACTGTATCCAGCCCAGGGACCATGCCCATTGTTTCTGGGGTTTCCTTAGTGTTTGGCACAGAAGCCAGGACAAGATAGATTTACCTTTCCTCCAATAGATAGTATAGAAGAATGCGCTGTAGCTTCTAATGCTGGTTTTGATGTTTATTAGTTGTGTGACTTGGAACAAGCCCCTTGGATTTATAAGACATGGATTGATCTAAATTTCTCTATAGTTATTTCAGCTCTAAATTACATAATTTGGGAGTTGGAAGGAATCTTGGCAGCCATTTAATGGTGATTCATACCCAAAAGAAATCCTCACACACCCAACAAGGAAGCAAGCACACAACCTGTGCTTGAAGTAACCATCTCCTGCAGTCACCATTTTGCTTTTGGATATTTCTCTTTCTTAGGAAGTTTTCCCTGACATCAGCCCTAAATCTGCTTCTTTGGAACTTCTATTCATATTCCTGATTCTTCTGGGATCAAACAAGACAAATCATCAACATGACAGCCTTTCGAATGCTTGAAGACCACCTTCCATTCTCCCCATCCCCACCTCCAAATCTTTTCTTCTCCAACATTAATACCCCCAGCTCCTTTAATCCATCCTCACTTAACCATGCAGGCTGCCTTTCTTGGAACACTGCAGCTTAACAATGTGCTCCATAAGCCAAGATGCCTAGAATTGAATATAATGCTCCATTTGAGGGCTGAGGAGGGCAAGGGACACACTGAGACAATCACCCATCCCTGGAAGTTCTGTACTTTTTAGAGGCGCTCAAGACCATATTCATTTTTTAGAATGCTACATTATACTGCAGACTCAATTCAACTGTACAAACAATAAGATAACAATGTGTCAGGCACCAAGCAAATAACAATTTTTTAAAAAATTGGTTCCTGCCTTCAAGGAGTTTATAATCTAATAGAAAACCACACAAGCTGAAAAGGGAGAACATCAATGCAATTCAATAAACATTTATTTTGTTGTTAGTCATGTCTGACTCTACATGACACCATGGATTTTTTCACCGAAGTGGTTTGCCATTTCTTTCTCCAGTGTATCCCCATTTTACAGATGAGGAAACTGGGGCAAGCAGACTAAAGTGATTTGCCCAGGGTCATACAGCTGTAAGTAATACGAAGGGAAGAAAAAAGAGAGGGAGGGAGGGAGGGAGGGAGGGAGGGAAGGAAGGAAGGAAGGAAGGAAGGAAGGAAAAGAAAGGAAAAAAGGGAAAGAAGGAATAAGGGAGAAAACGAGTGAGAGCAGGAAGGAATGAAGAATGGAAGGAAAAAGAAATGAAGGAAAGAAAGGAGGGAAGGAAAGGAGAGAGGAAAGGAGGAATGATAGGAAGGAAGGCGGGAGGGAGAGAAAAAAAGAAAGAAGGGAAGGCAGAGGGAATGGAAAGAAGAATGGTGGGGAGAAAGAAGGAAAGAAGAGATGGAAAGAGGAAAGGAAAGGAAAGACTACGGTAGGAAGCAAATGAGCATGCACTAAGTGCTGGCTAAGTGCTATCTGGCCTTGGTGGCAATGCCCAGCGCCAGCAGAGTTTCAGGCCCAGCCGGTTGCTAAGCCGGATCTCTTAGCCATTCCCCAGTCCCCAACCTCAAGGACCAAGCCGGGGGCCCTCGCTTTCTTCAAGCCCTCGCCGACCTTCCTCAGTTTCCCGCACTACTATTGGTTGCGATGTTGGGTCCTTCTCGGCCCCCGTAGCTGTCCCTGCAGGGAAGTCTGTCCCGATGCGGCCGCCGTAGCGAGACGCACTTCCGGCGTCGAAGAAGACTGTAGGGGATCTGGAAGCGCGATGGTGAGTGACTCGGCTACCTTTGGTTGGCGGCTTCTGACCAGATTCTAGGGTCTCTGGCGGCCGCGATTGGGGGCTGGTTGAGGACCCCGACCTCCGAGGCCAGGGTTTAGGAGCTGGCCGGAGAGAGGCAGCGGTAGCACGGGGGATGGGCCTTCTGTTTTGTGGAGTCATGGTCGCGCCTCCCTCCCTCCCACCCCTCCCAGGCCGCTCTGACCCCACCAGCGCCGCGGCCCCAGATCCTTGAAGCGCGTTTTGGGGTTGGGACGAGGGAGAAAGCTGGTGTATAATTCCTCTCTTTCCTCCTTTCGGGACTTCTGTTTTCCAGTCCGTAAAATTCGAAATCTCATTGGTTTAAATCCTTTTCCAGCTTCTTCCCAATCTCCCATAATGCTTCTTTGGAGGTTCCCTCCAGTTATCCCCTCCTAATCCCGTTTGCAGATAGTCCTTTGCAGGTTATCTCCCCCATTCGACTGTGAGCTCCTTGAGGACGGGATTGAGCATTTTTGTTTCTTTTTTTTTTTTTAAATATGTTTGTGTGTGTGTGTGTGTCCCCAACGCTTAACATCGTGCCAATCTTATAATAGGTGTTTAATAAATGCTTGTTGCCGTGATTCTCACTTAGCTTAGACATTTTAATTCTTCTGGAATATTAAGCAAGTCTTCCCTTCGTGATCTTGTTTCTTCACTCTTAAAACGCTATGGAAACATGAGGCCAGTGGTATTACGGTACAGTAAAAAAACAAAAACAAAACCCAAAATAACAACAACAAAAAACCTGGTTCTGGAATCAGAGAATCTGGATTCAAATCTTGCCCCTTAAGCTCAATATCTGTGACTGGGCAAGTCAATTTGAATCTCGGTTTCCTCATCTGTAAAAATGTTAATGTGGGCCTAGAGCCGGACTAATTAAATTTTTTTCTCTTGTGATACCTTTTCTCGAAATTTTTACGGAATACTGGATATATAGGTATATGAAATAGGTATGCAAATCATACATTTACTGACTATAATCACAAATTTACTTTAAAAAATCATTTTGGTATACATGTAATTTTAGCATTCATTAAAGATGAAAGCAAATTTGCTTTCTAATGAGATGGATGTGGTTATTTCCTTTTACATAAAGGATTAAATCATAGAGGAACATTCGATACCTTTTGCTGATGTGAAGTTTTTCACGGCTCTCCAAGTTACTGGACCTTATATAGAGTCGGGATCCACAGCTTAAGAAGCTTTGAACTAAAGGAAGGAAGGAAAAGAAAAGAGAAAGGGAAAGAAGGAATAAGGGAGAAAAAGAGTGAGAGCAGGAAGGAATGAAGAATAGAAGGAAAAAGAGATGAAGTAAAGAAAGGAGGGAAGGAAAGGAGGGAGATATCTTTGAAATCAATCCTGTTAACCTTTTAACCCTTATGTGTTCTCTGGTCCCTTCTGGCACTGTTTTAAGATTCAAGGCTGTTGCTGTGTTTCTGTAGCAAGAAAGAGGCTTCTTTAATTAGCCTCTGTAACTCCAGTTGCAGATGCTTTTTCCCACTTCTATCAGCAGCTTGTTGGAGTAAGTCCTGTAGTAGTTATAAATACTCTATGGGTCTTGTTCCTGATGTTTGGAGTCACAAAGAAATTTTTAATGATGACAGTATTTAATATATTTAAAGGCAACAACTATGTCCCTGCTGTGGGGGAAAGGACTAGGTGGGAGTGGATTATAATAGTGGCCTGTTTCTAGAGTAAAATAATAAAAATAAATATATTTGCCCTTTTGCCAGATAGCTATTACTTCACCAGGTGATCTTCCAGTGAAGTCTAATTACTTTTGTTATTAAAAGACTAAGAATATATTTGTAGTGCTGAATCACAGATGTTAGTATTTGAAAGGACTTCAGTATTCATCTAGTCAAAGACCTGATAGGAATCCCTACTATGACATATCCAACCTCTACATGAAGATCTCCCATCTGGGGAGGAGGAGCAGCTTCTGCCACTTTTGGACAACTTTAATTGTTGGGACTTTTTCCTGACATTAAGTCCAGTTTTATAGTTTGTGTTCATTATTCCTGGTTCAGAGCAGATAGAAATCCTCTTAAATATATAAGCCCTTCAAATGCCAGGTCATAGCTATCATGTTATTTCTTAATATTATAGGATATATAGGACATAATATTCCCTGAGTTATTTCTTAATGTTATAGGATCCGCGGATTTAGAACTGGAAGGAACCCTTGAGTTCAGCGCCTTCGTTTTACAGATTAGGAGACTGAAATTTAGAAGTTAAATGACATCCAAGATTGCTGAGGAGTTCCCTGACTCCAAATCCAGCATCCCTTTTACTGCCTATGCTGCCACTCTTCAAAACTGTGGAAAGAAGAAGGCTAAATCCCCAAACTGCTATTTACTACCTGTCTGATCTTGGGCAAATATTCAAACTCTCTGACCCTTGATTTTTTTTATCTGTAAAACTAGGAGATTGTATTAAATCATCCAAACGTAGGATCTTTATGACATGGTCTCATAGGAATACATCATGATATGTGAATTTCCCATTACTAGAGGCATTCAAGTGCAAGCTGGATTACCAGCTATGGCTATTATAAAAGTTATTCTTGTTCAGATACATCACTGACTTGGTGGTTTTATTAATGGTTCTAGAAAATCTTTTTTATGTAGAGAAAGAAAACAATCCAGAAAGACTCCTATGATGGCACATAAAGTGCCTTTTGTTCAGACTGTGTAAGAAGTGCAGATAATTTCAGGGAAGCTCCCACTAGTGATTTAAATAATAGCTCACATAACTCCTCACAAACATTAAATCCTTATCAAATCACAGAACTCTTGAGACATGTATTATTCACTGCTGTGGCGATGACTTTAATTTACCTAAGGTCATATAGCTAGTAAGTCATAGGATCATAGATTTTAGAATTGTTAAAGGACCTCTGAAATTGCCTTCTCCAGTTCCCTCATTTTACAGATGGGGAAACAGACCCCAAAAAACTAAGTGACTTGCCTACCATCCCACAAACAGTAAATAATAGCCGGGATTCTAATCCATGTCCTCTGACTCAGTTTGCTTTAATATGTTACCTCATTGACAGAGCTGAATAAAGTCATCAGTCCAGTACATTTATCCAATACAGTTTTACCAGTATTAATTCCTTTTTGTTAAGTACTGTTTTCTCAAACTATGGTTACACATGGGATTAAAATACAAATTAAATTCTTAAGATTTTTTAGGGGCTGCAAAGGGAAGTGGAAGAAAGATAAGGCATCCTGGTTAATAAGTGAATAAACTCGGATTCTTGTTTTGAAATGGGACCTATTTTAAAGGAATTGTTAATTTAAAGGAATCTGTTAATTTTCTTTTATGGGACATTATGTCATTTATTCTAGAAAACTGTTATTTTGCACTCTGTCATCTGTTGGCCAGCATAAACTTTTGCATTAATCTGCA
>JAJPUD010000434.1:1271-11745 GCA_023553655.1 Myrmecobius fasciatus
ACCTTTACTTAACAGATAAGGAAACAGAAACCCAATGAAAAGTTCAATGCTCTTCTGTTCTCTTAATCTCCCCTGTTCCTTAGAGAAACAAAGGACCTTATAAACTCAGATCTTGTCATTCCAGGAAGACTGGCATTTTTTAACTGCTAAGGAAATATGGATAGGACCATATTTAATTAAGAAAGATGAAGGTGTGATAAAGAGGTAGCATCGATACAATAGAGTGGAGACTAGACTGGGAGTCAGGAGATCTGATTCTAGCCCTAGCTCTGCATGAATTCCCTTTGTAACCACAAGGGAGATATTACCATCTGACTGCACTATTTTGAGACTTTATTGACTTCTCCTTTATGCTCTAGGAAGTTTATCATGGGGATGGCCTCCTGATTCTGCTAAATAAAATTAATCTTGATATTCACAACTCATCACTACACTCTGCCCCTGTTATAGGATGGCAGTCTGTAAAACTCCAATACCTCCATTTAAGGAGGCAGCTCAGAACAAATATCTTTTCATTTCCCACATGACTGTCCTACTCTGGGACTTTTTCACCATGCCTCCAAGTTAGGCACCACCCCAATACTTTTTCAGCTTCCATCAGACTGTGGACAACTTAAATGCAAAGACTGTCTTTTCTTCATATTTGTTAGTCTATTCTTAGTACAGTGTTAGGAACATAGCAGGCTCTTAATAAAGGTTTATTTGTTATTATTTCTATCATCATCATTATCAATTTTCTTGGCTCCACTTTTCTCATCTGTAAAATGTAAAATAATAATACCTACCTCCCAGGGTTTTTGTGAGGACCAAATGAAATAATATGTATAAAGCACTTAGAACAGTATCTAGCACAAAGTAGGCACTATAGAAGTGTTAATTATTGATTATCATCATCATCATCATATTATTATTACTATTAGCCATAATTGATGGTTGGTGGGAGTAATTTGTGTCAATGAGATCACCAATCCACAGAAATACAAGATTAAGGGTGGAAAGTTCCACTTAACCTGGTATAGAGAACATTTCCATCGCCAAAAGGCCTGAGCAGAAAAGGGGATGCGATTCTGCCTACTTCTTAGGAGACACATTCACAAACTTAATAGTAAGGAAATACAGATGGAGAGACTACACATTTAAGAGTAATTATAGCAAGTCCCCCCATGGCTAGATAATGAAACCAACAAGGGTAATTTATAGGCCTCTGGGAATTAGACAGGAATGGTCTTTTTTCCATCCTCTTAAAATTGACTGGATGATGATATCCTGAAGAAGAAAACACATAGCAAGGACAGCTTGAGAAGGGAGGGGGAAATCATTTAACCTTTGTCTGCCTCATTTTCTTTATCTGTAAAATCAGGATAATAATAGCATCTATCTCCCAGGGTTATTGTTAAGATGAAATAAGATAATATTTGGAAAGTGCTATATAAATATTACCTGGTATTATTAACTTTATTATTATTTTTTATGAGTTTGGGGCAAGTTCCATCCAGTAAAAAAAACAAAAAAAAAACAAAAAAAAACATTTTTATTCACTTGTCATTGCTCCCTGAAATTCTGCTGAGTGCCTAATTCTTCTAAGTTAAGTATTCTTCCCTCTAGATTAACAACCAAGTAACAAGCTTTTATTAAGCTTTTGCTAGGTTTCCTGCTCTATATTAAGCTCTGCAGATACAAAAACCAAAAATACAATCCCTGTCCTCAGGGAGTTTACATTCTAATGGAAGAGACAGCAAGTACCAAGAAAGGTATATACAAGTTTCATGGAGAGTAGATGTAAGGTAGTTATTATTTTCCCTTCCTTCTTGAAGAGGATTATGACACCAGGGAGGTGATACTGAGACATATAAGTGAGATGGATTGAAGTGAATGAGGTTGTGCAAAGTCACCAGTCTCACTTTCTCCTCTGGAGCCATCTCAGTCCAGTGACAAGATACAGATCAGAATGGCTGGAGATTCATAAAGAGTAAAAGGTCCTAGCAGCTGGGATAATCAGGAAAGATTGATGTCAGTGACTGACACTTTGATATGAATCAAATGACCAACAGGCATTTATTAATTGTTTACTATATGGCAAGTACTATGCTTCCAAACTCCTGGGAATATAAAAAGAAACATGAAACAATCCTTGCTTATATTCTAACAGAATTGACTTATTATTGTTGAGTTATTTCAGGAGGGTTCAACTGTTCATGACCCATTTGGGATTTTCTTGATAAAGATACTGCAGTGGTTCGACATTTCCTTCTCCAGCTCATTTTACAGATGAGGAAACTGAGGCAAACAAGATTGCGTGATTTGCTCAGGGTCACACAGCTAATAGGTGTCTGAGGCTGGATTTGAACTTAGATTTTCCTGACTCTAGACCTAGTGTTTTAGCCACTGAGCCACCTACCTGCCCAATTGGTTTATTAGGTTATTTTATATTTAGAAAACTGAGAAAAGTATACTTTGTAGAATAACTTGAGTAGGATTTGAAAGAACTAACTAGGGAAGATGATGAAATTATAGGACTTAGAGGTGAAAGGTATCTTAGAGATGATCCTGTTTAATTTCTCCATTTTATATATGAAGAAAATGAGATCTAGAAAAAATTAATGAATTTCCCAACTCCCATCCTTTCATAAGACAAGTTTTTCTGTTGTACACACACACACACACACACACACACACACACACACACAGCCATAGGAATTCTGAAGAACATAGTATTACACCTGTTCCTTCTGAGGGATAAGCCTTTGGTCCCTTTTCAGAGACATCCCTCTGCTGTCTACCCTTGTTGAAAGTTCTATCTTGTCACCTTCTCTCCTTGTGGCCCCTCTCTACCTTCAGGAACAGGTGCACTTAGCCCAAGATTCTCCCTGCTCTAGGAACATTCCATTTTCTGCATTTCCTCTGCTGTGCTCTCTGAATAAGCAATTAGCATGAATAATAAGCATGCCAGTTAAAACACCCAGCCACCTGAAGGGAGGAGAAAACTATAATTAAGTCTTTCTTGGGGATCTTACAGCCTTATTTAGGGGGCCCCGGGGATTCCTCTCAGAGCTTTGGGGAAGATGATGGAATGGAAAGGGCAGAAACACCTTCCCATTACAGGGAAGTTAGTTTGCCAATTACTGGTTGGTGAAACATAGGCTCCCAAATGAAATAGTCTCTCTGTGTGATGCCCTGTTTACCAGGGCCCCAAAAGGGAGATAGGAGTTATGATGGAAAGAACCCAGGTTCTAATCCCTGCTCTGCCAGTAAGGTGCCATTTGATCTTGGCTAATTCACTTTGGAGTTCAGGTTTCTCCTTTGTTAAATGAGAAGAGGAAGCTGATCAAGTCTAAGATTACTTTTTCAATATCATGTACCTATGATTCCTTGAGACTCTGGGGGAGAAAAGCCTTTTAGAAATACTACTTCCCATGAAAAGTCAATTCATCATTCATCAACTTTCTCTCTCAAGGAAGTAGCCAGCTTTAAAAGAAACATCTCCCCAATGTTCCAAGGGGGGATCTCAATAGTTGAAAACACTCTGACCTAGAACCAGTGAAGTGGACATTTCCTTCTCCAGTTTGTTTTATAGATAAGGAAACTGAGGCAAACAGGGCTTAGTGGCTTGCCTATGTAGCTAATAAGTCCTATAGCTAATAAATGTCTGAGGCTTGATTTGAATTTAAATCTTCCTGACTCTCTAGATCTAGTGCTCTAACTACTAAGCCACCTAGCTGCCCAACTGCCTCAAACCAGCTAGCTAATGAGAGGGGATAGTTACATGTTCAGTGTGAGTATTTGCACCTCAGAAATTGGCAACTGTTACAAATCAAGGCTTGATTTGTTGCAAACATGCACTGTATCTATATGCATAATGTGTACACATACATACAAATTGAATTTAAGGTAGTTTGGAGAGGGGAGATACCAATAGCGCACTAATCAGGGCTTAAGGGTGGTGGTGGTGGTTGTTTTGGTGAGGAGATGGTAAGGTCAGAGACATTTAAATATATTTTAATTGATTTCAAAGGCACCCTCTGATGATATTCTCTCAAATCTAAGGCAGAGAGGTGGCAGATTATTTAGAGCCTTAGTCCTTAATTCAGAAAGACCTGTATTCAAATCCAGTATCATATTCTTCCTCCCTACATGACCCTGGGCAAGTCAGTAAGTTTCTGTCTGCCCCAGTTTCCTCAACAGTCAAATGGAGATAATAATAGCACCTACTTCCCAAGGTTGTTGTTAAGATAAAATGAGATAATTTTTGTAGTGCTTGACACACAGTAGACAACAAATACTCATTTCCTTCCTCCTATCTGGATAAATAACTTTGGAAGGTAATAATTTTGGCCAGGTCAGGAAAGGGCTGGAGAAAAGGTAACATAAATAGATACAAGGGTGAGTGGTAATAGAAAGTAGACAAAGTAGGGAGCAACTCTTTCTTCCTCTTTTTCCTAACTTTCTTGTTACTGTAGAGCCATCACCATTCTCCCAGATCACTAAGGTCATAATCCTGGTGCTATCCTGGGTCTTTCTTTGTCTCTCACCACTTCCCATCTCCAATCTGTTGTTGAGTGCTGATGATTCTACCATGAGAATATCCCTCTGTGTATGCTCCCTTCTTTCTTCTGACACTGTCCCACTTTGGAGCAGTCACTTATCATCTCACATCTGGACTATTGCCACAGCTGCTGGTGACTCTGCCTGATTCAAAGTTCTCCCCATTCCAACTATCCTCCACTGCACTGACAAAGTGGTTTTTATTTTATTTTATTTTAAAATTTTTATTTTTTTTCAAAGTGATGTTTTTAAAGCACAAGTCTGACCATATCACCCTCTTATTCAAAAAACTATTTGGTCTCTATCACCTCTAGGATCAAACTTAACTCAACACTAGCGCCTTCTTTCTGTTGCTTATCTCCAGTCTGAGCTAAATGTATGTATTCCTTTTTTTTTTCTTTTTGGCTGAGGCAGTTGAGGTTAAGTGACTTGCCCAGGGTCACACAGCTAGGGCGTATTAAGTGTCTGAGACCAGATTTGAATTCAGGTCCTCCTGACTTCAGGGCTGGTGCTCTATCCACTGCACCACCTAACTGCCCCTGTATTCCTTTTCTTAAAGGCATTTGTCTTTTCAAAGAGACAATAAGAAATAATGGCATTTCTGGCTCTGGGGAGCTTCAGGGGGCTGGGTTGGGGATAGCCAGTTTGCCACTGTTATCATCGAACCAGAGAGACAATCAGCTAATCTACAAGAGAACCCAGCACTGACTGTACGACCTAATAGCATGAGTTCGGACGGAGAGCTGTTACTGATGTACAGTCCAATAAGGAATAACTAACTCAACATGCAAAGTGCAGCTTTTGACCATGAGATTTTAGAGGCAAATGTCTTTGACTGGCTGACAAATGAACCATCCGTGTGTTTAAAGGCCCCTTAGGCACTCATTAAAGAAGGAGCAGTGAAGATGCAGGAGGTCAGCAATCAGATTCAAAAATAGCATCCTAATTGGGTCTTATCCAGTAAGTGGGATATGTTTCCTAGCTTACAATGTCAGATTTGGAAGGGGCTTCAGAACAAAGAACATTAGGGTTTAAAACATGGAATATTAGATCTGGTACTGCCCCTAGAACATAGAATGTTAGAGTTAAAAATACCCCTGAAGATAGACTATCAGAGCTAGGAGGGAACTTAGTAAAAAAGAACATTGCATCTTGATATAGAGAATATCAGAATGGGCTATGTGTTTGGAGGTGGGAGGTGGGGAATAGCAGAACTAGAAGAAACCTAGAATCTAATCCTACTTCCTAATTTTATGGAACCGTAAAAGGGAAACAGCAATGAAAGATTCAGATCTAGGACTCTTGATTCACATTGCACCCCAGAGTCCTTCCCATCTTTACATGCTGATTTCAAATATGCAAAAATTATTTTAAACTTGTAAAAATTATTGGTATGTTTCATTTTTATATCACCTTCATTTCTAAGTAAATCCTTTTCCTATACTGAAATGTTAATATCAAGATTCTCAAATAGTTTGTGCAAATCATTTTCATAAAGTAGCTAGCCTTAATTGGTCAGTGGGTTCAAAGTACCTTTAGTTTAATTATTCAACTTGTATGAGGTTCAGTTTGGTTAAAACTGAGTGTGTGTGTTTTTATATGCAGTTTTATTAATTTATAGTCATACTCCAGGACATTCTGAGCCATTCACTGGCTATAAACAGTTCACACATTAACTGTATTTTCATTCCTAAAGTAGAGGAAAATTTCAATTGGGGCAACACCAGTTTTTTTTTAGGGAAGACAGGTATTAGTGAAAGAGACAAAGGAATGGGGTTGTGGGTTAGCAGCAATGACAGAAGACTATTGGCAAGTACAGTGTCATATCATCCCACAAACCTATTCCCTTATCCTCTTCTGGAAAACAACTCCTAAAGGGCTTTATTATTGTTGTCCATTTTTCAGTCATTCTGACTCTTTGGGATATCATTTGGGGTTTTCTTGACAAAATACTGGAGTCATTTGCTATTTCCTTCTCCAGTTCATTTTACAGATGAGAAAACTGAGGCAAACAGGGCTATGTGTCCTGGGTCACATAGTTTATAAGTATTTCAGCCTAAAAGTGAACTCATGAAGATGAGTTTTACTAGTTCCAAGCCCACTGCTCTATCCACTGAGTCAGGGGCACAGCAAATTAATTGGAGGTCTCTGGATTGACATAGGAAGAAAGTATGCCCCATTCTTCCATATCAGCTTCTCCCCCTAAACATGACCATGCTTCCATGTTGTAACTGGAATTATACTCAAAACTAGTTTCAGAAACACATGAAATAATCAGTCTCATTATTATAAAGTTTATATTATACCTCATTGTTGGATCAAAATTATATTTGCTAACTTTCTGATAGTTCATAGTAGTTAATAGAAAGAACTTTACATTGTGAATCAAGAAACTTGAATTTTAACACCAGATCATTAGTGACATGAATTTTATGATTTGTAGGGTTCCTTCTAGATGTTATCTATGTTCTTATTTCCTCCATCTTTTCTGCTTCTCTCTCTCTCTCTCTCTCTCTCTCTCTCTCTCTCTCTCTCTCTCTCTCTCTCTCTCTCTCTTTCTCTCCTCTCTGTCTCTCTCTGCCAGGCTCTCTTTTTTATCTCTTTCTGTCTGTTTTTGTCTCCCTCTGTCTCTGTCTATCTGTCTCTCTCTGTTTCTGTCTTTCTCTATCTCTATTTCTCTCTGTCTCTCTCTGTTTCCCTTTGCATCTTTATGTTTTTTATCTTTCTGTCTCTCTGTGTCTGTCTGTCTCTGTCTCTGTCTCTGTCTCTCTGTCTATCTCTTGCTGTCTCTGTCTGTCTGTCTCTCTCTTTGTTTCTCTGGTTCTCTCTGTCTTTTTTCTGTCTCGGCTTCTCTGTGTCTCTGTCTCTTTCTCTGTGTCTCTGTCTCACTCTCTCTCCCCTCTGTCTTCATCTCTCTGCCTATTTCTCTTTGTCTGTGTGACTCTCTTTATTTGTCTCTTTGTGTCTCTGTGTCTCTGTCTCTCAGTTTTCTGACTTTCTGTCTCGGTTTTTCTGTCTGTCTCCCAATCTGTCTCTCTCTATTTCTCTCTGTCTTTGTCTCTCTTTCTGTCTCTCCCTCTGTCCCTCTCTGTCTGTCTCTGTCTCTGCCTCCCTTTCCCTCTCTCTCTATTTCTGTCTCTGGCTACCTCTCTGTCCCTGTCTCTCTCTCCTTTCCTCCCTCTCTCCCTCCCTCCATTCTTTCCTCCCTTTGCTCCCCCCTCTTATTTCTGTAATTATTTTATGATTTGCCAGTCACACAGGTCTCTGGTTACCCACTTAGTTTATTTTGAATATCCAACGGGTGATTCATTAGCAGATTGTATAATCTAAAAATTTGTAACAAAGAAAATCCACCTTACACATCCACATTAGGTTCATCCAAGCTCAGTCTTGGAAGGCTGCACAGGTATGTCTTAACGAAGCTCCTTTTTGGATACTGCCTTCAGCAGTTGTCAAGGATTCTCTCAATGGTTGTCAGCCAGATCTGGGCTGGGGAACAGCCCAAAGTCATTTGGAACCCACTGTAGCAAATAAAATATGTCTAATAGGAGAATATTAAGACAGTATGAGAAATAGAAGAAACCTTAGAGATTATCTAACCTCTCCTCTCATTTTACAGCCCAGAGAAGGAAAATGATTTACCTAAGGTCATCCAGTGTACTATAAATAAGATAACTGAAACTAGAATCCATGTGTCTTGATTCCCTTTAAATTAAACCATTGATTTAGAATAAGTAAATCTGTATTCAATTTCTTATTCAGACCTTGACTAACTAGTCATGTCATTTACCCATGTGATCATGGGTAAATAAGTTAATCTCTTTGGGAATCAGTTTTCTTATTTGCAAAATGGGAATGTTATTATAATGTTACATATATTAACGAAATGTTGTTCTGTGAATGCTTTGGAAGCCTTAAAACACTATATAAATGTGAATCCTCATTTCCCCCACAGCATGCTGTCTTGCAGGGGAAAAAACTGGGAATAAGGGAGAGAGATTTTACAAGTCAATCTGATTTACTAAGACACGCTGATCCCACAATCGAATTTTTCTAGTCCTGGACTTTTACCTTGAGGACTGAATCATCTAACTGAGTGATATCCACTGATAGAAAATGAAAACTGTAAGAAAGACTTGGAGGTCTCAGCTGACTAGGTACTCAATGTGAGCCAATAATATGGGTGCATTTCTAGAGGCACAGAGTCTAAATCTAAATCATTAAAAATAAAAGTCCCATTGAACTCTGTCCTTTTAAAGTCACATCAGGAGAATTAGATTTAGTTCTGACCACAATAATTCAGGGAGGACACTGACAAACTAGAACATGTCAAGAGGAGGATATCCATTTTGAGACATCTAATAGGCAGCTGGAGATGCAAGACTGGAGGTCAACAGAGAGGTTAGATCTGGATAAGTCGACTTGAGGATCAAAAGCATAGAAATAATAATTGAGTTCGTGGGAGCTGATAAGATCACCAAGCAAAATAGCAAAGAGAGAAAAGAGAAAACAGCAAGATTGCTAGAGAGGAATTTCTGGATGGAGTAGGCAAGTGAATGAGGTGACTTGCAAGGGCCTTTCCACCTCTGAGATCTAATCATTGAGTGATAAATAAATCATTCTATCACTGAGAGATGGATTGCAAATAATAATAAAAATGCCTGTCAAAGGCATAGTTCAACAACAAGTCACAAATCAATTTTAAAAAAGTAATTGTCAAGGTTTGCAACAATAGCAAATCATCAATGTAAAATGTCATCCATTAATGAGAAAAATGAGACAAAAGAAATCCCATGATAGTACTAATGACTAAAATAAAAACAAATGCTCGGGGCAGCTAGGTGGCACAGTGGTTAGAGCACCAGCCCTGAAGTCAGGAAGACCTGAGTTCAAATCTGGTCTCAGACACTTAACATTCCCTAGCTGTGTGACTCTGGGCAAGTCACTTAACCCCAATTGCCTCAGCAAAAAAAAGCAAAAAAATAAATAAATAAAAACAAATGCTCACAATTATACATATAGATGATAATACATGCATATATATATATACAGAAATATTTGTAAGAGATACAATCCTCTTACATATCACAAATCAACAAAAATATAGCAATTACAACTTTCAGGCATACAAAAAGCCACCAGTAATAAAAAAGGAAATTAATCAAGCTATCTATCAATACCAGTGTTAAACAAATAAAAACATAAATATGCCAATAATATTTATAAACAAAGATGAACGGGGATATTGGTCACCAGAAAAAGTTATCCTTAAATAAAAAGGGAGAAGGATGACTTTCTAGGATAATATGATGACTCCCACTTCAGATACTTCTGAGCTATGTGACCACCCATAAGTCCCTTCATCTCTGAGTCTCAATGGGCCTCAATTGTAAGATAAGGTTAAGAACACTACAGGATTGTCACAAAGATTCAATGCAATGTTTATAAAGCATTTTGAAAATCTTAAAGCACTATAGATATGTTGGTTAATAATAATAGTCATATTAATAGTAACAGTTATTAATATCTGCTATTATTATTAGCAATAATAATAACCATTGTATTACTACCACTTTTCCTTTCTCATTGTGCTCATTCAGTCTGGAATCTCCATCCTAGGATTAAATGCTCAGTGCAGGACAGGCAGCTCATTCCCAGAGTTCAATTCTCTAAGCTGCCTTGTTCACAAAGTCCACAGGAAACTACTGGCTGGTGCTTGATATCTACTTCCTATTCAGACTAAAGCTTTTGGTTAATTCAAGAAGTCAACAGCCTCAGGCATCCGTTCATAGCAATGAAGTGAGGGGTTAAATACTGTAAAAGGAAGGTGGGAAGAGGCTGGTGGTCCCCTAATGTCCATCCCTTTAATTGTCTGAACTGGGTTCATGGCTCCTCCCTGGCATTTCTACCTACTGTTAGTCCACAGTCCTGC
>JAJPUD010000434.1:21194-32699 GCA_023553655.1 Myrmecobius fasciatus
CTATCAGCATAATTAATTATATTAATAACCAAATTAACAAAAACCATATGATTATCTCAATAGATGCAGAAAAAGCCTTTGACAAAATCCAACACCCTTTCCTATTAAAAACACTAGAGAGTATAGAAATAAATGGGCTTTTCCTTAAAATGATCAGTAGCATCTATTTAAAACCATCAGCAAGCATCATATGTAATGGAGACAAACTAAAACCATTCCCAATAAGATCAGGAGTGAAACAAGGCTGCCCACTGTCACCATTACTATTTAATATTGTATTAGAAATGTTAGCTTTAGCAATAAGAGAAGAAAAAGAGATAAAAGGAACCAGAGTAGGTAATGAAGAAATCAAATTATCACTCTTTGCAGATGACATGATGGTATACTTAGAGAACCCTAGAGATTCAACTAAAAAACTACTAGAAACAATTCACAACTTTGGCAAAGTTGCAGGATTCAAAATTAATCCACATAAATCATCAGCATTTTTATATATTACCAACAAAGTTCAGCAGCAGGAGATACAAAAAGAAATTCCATTCCAAATAGCAGATGATAGGATAAAATATTTGGGAATCTATCTGCCAAGGAAAAGTCAGAAACTATACGAACTAAATTACAAAACACTTTCCACACAAATAAAATCAGACCTAATCAATTGGAAAAATATTAAGTGCTCATGGGTAGGCAGAGCGAACATAATAAAAATGACAATACTACCCAAACTAATCTACTTATTTAGTGCCATACCAATCAAACTCCCAAGAAATTATTTTACAGATCTAGAAAAAATAGTAGCAAAGTTCATTTGGAAGAACAAAAGGTCAAGGATTTCAAGGGGATTAATGAAAAAAAAGGCAGATGAAGGTGGCCTTGCTGTACCACATCTAAAACTATATTATAAAGCAGCGGTCATCAAAACCATTTGGTACTGGATAAGAAATAGAGCAGTGGATCAGTGGCACAGGATAGGTTATCAGGACAACCTAGGCATTAACCTTAACAATCTAGTGTTCGATAAACCCAAAGACCACAGCTTTTGGGATAAATACTCTCTATTTGGCAAAAACTGCTGGGAAAATTGGAAACTAGTGTGGAAGAAATTAGGGCTATACCTAACACCACATACCAAGATAAGATCTAAATGGGTTCATGATCTAGATATAAAGAGGGACTTTGTAAGCAAGTTAGAGGAACGTAATATAGTTTATCTCTCAGACCTGTGGAGATGGAACAAATTTATGTCCAAAGAAGACTTGGAACTCGTAATTGAACACCAGATGGATAATTTTGACTATATTAAGTTAAAAAGTTTCTGTACAAACAAAACAAATGCAGACAAGATTAGGAGGGAAGCATCTAATTGGGAAATCATCTTTACATTTAATGGTTCTGATAAAGGCCTCATTTCTAAAATATATAGAGAATTATCTCATTTATATAAGAATTCAAGCCACTCTTCAATAGATAAGTGGTCAAGGGATATGAACAATTTTCAGATGATGAAATTAAAACCATCTCTAGTCATATGAAAAGTTGCTCCAAATCACTATTGATCAGAGAAATGCAAATTAAGACAACTCTGAGGTACCACTACACACCTGTCAGATTGGCTAAAATGACAGGAAAAGATAACGATGAATGTTGGAGGGGATGTGGGAGGGCTGGGACACTAATACATTGTTGGTGGAACTGTGAACGGATCCAACCATTCTGGAGAGCAATTTGGAGCTATGCTCAAAAAGTTGTCAAACTGTGCATACCCTTTGACCCAGCAGTGTTTCTACTGGGCCTATATCCCAAAGAGATCTTAGAGGAGGGAAAGGGACCCACCTGTGCAAGAATGTTTGTGGCAGCCCTTTTTGTAGTGGCTAGAAACTGGAAACTGAAGGGATGCCCATCAATTGGAGAGTGGCTGAATAAATTATGGTATATGAATGTTATGGAATATTATTGCTCTGTAAGAAACGACCAGCAGGACGATTTCAGAGAGGCCTGGAGGGACTTGCATGAACTGATGCTGAGTGAAACGAGCAGAACCAGGAGATCATCATGCACAGCAACAACAGTATTACATGATGATCAATTCTGATGGACATGGCTCTCTGCAATAAAGAATTGTCTCAAACCAGTTCCAGTTGTTCACTGAAGAAAACCATATACACCCAGAAAGAGGGACATGAAATATGGACCACAACGTAACATTTTCATGATCTCTATTGACATTTGCTTGTATTGTGTTGCCTTTCTGTGATTCTTTTTTTTTTCTCTTGTAGATAGGATTTTTCTTGCATAACTTCTCAAGCATTGCAACATTATTATCATGTAGTGGACTTCCTGCCATCTAGGGGAGGGGAGGGGACTGGGGGTAAAATTTGTATTGGAAAGCTTTGTAAAGATCAAGGTTGGGGAGCTACCCATACATATGTTATACAAATAAAAAGCTTAAAATTAAAAAAAATACTAAAAAAAAGATTTATTTTTTATTAAAGCTTTTTTTTATCTGCAAAACATATGCATGGGTAATTTTTCAACATTGACCCTTGCAAAGCCTTCTGTTCCAAATTTTTCTCTCCTTCCCCCCACCTCCTACCTGCTTAGATGGCAGGTAGTTTAATATATGTTAATTATGTTAAAATATGACAAATTAAATATATGTATACATATTTATACAGTTATCTTGCTGTACAAGAAAAATCCAATCTACAAGAAAAAAAAACCTGAAAAGGAAAACAAAATGCAAGTAAACATCTACAGAAAGCATGAAAATGCTATGTATGTTGTGGTCCACACTCAGATCCCACAGGCCTCTCCCTAAGTGTATATGGCTTTCTTCATCACTGAACAATTGGAACTAGTTTGAAACATCTCATTGTTGAAGAGAATCATGTTCTTCAGAACTGATTATCATATAGTCTTGTTATTGCTGTGTATAATGTTCTCCTGGCTCTGCTCGTTTCACTCAGCATCAGTCCATGCAAGTCTTTCCAGGTCTCTCTGAAATCATCCTGCTGGTCATTTCTTACAGAACAATAATATTCCACAACATTCATATACCATAATTTATTCAGCCATTCTCCAATTGATGGGCATCCTTTCAGTTTTCATTCCTGCCACTACATAAAGGGCTGCCACAAACATTCTTGCACATGTGGGTCCCTTTCCTTCCTTTAACATCTCTTTGGGATATAGGCCCAATAGAAACATTGCTGGGTCAAAGGGTTTGCACAGTTTGATAGCCCTTTGAGCATAGTTCCAAATTGCTCTCGAGAATGGTTGGATCTGTTCACAGTTCCACCAACAATGTATGTGTCCCAGTTTTCCCACATCCCCACCAATATTCGTCATTATCATTTCCTGTCATTTTAGGCAGTCTTTCAGGTGTGTAGTGGTATCTCAGAAAGAGAGGACATTTTAAACTCAATGAAATCCCTGAGTAGACCTGAGTTCTAATCCAGGCTTTGTCACTAACTCGTCGTGTACTCTTCTCATTTATGCTCTTCAGTTTTTTTCTTCATAAAATGAAAGGGTTGGACATGATAATTCCTAAAGTCCCTTCTAGATCTAATATATTATGTTTCTTGCATTCTTCTCATTTTAATAGGTGCTTTATGTGATCAGCTTTCGATCAAAAGAAGAAGATATGAATTATTTCTATTACCTTTCCATTGTTAACTTCATTTTCCAATTAAAGTTGGCCCCATGAGTATTCCTTGTCTTTATAACCAAGAGGTACTCTGTGTGGTTATTGCTTACACATTTCCTGCATATATCCAGAAGAAATTAGCATCTCAATGAAATTCTCATTGCATTTAGGAGCAGGGCCACCTTACCCATAGGTGGATTAGACACTTGGCTATATAGAATTGCTTATTTCAGTATTCTCCTTGTATTCAGTGCCTTTATAGCCTCATCACCCACTCACTTCTCAACCCTTTGCTGTGTGGCTTCTAATTTTATCTTTATAAACAAACTGTTCTCTCTAAGGTTACTAATAAATTTTTTAAAAAAACTTAATTATTAATTCTGATAGCTTGACCAATGATACTCTCAGAATCCTTGCCTTCAAGACTCAGCTCAGCTCTTCCATGAAGATCTCCCTGATCCCTACTATCCCCCTCCCTTGTTAGAACCTTCTCAAATGACCTTGAATTATACAGCTGGATTCACATGCTATCTCTTTACCCTAGTAGAACTTAAACTCCTTGTGGTCATTGATCATGTTGTTTATCATTATTGCATTTCTATTGCTTTACACATAGCAAGCATCTATTTAATGTCTATTAAATAAATCAAAGATCATTAACTTTCTAGGTATGGATACTACTTTCACAGACACAGATCATAACCCCTTTACAACTTGGTAAATATACTTCAAGAGTTATTGAGATTCGAGCATTCATTACTCTTAGGTCAACTAAATGGTAAATCTCTTTGAACTTAGGTAAATCTTCTCATGACAGACATCACTATGATGTTTGTCATGCTATATGGAGTTAATTAAGCTAAAAGATTCGATCTCCAGAGTAATTTAATGAGAAAAGCAATGACCTTGGGTTTGGAACCCAAATCTTTTGACCTTTTTGAACCAATCAATCAGTCAGTCAGTGAGTCAACCATTTACTTATTGTGTGCCTATAAGGGGATCCAAGGACAAAACCCATAAAATCCCTTTTTTCAAAGAATTTGCATTTTATCGGAGAAAACAACCTAAGTAAACTGAGCCCTTTTCTCTCTCTATGCCTGTTTCCAGTCTATAACAATGAGGAGGTCTATTATCTTCCTCCCAGCTCCAACATTCTATGGACTAGATCTGTCTAAATAGGACAATCTGGGAAATAAATAGTTTTCTACAGGAGGAACATGAATTGCTGTGATGGAAGATGTTCTGACAGCTGTATCCAGTTTTTTTCCATGCTATAGAAACACCCTATATAAATGTGGAATAGTGCAGATCCAGGATGTTAATCTGTCAAAACTCTGGCCTTCACTGATCTCTTCTTTTTTTCTGCCTTCTTAAATCCCTAATAACTTGGATGGTCACTCATAGGTACTTGATTCTCTCTTTTCTCATCTTCCATTTGTTTTGTGGCTGAACTACTGGTTCATCCATTAAAATATCATCTCCCTGAAGGCAGAGACCTTCCCCACAGTGCTGACCACAGACCTGGGCAAACACTAGCATCCCAATAAACAGTCATCTTAATATGGTCAATCTGATGAACACAACATTTGGGAAACAAGATAATTGATTTCTTATCATTTAGAATTTGAAATGTGGTATCTTAATGAAACCGATACAGAGTCCACATGCCATTGTGTGCTCTAGGGTCTATCCAAAATGTTTGGTTCATTTGCTTCTCCCTGAAGAAGGCCACAACATTCTGATGTGCAGCTCTGGTCAGAATGCATTTTAGGGCAGAAATTGGCCCAGAGAAGGGAAGCAACTTGTCCAGCATCAAAAAGCTAGTTAATGGCAGCGCCACAATTAGAACTTAGGTCTCCTAAGCCCCAGTCTAATCTTAAAGCTTACATTTGAACAGCATCAATGAAACCTGATTCTTTACCAGACAAAACAGGAGAGAATAGGGGAGTTGGTCTTCCAGAGGAAAACCTGCTCATTCTCCTCTAATTTAATTGAAATTTTTTTTGTTAGTTTGTTTTCTGGATGCGGATGGCATTTTCTATCCAAAGTTTATTGGAATTGTCTTGGATCACTGAATTGCTGAAAAGAGCTAAATCTATCATAGTTGATTATCTGACATAATTGTTTACACATTTTCTCCTCCTTGGAGTCTATAAGCTTTTTTTTTTTTTTGGTATTCCCAGCACTTGACACAGTGTCTGACACACAGTAGGCCCTTAACAAATGCTTGTTTACTTAACTTGACTCTAATAACCCATAGACAAATGGATTTTGAGAGGAGCCAGAGAGAGCATTAAGAAGTTTGAAATGAGAGATTCTTCCT
This sequence comes from Myrmecobius fasciatus, assembly GCA_023553655.1. NCBI lineage: Eukaryota > Metazoa > Chordata > Mammalia > Dasyuromorphia > Myrmecobiidae > Myrmecobius > Myrmecobius fasciatus. Next base: position 27,164 of record JAJPUD010000434.1, read on the forward strand.
CACTAATTTCTAAAGGTACTAGTTGGTCCTGCCATAGGAGTTAGAGCTAGAAGAGACCTTCGAAATCACCATAGGTGGTGGGTGTTCTTTGGTCATTTTTCACATTATGACTCTTAGTGACCTCATTTGGAGTTTTCTTGGCAAAACCACTGGAGTGATTTCCTTCTTCAGCTCATTTTTACAGATTAGGAAACTGAGGCAAATAGGTTTAAGTGACATTCCCAAGGTCACACAGCTAGTAAGTGTCAGAGGCTAGATCTTAACCCAGGTATTCCTGACTCCAAGCCTAGAATCAGGAATACCTGCCACTATGCAACCTAGGTGCCCATTCTACATAACCACCCCCATGTGGATCTTGACTTGCCTTCTGAACTCTGTTCATACAAAATACTCCCTTTCACAGTTCTATGTCTTTGTATTGACTATAATCCATGCCTTTAATGTGCTCCCTACTTGCCTCCACCTCTTAGAATGTTTTAAAGATGTTATTTAGTCATCATCTTCTGCAGGAAGTGTTTCATGATGCCCTCAACTAATGGTGTTCTCCTTCCCAAATTACTTTGTATTAAACTGTTTTATATTTATTTGTATTTATTCTGTTTCCACTCAAATGCATTTGTGTTTTCTTCCATTAGAATGGCTATTCCTTATGAATAGGGCTTATTTCATTTCTGGTGTTTGCATCCCCATTGCCTAGCACAGTACTTGGTACACAGTAGGCACTTAATACATGATTGGATGAAGTTGAGATGTTAGGTTATTATTTAGGTCATTTAAAACAAAAATTAGGGGCAGCTAGGTGGTGCAGTGGATAGAGCACCAGCCCTGAAGTCAGGAGGACCTGAGTTCAAATCTGGTCTCAGACATTTCCTAGCTGTATGACCCTGGGCAAGTCACTTAATCCCAATTGCCTCAGCAAAAAAAAAACAAAAAAACAAAAATCATCTAACTTTCCTTATTATGTATGTGACATTGACATGATCCCTAAGAAATAATAATATTCTTCACACTTATAAAGAAATTATCATATGTTAGGCTTTGGGCTAAGTGCTTTATAAATATTTCATTTAATCTTCACAACAAGGTAGGCAATATTATTCCCACTTTATAGATAGGGAAATGGAGTCAATAATCAAGTGACTTGGCCAGGGTCATATAGTGTCTGAGGGTGACTTTGAACTCAGGTCTTTCTGTTTCCAGGTCCAGTGCTATATCATCTGCACCATATAGCTGCCCCTAAATGCAGTGGTAAGGTCTAGGAAATCAGGTCTTCATCCTGGCTATGCCACGAATGCACTGTTTGGCTTTGGGCTAATTATTTGACTATTTATTGACCCTCAATTGATCTATCTAAAAAAGGCCAGGGATGTACCAGGTAGCCTTTAAAGAAGCTGGTGGCACAGTGGATGGAGCACCTAACTTGCAATCAGGTTCAAATGCAGATTCAGACACTTACTAGCTATATGACCTTGAACAAATCACTTTTCTGCCCCAATTTCCTCAGTTGTAAAATAGAGATCATAACAACATCTACCTCACAGAGTTGTGGTGAGAAACAAATGAGATCAAATGAGATAACATTTAAAAAGTGCTTAGTACATAGTACATGTTTAATAAATATTTGTTCTCTTCCTTCCCTTTCAGACCTTTTCAAAACAGAATTTCTGTCTCTATAAGATTTTGAAGCTACCTTGATTAGAGACAAGACCTTATCTGAAGGAGCCAGTCAGTCCTTCTTGACATACTGCATCTTATTTATTTTTTACTCTGGGTCCCTCGCTTTCAGAAATAGCAGCATGATTCCGATTCCTTAAGCATTCAGAATCTTGTCACCATCAATTCATATTTTGTGAGCGCTTAAATGATGTAACATCCAGAAAGACATGCTCTTTGCCCTTGGGGAATTAATAGTCTATGGGCAGCGAGGCGGGCAGAAGCAGGGTGAGCCTTCTCTTCTTCCGTTTGTTGTTTTTCTCTATCCTCTCCCCAACCTTAGATAAGGGCTGCATCTCATTTGCCAAAAGTTGAAGTGAAGCTGATTGTTTTCCTCTTATAAAACCAAAGAGGGAATGATCCATCCATCAATCAACAAGTATTTATGTGCCACCAGGTATCAAGGTGGAGAGGGCCTCATTCTGAGTCCTAAGACCTCTGAGCCAATTCTGATGCTGACAGTGATCAGCACCCTGAATTTTGGTGGGTTATCTCAGGTGTTAATTGACCTCTTCTGTATGATGGTGATTGGGTGTAGGGCTTAAAACCAATCAATCTCCAAGGTCTTTCTGGATCGAATATGCTGATTGTCAGGTGGATTATTCTGCTTGATAGATGGATTATTCACTATTCAAGTGTGAATCCATTCAGGATCCATGATTCTGAAGATAATAATAATAGTGATATATTTATAATCATTTTATTTCATGTATCATATTAATTTATATGTTATATAAATAATTACAACTTATTGTATGATTATATGATAATAAAAATAGCTTTATATAATATTTGAAGGTTTGCAAAACATTTTATGTGTTCACTTTTTTTGATCCACATGACAACCCTGGGAGGTAGGTAATATTATTATCCCCATTTGACAGAGGTAAAACTGAAAGAGGCTACATTGCCAAGAAATATATGACAAGATCTAAAGCCAAAACTTTCTGACTTCAAGTACTGAAATCCAATCATGGAGCCACCTGGCATACAAGGTTTGTTTGTAGGAACTGAGTGTGATTATTTTAGAGAAAGGAAAGCTTAAAAGAATATGAAAGTTGTTTTCAAGTATTTAAAGGCTAATCACATGAAAGTGGGTTTAGATTTGTTCTATTTAGCCTCAGGAGGTGGTGATGGATAGATGTTTCCAATAAGCAAATTTAATCTAGAAGTAAGGAAAGCTTCCTAATCACCTAAGCAATTTCAAAGTGGAAGGGGCTGCCTGGAAGACAGAAGATGTCTTCAAGCACAGTCTTGTTAGTGATTTATCATAGAAGGGATTTTAAGCAGGTATTTCTTGGCTTACTTCACTGCTGAGGTCATATCCAGCTCTGAGATCTTGTGATTGGAGTTGGAAAGGACCTTAAAAAATCAAGTTACTCATTGTACTGAAAAGGAAACTGAGGTTCAGAGAAGTGACACATAAGAAATGCCCAAGAATACACAAGAAGTATGGAACTGATCTAAGATTCAATTCATTCCAAATCTTTTACACTTTTATTAAAGGACAGATAAAGGCTTCCTATGGAGTTTACATTCTGGTGAGGGGATGTGACATCTACACAAATAATCATAACAGAAAAATAAAATGTGGTAAATTAAATCATAAAGATGAAAAAGAAAACAAACAAGCAAAAATGGTCTGGAAGAGAAAAAGTCATTATCCACAAGGGTAAATGGAAATATCCAAATATTTGTCAAGTGCTATTATGAGCAAGACATTGGAGATGCAAAGATGAAATCCCTCTTTCAAGAAGGCTGCATTCTAAAAATGTGGATGGAGGGCTAGAGCTGGAATCAGGAAGATCTGAGTTCAAATTTTTTATCAGATTCTTTCTTACTGTTTGAACCTGGGAAAATCTTCCTTCTTTTTTTCCTCCTCCTCCTCTCTCTCCTCCCCTTTCCCCACCTCCACCCCTCTCCTCCTTTTTCTTTTCTTCTTCCTCCTTCTCCTTCTCCTCCTTACTCCTTGTCTTCTTTTCCTCTCCTTTCTCTTCCTCTTCCTCATCCCTTCTCTTCTTTTTCCTCCTTCTCCTTTTCTTCCCCTTCCTCTTTCCTTTCCTCCTGTCCTTTCTCCTCTTTCTCATTTTCCCTTCTCCTCTCCTCCCCCTCACTCATCGTGCAGACTGAGAGTTGCCTGGCATTCAAGTCCCCATCTTCTCCTGAGATATATACATAATTGAAGCAAATGAGCTTCTCACAACTTATATTATCAAGAATGTTACTCAGTTCTCCATTCTGGTTTCCATGTGGAAAAATAATATCCAAAATATGATTGGAAAGAACCTTGGGGGCAGTGGCAAGAAGACTGGCACTGGAGCCAGAGGATCTAGTTCCAAGCCTCACCTCTGATAGTTAAGACTTTCCTGATCTGCTTTAGATTGGATGACCTCTAAACAGCTCTTCTGGCTTTAAGCAGAAATCTCTTCTACTCTCTCTGTAACAGGTCGTCATTCAGTCTCTTCTTGAACTTTCTCAATTATGTGAAACTCAACACCTCAGGAGACGATCTATTCCATTATTGGACAGCTCTGATTACTGCCTTTTCTCTATTAAAATGAAATCTGCCTTCCTGTAACTTCTGCCCTGCTCCTCCCTCCCTCCAAAGTGGTCCTGGTTCTGTCCCCCAGGGCAAAGCAGAATAAGTCATTCCTCTCTTCTTCATGCTAATTTTCATCAACAGATGCATGAAAAATAAAGACTGCTGGGATTGAAGTAGGTGCTCAGGAAATATGTTGTTTAATGAATGGGTTTCCCTTTTACCTAATGCACTTCACTCTGTTTATCTTGTAAATCATCGGAAAGTCACTAGACTTTGGAAGATTAAAAAAAATAAATTTTCCAATAAAAGTCTTCTCTGAAAGTGAACTGGGGATGTTCTTAATCATCAGCATATATCATCAAAGGGGCTTCATCTTCTATGACATCTTTTAGTTAAAGGGTTCCTGGGCATGAGAAATGCTATTAGGATCATAGATTTATAGTGGAATGAGAATTTAGAAATCATCTGCTATCTCTGTATTTTAGAAATAGGGACATCGAGGCCCAAAGAAGTTGTGTGATTGGGGCTCTTGATTTCAAGTCATTTTTTCCTCTTCTGACTTGCCTGAATGAGGAGAGTTTATTTTAGAATGACCATTTGGCATTTTGCATATCCCTGGACTGATCTTACACTTATACTCACCAACCTGTGTATAACTTCCCTGTGTATAACTGTAGTCACTACAGGTTAGAGATCATGAAAGTGTTTTGTTGAAGTAGCTCAAATGTCACTTTCTTCATTAAGATTTCCCTGATTACCTAAATGAGATTTGGAATCATAAGATCATAGAATTTGAATCGGAAGGGATTATGGAAGTAGTCAGGTCAAAACCTCTCACTGTACAACTGAGGCTGAGAGCTTAAATGATTTGTCCAACATCATACAGGGAGTAAATGGCAGACTGAACACATGTGTCCCATGACTTTAGAACCAATGCTCTTCCCACTGAATCACTTTGTCTCCTTAAAAAGATCATAAAAAATATCTTTTCTTCCTTCTTTTCTTCCTTCTCTGTTCTTCCCTTTCTCTTTTCCTTCTCTTCCTCCTTCTTTCCTATAACTTTGTAATTTCCTTCCTCTCTTCCTTTCCCCTTTTTCCCTTGCTCCCTTTCCTATAATTCTATAACTTCCTTCCTTCCTTCCTCTGTCTTTGTCTATCTCTGTCTCTGTGTCTCCCTGTCTCTTATAAACACCACACACACACACACACACACACACACACACACACACAGAGCGAGAGAGAGAGAGAGAGAGAGAGAGAGAGAGAGAGAGAGAGAGAGAG
>JAJPUD010000434.1:32709-52284 GCA_023553655.1 Myrmecobius fasciatus
AGAGAGAGAGAGAGAGAGAGAGAGAGAGAGAGAGAGAGAGAGAGAGATTAATGATTAAACTCTAAATGCCTCAGACTGGTATTCAGTGCCTTCCATGATTTCGACTTAACCTACTTTTCCAGTTTCATCTCACCCTACGCTCCTGACAAACCAGACTCCTCACAATCATCCAGCATCTCCCTTTCTTGCTTTGGTACACACAGGGCTTTTCCTCTTTCTCCAGTACCTCCCATCCCAGTACTTCCTTCTGTGACATATTCTCTTCTCTCATGATATTTGCAGCACCTCCCTCATAAGGCTGTTGAAAAATGCAGAGGAGATAATGTATACAAAGTCATTTGCAATCCATAAATCACTACAGAAATGTCAGTGGTTATTATTATTTGAGTCATAGTAAATGTTTGTGGAATGATGAATGGTTTTCAAGTGAGGAGGGCAGTGGTGAATGCTCAGGAGACTATCCAAGACTCCTGACAACATTTCCTACCATCTTTCCCCATATTGTACATGTTATTGGTCCCCAGTTTTTCTTTGCAGTCAAAGGACACTTAAAACATGGCCCCAGAAAAACTAAATTACCTTCATCTGGAAAACTAAACCAGGTTGGTGATATCAGCAAACCTCTCTGATTGAGGGGATGGGGTGGGATCTAGCCTCTGCTCTAAACCTTATCCCCTACCCCTGTCTGGCACCCTAGCCCTGTCATCTGCTGGGAACTTCCAATGCTTCCATGTTTTGAGTATCTGGACTTTGCCAACCATGAGCAGTGTCTCCTTGCCTATGACATCAGAAATGGAAAATGAATCAGACATGCCTGAGTGAAAAATCTGCTTCATTCTATAAAACACATGACCTTCCCTTGGGTCATCAAGCTGGTATTATATGGACACAAGCGAGGAAGGATCCAGCGCTCCCCCATATTAAACAAGAAGAAATGACAATAATGCGGCATATTCTGGGTGTGCCAAATTTAGAGAGTGGGATCGTACAGGACCATCACTGGCCTCCTCTTCTTTCTAGTGACATGGTCTGGGACTCATGGTTCCAGGGATCTTTTCTGATTGGATTTCTTGATTGTTCCTACTCCTCCCCCTGACAAATGTCTCCTGACAAGCCCCTGGCTCTCCTTTATATGAGCTATAAAGGCCTTCTGCTTTCAGCTTTTACTAGCCAGTCTGTCTCTTTTTTAAAACTGCCCCTAAGTCCCTAAATGTCTGGACACCAAGTCACTGTGGCACAGAAGCAAAAGTTAAGAGACCAAGCTCACATCTTCTCTGCTCTCAGTCTCCATAAGATAAGAGTGCTGGACTTATGTTACAATCACTAACATCTCTTCCTCAGCACAATGATCTTGGTGATCAGGAGTCTCCCCATTAAGCCACACTAAATTTTCCTTCTCTGCAGTCTTGCTCTGCTCCCCCAGCTCTAACCTACCAGACTCAGAACAATATTAACAGAGAAGAGAGGGGGGTGGGGAGTGCTCAGAGTTGATATAACACCTTAAATCCTCACATGAAAAGTGCCACTGAATCTAAAGTATTTTTACTATGAATAAATGAGTTAGAGAGCATTAAAATTCCATCTGAAATCATAAAATATCAGAGAGGATTTTTCTGCCGCCACCTGGAAGGTGCTTTTTTTTTTTTTCATTTCAAACATTAAATGAAATGAGGAAATCATCTGCTTTTTCTCTCTTCTCTGGTAAAAAAAAAGAATTATGGTAATTATTGATTTATTCTGGGTTATTTTTGGAAAGGGGCAGTGTTTTTGTTCATTTTTTTAGCAGAGTCATAAATTTGGAGGAAGGGATCACAGAGATGATCCCATCCAACCTAAGATCAAAAGACATGGCCCTCCCAAAAAGAATAACAAGAACAAGAACAACAATAGTAACATCAATAACAATAGTAACACTAATTACATTTACATAGTACTTAGAGGTTTGCAAGGTGCTTTACATATTATATCATTTGATTTTCACAACAACCCAATGAGGTAGGTGCTAATATTACTCCCATTTTACAAAGAAACTGAGACTGAGACAAGTTAAGTTATTTACCCAGGATCACAGAGCATCTGAGGAAGATTTTTTTGAAGCAATTTGGGGTTAAGTGACTTGTCCAGGGTCACACAATTAGTGAGTGTCTGGGATCATATTTGAGATCAAATCCTTCTGACTCCAGGACTACCTCTCTGTCTACTGCCACCTAACTGCTCCTGATGCAGAATTGGAATTCAAGTCTTCTAGATTATAAATCCAATACTCTATCCATTGTACCACTTCATTACCTATATGAACTCTGTATATCTTAACTCTTTGGACCTCAACTTTCTCCTCTGAAAAATGAGAAGATTGGATGAGAGGATTTCTCAGGCTTCTTCTAGGGCCATATCTATGATCACACATGTGTCCACCAAAAAATGACTCCACAGAAAAAGCACAGAGGGCTACTTTTTTCTGACCATCCCCAAAAGCTGCCAGCTCTATGCCAGCAGACTAAGGATTCCTGGTTATCCAACCCTGCCGGGGAAAGGGGAAATAACCACTGTCCCTATTCAGTCCATGATGGAGTCAACAGCCTGGTTCCAAGCCCTAGTAGTAAACCTCCCTCATCACCCATACCATACTTAGAACAATGCAGAAAGAAGATAAGATCTGGGTCAGAGAACATGGGATGGAATTCTGGCTCTTGTCATTTGCTGCCTTGTGACTTTAAGCAAATCATGTCCCCTCTTTGAACTTCGGTTTCCTCATTTGTAAATGGAAGGTTTGGGACATCCGGGGTCCTTTCTAATCCTACATTATTTAATCCCTGATTTGTCTTTTAAGGCACCTCCTTGTTATATTCCATCCTTTCCTCTCAGCTTTTGCCCTGGAAGTCAGTCAAAAAACCTTAATCAAGTTCTATGTATAAGGCACTATGCTAAGTGCTGGGGATACACATAAAGGTGAAAACAGTCTCTTGCTTTTAAGGAGCTTATATTCTAATGGGGGGAAGAATATTCTAATGTAAAGAATTGTAACTACATATAAAGCATAAATGGAAGGTAAATTACTCTATTGCAATGCAGCAAACTTTGAGAGCAGGGATTACTTAATTTATACTTTTGTATCCCTCACCAACATTCAGCAAATGTTTCTGAAATCCTTGGCCACAAATTAAATATACTCCTCCTCCTAGAACAATATTATAAAATCTCTTACTTCAAAGGATCCTAGAAGCAGCTTTCAGAGACCATAGTGCCCAATTCTCTCATTTTACAGATGAGTAAACTGAGACCTGATAGTGTTGAGTGACTTGCCCAAGATCTCACAGTTAATAAACACAGAGTGGGGATAATATCCAGCTCCCCTAATTCTGAAGTTGCTCTCTGTCCACTTTCTTCTCTAGGCCACAATTGCCTCTCCTTCCACCTGCATATTCCCTAAGGTTCTTGGCCACTCTAAATTCTATAATTCTATGCTATAAGCTCTTTCAACCTTATAATATTCCTGTAAGATAGGATAGTTCTATTCCTGTTTCACAGTTGAGGACACACTAAAGCACAGAAAAGGTTGCTGAAGTGCCCAACGACTCACAGAAAATCAGCAGCAAAGCTTACAAATGAAAGTTGGCTCCTGACTTCAATTCCAGAGTTAACCACCAGACCAAGTTGTGTCATGGGAGGCCAGACCAATCTTAGCTTCAGTCTATTCTCCAGAGATAATAATAATAATTTGTTGTTGTCCATTTATTTCAGTCATGACTGACTGGTCTTACTGGGGTTTTTCTTGGCAAATATGGTTTGCCATTTCCTTTTCCACCCCAGGATCACAAAGCTAGCAAGTGTCTGAAGCTGGTTAGTGTTCAGAATCTTAGGACATAGAATGTTAGAATGCAAATGTTAGGGCTGGAAGCAACTTAAGAATATAGAATATTAGAATCCAGAATATTAGGGACATAGAACATTAGAATATAGCATGTTGGGGCTAGATGCACCCTCAGAGCATAGAATGTTAGAATGCAAATTATTAGAAGAACTAGAAGGGTCTTGAGAACCTTGAGTGTTAGAACTGTGAGGGACACTGCAGATCACCCCATCTGGCCTCTTGATCTTACAAAAGATGGAAACAAAACTAGCTAGAGAGAAGACCAGGATAGGTCTAGATAATCTTTCCCAGTTTTTCTTAATAGGAATCAGTGGTGAAAAAAACCTGATCTAGTCTTTACTGGGAGCGTTCAAAACTGATGGTCAAGGATGACCTATAGTGAGTGCCTTCTTCAAGGGATCAACAATATACACTGAGGGATTTTTATGTAACTTCACCATGTCTCAACTTGTTAACACCACATGGTTATCTATTTTTCTGAACTGTGAATAGAATGAGTGGCATAGTGCCCCTCTATTCAGATCTCAGGCAAAATATATCTGAAAAGCAAGCCTGTCTCCATACAACTTATCAAATATTATTTTTTTATTAAAGCTTTTTATTTGTATAACATATGTATGGGTGGTTCCCCAGAATTGATCTTTACAAAGCTTTCCATTACAAATTTTACCCCAGTCCCCTCCGCTCCCCTAGATGGCAGGAAGTCCACTACATGTCAATAATATTGAAATACTTGACAAGTTGTACAAGAAAAATCCTATCTACAAGAAAAAAAAAAGAAAATCAGAGAAAGGCAACACAATGCAAACAAACATAGAGATCATGAAAATGTTACGTTGTGGTCCCTATTTCATATCCCTCTCTCTGGGTGTTTATGGTTTTCTTCAGTGAACAACTGGAACTGGTTTGAGACAATTCTTTGTTGCAGAGAGCCATGTCCATCAGAATTGATCATCGTGTAATATTGTTGTTGCTGTGTATAATGATTCCCTGGTTCTGCTCATTTCGCTCAGCATCAGTTTATGCAAGTCTCTCCAGGCCTCTCTGAAATCATCCTGCTGGTCGTTTCTTACAGAGCAATAATATTCCATAACATTCATATACCATAATTTATTCAGCCACTCTCCAACTGATGGGCATCCATTCAGTTTCCAGTTTCTAGCCACTACAAAAAGGGCTGCTACAAACATTCTTGCACATGTGGGTCCCTTTCCCTCCTCTAAGATCTCTTTGGTGTATAGGCCCAGTAAAAACACTCTGGGTCAAAGGCATGCACAGTTTGATAACTTTTTGAGCATAGCTCCAAATTGCTCTCCAGAATGGTTGGATCCGTTCACAGTTCCACCAACAATATATTAGTGTCCCAGTTTTCCCACATCCCCTCCAACATTCATCGTTATCTTTTCCTGTCATTTTAGCCAATCTGACAGGTGTGTAATGGTACCTCAGAGTTGTCTCAATTTGCATTTCTCTGATCAATAGTGATTTGGAGCAACTTTTCATATGACTAGAGATGGTTTTAATTTCATCATCTGAAAATTGTCTGTTCATATCCCTTGACCCTTATCAAATAAAATTAAAAAGATGTAGTATGGCCTAGAGGAAAGAGGTCTAAAACTAAATTCAGAGGGGCTGTTCTGTAGGACAAGTCACTTTTTTAGCCTGGGGTCTCTTTTCTTTTCTTATCTTAAAAATGAGTGGGATGGATTAAATGATCTCTAAGTTCTAGGAATTTCAAATTTAGTTTTAAAAAAAGAAGCAGACTACTCTAGAAGTATGTCCCCACTGGAATCTAATAGTCTTGGGGACTGATTCAATTTCATTTTGCATAGTTGAAGTTGATTTGCATGGGACCAGAATGTCATTTCTATGCCATGTTATGGAAAATGACCCCATGTCATTGGATTGTAGGGTTCTGTGAGTTTGTCTATAAAAAAAACAGAACTTCATCAACTATTAAGGTCTTTAAGGTGACAAGGAATTCAAACAAAATGCTTGGTTCAGTTTGGAGAGAGTCTGCCCTAGTTCAAGCTGACTCACTAGGGAATTCTGTTTGTCTTTTTGAAAATCAAGTTTCAGGTTGTTTCCATAGTTCATCAAGCTACCATCTCCACAAAATAAAATAATAAAAAACAAGTAGGTTTGGTCCATGAGCAGTTATGCCCAATTTGAATTTGTGATTTGATTAAATGAACATTAATCCTAAAGTCAGAATTAGTTCCTGCTTCGAACTCTACCACTTGCTTGGTGAATTACATCCAACAAGTTATTCCATCTTCCCAAGCTTTATTTTTTACATCTCTAAATCCCCAGATCAAAGGGTTTTCCCCCAATCCTTGTCTTTGACTTCTCTGCAGCAGGTGCCACCATTGATCATCTTCTCATCTGGGATCTTCTTTCCTTCTTCTGTTTCCCTGTTGTTATTCTCTCTTGATTCTTGCCTCTGAATGTTCTCACTTTACTTTGCTAAATCATCATCAACATCTCACCCCTATGCTCCAAGAACTGTCCTGGGCCATTCTTTTTTCCTTCCCTTCTCTACATTCTTTTCCTTAGCTATTTGATCAGTTGCTATGGGCTCAGTTATCATCTCAATGAAGATGATTCTCAAGGTTATATATCCAGCTCTAGGCTTCTAAGCTGTGGTCCTGAATCTCTTGCTCCTTATTCAGACACCTCCCGTTGGATGTCCTGTAAATCTCTCAGATACTGAATCTAAAACAGAACTCACTATCGCCAGCCTTCTTGAAACCAATCCCTTCTCCAGACTTTCCCATTTGTGTTAAGAGAATCATCATTCTTCCAATCACCCAGGTTCACAGCTTTGAACCAATATTCCAATATTCAATGAGTTGCCAAATATTGTTAATTTTATTTCATTCTCTTGTAAAACATCCTAATGGAGGCTTTTAAAAAAAATCATATCTTACCTCCCATTGTTACAGACTCCTAACTGGAGTTTCAGTTTCAGGTATCTGCCCTTTCTAATTCATCTCATTGCTGCCAAAATAATCTGCAAGCTTAAGTCTGATGATGTTATCTCTTTCCTCAAGAAGCTTATATACTTTCCTATTGCCTATATAATAAAATGCAAAATCCCTGACTTGATAGTTAAAAACCTTGACAATTTGCCTCTAGCCTACCAACATAGGCTTAACTTAGCATTAGTATTCTTCAGTGTTGAAGACTACTACCTTCCAGCCTAATGACCTACTTGTTGTCTCTGATCTTGATACTGGATCTCCCATCTCCCAAACTCTCTCATATCTGGGACACTCTCCTACTCACTTTTACCTTGCAGGATATCCCTAACTTCCTTCAAGATTCAATTCCTATTATAAGCTTTTTCATCCCCTCTCTTCTCCCTGGCTATTAGTGCTTTTCCCTCCCTCCTTAAAGTATTTTGCATTTATCTCATATTTCTGTAAAAGTTGCATTTTCCCAGGAGAATACAAAATACATCAGGCCAGGGACTATTTAATTTATGACTTTGCATCCCTAGAGTCTAGCTCATAGAGTTTTCAAAGTGCTATAATGTTTCACTTGAACCTCACAATATATCTATGAGGTAATAAAGGAAGGGATTATTATCCCCATTTTACACGGGCAGAGAGAGATGTTTTGCCTTAGGCCACAGGTAAGACATTTTAACTCATGGTTGAGTTTCTCTTTCTAGTACTTAACAGCAGTCTGTATGATTAGACCATCATATTAGTGCTATCATGATTGGGCATGATAGGGAGAAGAGGAAAAGAAAGAATCCAGTCCTATTTTCCCTCAGAGGCTGAAGATATTCCAATCCACTCCTGAAAAAAGAAATCTGAATGTCTCAGTGAGTTGTAAAGCAGAGACAGTGTGGTGAAATGAGTCTACAAAGTGGCTAACTTAAATTATCTGGAAAGTTAGATTACATGGAATATTTTTCCTCCCACAATAATCTATTCTTGAAGCGTAATCTGAATTTATCCCTATGAAGTCCCAACTCTCCCTCATTTGAGAAACTGACAGTTTGCAGAGATAAATGTGAGGTCCCACATTGGCATTTAGATAATCAATAGCCCAAGTTCAGTATGAAGAAAGAGTAGCTAGACCACAGATTATATGGGGAAAAAAATCAACAATTTGTTGTCTCTGTGCATACATATGATTCTTCCTCTCTCTTCCTCCTTTCCTCCTTCCTTCCTTCTCTCCCTTCTTCCCTTCCTCCCTCCCTTCCTTCCTTTCTTCTTTCCTCACTCCCTCTCTGTCTCTCTCCCTCTTATACACACACACACACACACACACACACACACACACACGCACTCCAGAAAAATATTGACAAGATGGAGTGTCCACAAAACACTGGCCAGGATGATGAAGGGATTAATTGAAGGAATCTGAGGTGTTTAATGACTGAAGGGTGAGGGGCATGACAACTATATTCAAATATCTAAAGGGCTATTAGTTGACAGAGAGATTCTAGGTTCAAGATATACCTTTGTAGAGGTATATTTGAGCTCAGCATAAGGGAAAAAATTAACAATGAAAGCTGCCCTCCAAATCAAATGGCTCACCTCAGAAGGTGGTGAATTCTCCACTACTGGATTGCTTAAATTGATGACTGAATTATTAGAAATGTATGGAAGAGATTAATGCTCAGGTATCAGTTAGAATAAATGAACTGAGTGTGTGTGTGTGGGGGGGTTCTCTCTGGCTCTGAGATTCTGTGATTCTGTAAATCTAACTCTAGTTTTCATTAATCCATGATCAAAGCATTCTAATCAGGGGCTAGATTAAAGTAACTTGTGTTTAGACTTTCCACTGGGAGAGATAGGTGATGAAGATAAGATTTCTTCTGATTCTGGCTGGCTTGTGACACTTCTCTTACATTGGTGAAGTGATATAGGTGAGTTTCTCTCAAACATTACCTTTCCTGGACAACTGGGACCACATATCAACTCTCTTCTCTTTACCTCAAAGATAGCATATAAGCTCCTTAACAGCAAGAATAGTTTAATTTTGTCTTTGTATTCCTGGAATTTAGCAGTGTTTGGTATAGAATAGAAGTTTAAGAAATACTTATTGATTGTGAAGATTATTAGTTTATAGATCTGTGATTTCAAAGCTACTGGCCATCTAAGAGAGAAAGGGATTGTTTGGCTTGGAAAGCCAAGAGTCATCAAATTAGACCTCAGAGATCAGCTAGTCCAATTGTATCATTTTACAGATGAGAAAAAAATGAGATATAAAGAGATTAGAGCATACCCATAGTGACATAGGTTTAGTCTTGGTTGTTTTAGTAACTTACTGGGTAACCCTGGATCAGTCACTTCCCTTCTTGAGCCTAAGTTATGTTCAAGGTTCTTCCTAGCTTTAACATTCTATAAGTCTAAATTTTCTTGGTCAGTTCCAGTTGGGTGGGATAGTTAGAGTTCATAGTTAGAAATGGCACTTCCCTAAATGTGATTCTCAGTTAGGGAGGGATTTGGCATGAAATTTATTATTTTCCACAAGATGTGGGAAAGGAGAAAGCATTCTTTCTACATTGTTTACCTATAGAACAGAATCATGACAGATTGAATGCTGAACTTGGGGTGAGGAAAACTTGGACTCAAATTCCATCTCATACTTATTAGGTACATAACTTTGGATGAATTATTTAACATTTCTGAGCCTCATTTTCCTTGTCAGTAAAATACTGAGGTTAGATAAGATGACTTCAAAGGTCCCTTCCAGATCTAAATCTATGATCCCAGGTCATCCTAAGCATATAGTTATAGCCAGGCTGAACTGGTAGTGAAGAAGGGGAGCATGGCTTAGAAAAAAAGTGGACAATAATTATCATCACATGTTAAAGTCTGGAAGAAAAGAAAGGAAAAAGGGAAATGACATAGCAGGGAAAACAATTCTGTTTTCATCTACTTTTGTGTACTCTTTTAAAGACTAATAAGATGGGTAAAAATTCCTGAAATGCTATAAACCTTAACATCTCTAAACACACAGAATCCAAATGTTCCATGACTAAATCAAATTATATGTAATACATTTTTATTTCCCTATAGTACACAAGTTATCTTAAATCAACAAAAACTGCTAAAAGTACTGCATTTATCTCAAATTTACCTCAAACTCCATTATTCCTTAAAAACTGATTTATACCATTCCACTTAACTAATACTTCAAAATTTCTATCAGAGAAGTAACCTTTGCTTATTTTCTTGTCAGAGGGACAGTCTTACTATAAATAGTATATTATACTATTAGCATTGTTGATTTTTTCCCCAAATATATGTCTGTATGTTTATTACATTTGATCCAATTCAATATGTATTTACGAAACATTTACTAAGTACAGAACACTATTGGTGCTGTGAATATGAAGACAACAAAATTTATAAGCACTTAATAACAAATATTAACTCATGTAATTTATTAAAGGGATTATCAAATATAAGATTAGAATGTTGTACTAAGAGTAGCATCCATGGCATAATCACAAAAGGAATTTTAGCTGCTTCATTTAATTTTATCCTATGTAAGAAAATGACAACAATGTGACTTTTGATGATAGTATTACAAAGGTTTCTTCAAAAAAAGTATATATTTTACTTAAATGTACTTTAAGGCAATAAAAGAAAAAATCAAGATTAGATTAAAAAAACTGATTAATAACAAAAATCATGAGAAAGATAAACTCTACTTATGTGTTTATGTATATGTTAAAACGTATCCTAATTTTTTGTTTTACTTTCTCTTTTTAAAACTCTGTATGAATGTTTCAAACATGTTTTTTATAAATAGGGGTTTTTTTTGGATTTTGCCCTTTAGTCTGCCCTGGTGTTCTCTTTCATTTTATGGGTGAGTTCATCACATTAATATTCAGTCAGAATTATGAACATTAATTGTGTTTCTTTTTTAATTAGCAATTAGAAATTATAAAGGTTCTTATTATTCTAGTAAAAAGATTACTTTATGGAAAAAAATTTAATTCAGCAGACTCAAGTATTTAATCTGTGATCTCAGTTATCCATGTCCATGGAAACAATAGTTATTTGGTCTCCTCAGAAATAAGTGCTTACATTTACATAGCACTCTTACTTTATTACCTCTTTTTACAATGTAATTAACTGTTTGTGATCAAGCATTGTTTTGTTTTTTCTCTTTGCATCCCCAATATCTAACACAACTGGTACATATTGGGTGCTTAATACATTTTTGTTGATTGATTGATATAACCTCAAAACAATCCTCTGATATAAAGAATTCAAGTGTCACTATTCCCATTTTGAAGATGAGGAAACTGAAGCTCAGAGAGGGGAAGAGTTTTTCAATGTCACACAAAGGTTTACTGGCAGAGGTACAACTCTAAGTCTTTATCTAAAGTTTTATCTACTACATCATTGTTTCTATACAATACCACTTTTCACCTAGAAGCCCCTATATACATTGCAGGTCTAGTACCTATAAAATCATAAACATCTACAGAGTGGTCTTAAAACCCAAGATGCTAGAGTTGGAAAGATCCTTAGATATTCTCTAGTCTAGGTGTTATTAACCTGTGACCCATGAACCCAAAGGATCTATAGGTAGATTTCAGAGAATCTGTAAACTTGAATTGGAGTAAAATATATATCATTTTTCAATGTGATTGGTTTCCTTTATAATCTCATATCTTTTATGCATTTATAAATTATCTAGAGAAGGGATCGATAGGCTTTACTGGATTGCCAAAGGACCTTCTAATATTGCTGCTTCAGAAGCAGAAGAAGAAAAAGCAGAAGAAGCAGAAGCAGAAGAAGGAGGAGAAGAAGGAGGAGGAGGAGGAGAAGAAAAAGAAGAAAAGAAGAAAGAGAAAAAGAAAGAAAGAAAGAAAGAAGGAAGAGAGACAAAGAGAAAGAAAGAAAG
Organism: Myrmecobius fasciatus; assembly: GCA_023553655.1. Taxonomy (NCBI): domain Eukaryota; kingdom Metazoa; phylum Chordata; class Mammalia; order Dasyuromorphia; family Myrmecobiidae; genus Myrmecobius; species Myrmecobius fasciatus. Next base: position 44,465 of record JAJPUD010000434.1, read on the forward strand.
AAAGAAAAAGAAAGAAAGAAAGAAAAAGAAAGAAAGAAAGAAAGAAAGAAAGAAAGAAAGAAAGAAAGAAAGATAGAAAGATTCATAAAACTGAAGTAATTTACTTCAAACCACAATAGTACTAAGTGATAGAGCTAGGATTTGAGCCAGGTTTTGTGAATCAGAATTCAGTGATTTTTCCAGAAGTTAACTTCAAATACAAATCTAGAAAGTTCACCCTTGAGATACAGTTCTTCCTTAGCTGGAAGTCCTAGAGAGTTGTGGCTATAAGATGAGTACCAGCAAGTACATTCTGCTCCGATGCCCTATACTTCGTACAGCCTGTTCTGGTACCAAGAGGCATGCTGCCCTAGATTTCTAAGATTCCAATTAGATTGGAGAGTTTTTCCTATGCACATAAAATCAGATTTTACTTTTTTAAGTATGTTCTCAAGACAGCAGTCTAGGTATAAATCTGTAGCATTTGAACTTCAGTTGAATCTTTAAAAATTGACTATGGGAACAGTATGGGGGAGGGGGAGGAGCAAGGTCCAGACAAGCACATACATATAAAGCAATAGGGAATTAATCCAAACTGGAACAAACCAACTTCCCATTTTTACTCTCCACATTTGCTGAAGAGAAAGATGATTTTTTTTAGCACTACTGACATTTTCAACTTCCCAACTATGAAAACAGCAGTGTGTGCTCATCCAGGCATAACCTGAGTGGTATTTCAGAGCTGACACTATTTCCCCTCTGGGAACTGATGGTGGACTTAAGAAGAAAGAGCTGGACCAGCTCAGTGTCAGCACTGAGCTGTAGGTGGTTTTTGATGTAGGACAGGCTTTCAGGAGTAGGGGAATTGGCTCAAGGCTCGAAGAATAGGGCAAGTCTCAGGGATCAGTGTAGCTAGCCAGGGAAGTAGCCTGGATGATATGGGGAAGAGCGCTCAGGAACACACCTTAGAAAATGACAAAAAGGGGTCAGGAGTCTCTGCACAGGGACTGAGCCCCTGGGGGAGATGGAAGGATCAAGGATACAAGCAGGGATACTGAGTTTTGGGAAGAGGTTATTATTATCAAGAGAGGAACTTGATAGCTGAATCAATTCTTTGCCTCACCTTAGGAACCTGTACATACTTTCTGTCTAATCCTCAAAGCTGGCTGGCCCATGAATTTACGGGAAGAAATAAGTGATAATGGCAGCCTGCAGTAAGGAGTAAAGGGAAGGAGAAAAGAAACACATGGGAAACCCAAGAGAATACACTGTATTTGCTTTTCTATAATTTCTCGAATAAAGATATAAGGACAATGCACTAAGTTTCAGGAGATTTGGATTCTAATCCTGCTTCTGTTCTGAGTAGCTTTGTGAGCTTGAACCAGTTATTTCCTGACTCTTACTTATCCATAAAATGAGAGAAGGGTAGATTATCTGGTTCACAAAGAACCTCCCAGTTCTGAAACTTGATTCTCTAAAGTTCTATCCAGCTTTGAAATTTGATGTTCTTAGATTCCATTTAGTTTTGTCATTTCATGTTCTCAAGTCCCCTTCTAACTGACATTCTATGTTCTCAAGTTCCTTCCAACTCAGACATTCTATGTTTTCCAATCTCTTTTTGCTCCAATATCATAATTTCCAAAGTCCCTTCCTATTGTGACATTTTATGATTTCTTGGAAGACTTGGAATTCAAATAAGAATGTTTTAAATGAAACTAAGAGGTTCCTCGTGGTGATACTTCTTTAAAAAAAAGGTGGACTATTCTTTGACAATAATCCACTTCTGTCAGATCTCATTCCAGAAAATAGAAGTCCTCCTTAGCATAGGTCCAATAGTCCTTGCTGACCTCTGAAAAGAATTCTCCCATCCCTTTTCTGCCTCAGGCACTGAGACACTCTCTAAATTGGAAAAAGCTGAGTCTGTACCTTCCAGGATGTCTAAAATCGATAGCTCAAGCTACATCGGATCCTCCCAAGCCCCAAGCCCCTGATCTTTTTCTCTCTATGAAAATTCAGGTCATTTGCTTTTAAAGGGAAAAAAGCAGCTTTGGTCATTCTAGTCAATTCTTACAGCTAAGACCAATGTACAATCCTTTTTCTAGGTAACAAAAATCTGACTTCTCCCTATACATTCAATGCAAGTAAAACAGTGAAGATTTGTTTTAAAACTCAAATGAAGCTCTCATTTAGAATTCAAAAAGCCCAAACAAACAATAACAGATAGACAGCAAAAAGTTGAGATTTGGAGACGCAAGGTTCAAAAAACAATTTCCTACTGCTGAATTAAAATACTATCAGTATGTCAGAGCTAGAAGGGTCCTCAAATACCACTTAGTTCAAAACCTCATTTTTCTAAATAGGAAAACTGAGGCCCAGGCAAGAATAAGTCACTTGTTCAAGGTTACATGGTGGGACTTATTAACACAGCCAGGACTCAAACTCAGGTTTCCCCAATCCCTTAAGCAAAATGTCTTCCCATTTCACCTGGCTCCTTGGTTCTTTATGCTCCTCAGACAAAGATGGACTATACCTGATGTGTAAGTTATCTTCAGTTTACCTGGATGCCAGGAATTATGGGAAGAGAAAAAAGTTGTCTTAAACAGACACTTGTATTCACAGCCATATAGAGAAAGCCTCATTAGTTGCACATTAAGCTAAGGGGATCTTTTCCAATTAGTGCTTTTTTTTTAAACATTAGTCTCCCATGGCTCCTGCCAAACACCTACTTCATCCAGACCCTGAGCTCGAAACAAGGACAAGGTGAACATCGGCAAAGGAAGTCTCCTATTATGCCTGAATCCCAATCAAACTAGTTTTACAAAGAAAAATCTGGCTGACCCAGATCCACCAGAATTCAGTGGCATCTCTGGCAGAAGGACAAGAGAAAAGTATGTCTCTTCTGTTTCCTACTAAAACACATTCCAGAAGACAAAAATCTACCTGGTTGTTGCAGTTCCCCAGAGAGTTATGCAATCTTTCTGTCAGCTCCGGGGGGGAATAAAGGGAGCCTAAGTCCCCAAACAAAGGCAAGATTGCCTTCCATCCTTTGACCCCCTGTTCTGCAGCTATTCCCCCAAATCAGGGATCCCCCTGTTACCTTTATTCCGACGCCTCACTACCCCCAGCCGACACTTCAGAGACACAGCAAACATCTTGCTTCCGTGCTCTCCTGGTACCTGGGATGCCTGGCCGCTTCCTTCACACAGCTCGCTGCAGCCTCCTCCCCAGTGCCTCAGCCGGGTTTTGCAAGGGGTTTTGAGCTCCAAATTAATTTATGATTACTGTGAAATGGAGCTGTGGTTCATGTGGTTATGGGGAGCACATGAGGCAGTAGCAGGGACAAGACAAGAGGAGGGAGTCCTTTGAAAACTCCTCTCAGTGCTGTTTCCACCCTCTATCCTCCCCAACCTTCCCCCATCCTGTCCAGATGAACAAGAAATCCCTAGTCAATATTTATAAACCTGCATCCCGCCTCTCATTTGAAGAGCTGGGAATTCTATAGGACATTAACATACTAATTAGAACCAGCCCATGTTATTTTTTGCTCCAGTCTGTGTTTTCTTTTTTTAAAAATAGATAATCCTTCCATGTTTACTGAAGCTAAAATGAAACAGACCACTTAATTTACCCTGACCAGGGCCAGCCCCAAGCACTATCATAAATAACCTGACTCCAGTATATTAAAGAGCCTTTTGTAAACTGCTGACACTCAGGGTCCTGGCCTTGGAAGGGGCTGCTTGTTGGACAGTTTGCATCCTGACTCTCTCCTTTCTAGGGAAGGCAAAGAAGAGCCAGAAGATGCATGAGGGAGAAAGCTCAGGTTTAATGTCACCCCTAATGAATTCTTATTCTGGCATCACAGCAGTTTCACAGGTTTGATGATTGTATTGCACTCCTTGACTACTCTTCTCTAATTTTCTCTCCAAGATAAACAACAACCTTAAGTCAAAATATGCTACAATTGGCTATAGTTGTGGGCCCTATGGAAGTGTTCTGCCTGGACTGATTTCAAAGTTACTTGCCTAGGCTCATAGGAGGTTAAGCACCATGGACAAGGCAAATTTGTGCTCAGGATGTCTGAAAGGCAACTATGTTATGGGAAAAACTCAGAGCAATTTGTTCAGAGAGAGTTTTGGATGTCTGGCCTGTGGAACCTTGGACAGATTGTTTCACCCAATTGGACCTCAGTGTTCTCCTCTGTAAAATGTGGGACATTATCTCTCTAACTCTTAATATATTACCTTATAATCCCAAATTTGTCCATGGTAGACACACACACACACACACACACACACACACACACACACACACACTATTTTCCTTGATCTTTCCTTCAAGTATCTAGAGGGACTCTTGGAAAATATTTGACCTTTTATTATTCAATTCTATCCAACTCTTTGTGACCCCATTTGGGGTTTTCTTGGGAAAGATACTACAGTGATTTACCATTTACTTCTCTAGCTCATTTTACAGATGAGGGAACTGAGGCAAACAGGGTTGAGGGACTTGTTCAGGGTCACAGAATCAGTAAGTGTCTGAGGCCAGATTTGAACTCAGGAACTTGAGTCTTCCTGATTTCAGGGCCAGCTTTCTAACCATTGCACCACCTAACTGCCGTTCCCTGAACAAGGATACTAAATAATCAATCATTAAGTATTTATTAAATGGGCAGTTAGATGGCACAGTGGATAGAGCACCAGCCCTGAAGTCAGGAGGACCTGAGTTCAAAACTGGCCTCAGACACTTAACACTTTCTAGCTGTGTGAACCTGGGCAAGTCACTTAACCCCAAGTGCCTCAGCAAACACACATACACATACACACACACACACACACAAATCACAAAAACAAACAAACAAAAAGTATTTATTAAATGGCCATGCCAGGTACTGTCCAGGGTGCTAAGGATGTAAAGACAAAAATAAAATTTAGTATCTGTCCTCAAGCAGTTCACAGTCTAACAGGGAGATGATATATGTGCATGGATAGATATACATAGAAAACACATGCAAAGGGGAAAGAATTGCTTCATGCAAAAGATATCACTATAGCTAAGTCTGTACCAAGAAGCAAAGAAGTGAATGCATGCCTGGCAAATTGGACAGCCGGTGCAAAGGTGTAGAGATGGGGAATGGAGTGTCTCATGTGAAGAAGAGTAAGAAAACCAATTTGGATGCACCATAGAGCTGTGCAATGAGGTGATGTATGTAAAATGTCTAGAATATTGTACAGACCTGTAGATGACAGAAGAGTATGTTTGATCCTAAAGGTAACAGGATCTAAAATAAAGTTTATTGATTGGAGAAGGATTTGGTCAGATTTGTGCTTTCAGAATAACAATTAAGTGACTATATGGAGGATAGACTGATTTGAGGAGATTTTGAGGCAAGATCAAAGGAAGTTCTTCATAGATAAATACTGAAGCCTTAATATGGAAAGGCCATGGGTTGAAGTTCAAAGAATACCAGACTTGGATTCAGAACACCTAAATTCAAGCTTTGGTTGTACTTGTCACATGAAAGGCATTAACTCTGGGAACCTCAATTTCTTCATTTTTAAAATGAGAGCATTTGGACTAGAGGATATAAAAGGTTCCTTCCAGCTCCAAACCCTGATTAAATAAAAACACAAATGGTAACTGTGATAGCTAAATGGCATAGAATAATGGAACTGCAGTCAAGAAGACTGAGTTCAAATCCAGTCACATACTCCTATTAGTTGTGTAACACTGGGCAAGTCACTCAATCTGTCTGCTTCAGTTTCCTCAACTATAAAATGGAGATAATGGTATCACCTATTTCCTGGGGTTGTGAAAATCATATAAGATAGTATTTGTAAAGTGCTTAGCTTTAGTAGATGCCATATAAATACTACCTATAATGAAGATTATGATAGTAATGATGATGATGTCCCAAATCCCCAAATTGATGGAGGTCCACAAAACACTGAAGTATCAACATGAAAAGTAACCCAGATGTTTGGGGCTCAGTAGTAAATAGGTAAACACTGAGAAATTGACTGGCCACCCCCTGCCCTGCTCTATTTTTTAGCAAGGTATTCTGGCATTTTAGTAGACAGAAACCTCTGGGGTTTTGTTTGTTTGTTTGTTTCTCTGTCTGTGTGTGTCTCTCTGTCTCTTTCTCTATCTCTGTCTCTCTCCCTCTTTTCCTCTCTCTCCCTCCCTCTCTCTCTCTCTCTGTCTGTGTGTATGTGTCTAGATACATGTGTCTGTGTCTATATATGTCTCTAAGGGATTTAGTGAGTGGTTGTTTCTTTGGAGCCAAGTTGCTGAAAAAATCCCTTGGGACAAAGGATAAAAAAAAAGAATTGAGCAAACCTGCTTCATGCGGGAGAAAATGAAGTCTGAGTTCTGATGAGACCCGAGGGACTTTCCCAAGCCAGTTTGTGTATCTGTAGGTGCTGTCTGGACATGTCCATTTAGGTTTTCATCTATTTGGAGTTAATGCAAAATGTTTAGGACTTTGTACAAAATAAGCCCCTACTTCTGCTGTCTCAAATATTTCAAATTGGAGAATATAACCTTCCTCTTGTCATGGTATCATAGAAACAGATGAAAACTCACACTTACATAGACATGTATATATGCATACTCTCACACACACATGCACATTCACAGACACAAACCCACACACATACACACTCACATAAACACATACTCATTTTATAGCAGAAAATCTGAAGACCAGAGATGTCACACAGCTTAACCATGGAAGTCCAGCCTTCAAACCTTCCAAATTCAGCCCCTTCTTTTCTACCATACTGTTATTCAGCATATGGCTTTTATAGCTTGGAGCTACAGGGTACATTTGAATCCATCCAGTACAATGTCTTCCCTTTACAGAGGACGGAATTAAGGCTCCTCTAGGGGCAGTGATTTGCCCATGGTCATACATGAAGTAACTGTCAGAGTCAAGTTTCAAATCCAGATACTCTAATTCTAGATCCAGGATTCATTCCAGTATATATGAGTTCAATTCCCCATTTGGAGCTTCCTCAGCTGCTAAAAATGAAGTGTTGGACTAGATAATCTTTAAGATTCTTTCTGATTCTTAGTCTATGATCCTATGAGATCTAAGTTCCTCCTCAATTCTAATCTGAGTTTTATGGTCACTTCCAGCACTACCATGCCAGGAATCTACACAGAAAGAACTCTTTTTCCTAATGACAGAAGTAGCCATTTAACTTTGCAGACTTTTGGTAACACTCATGGACCTTCTTTACACAACAATTAAGTAATCAAGAAGCACCTATTAAGTCCTTGTTATATTCAAGACACATAACATAGTGAATAAAGATCCATCCTTGGAGCCAAGAAGACTTGCATCCCTCTGACGTATGCTACTTGCATGGCCCTGAGCAAGTCAACCTTAAAGTATTCTATAAATGCAATTTGCTGCTGTCATTGCCATTGATGCTTTGGACACCTTTGTATTTCCAATATTCTAAGTAACTCTCTAAAAAGAAGTTGCAGAGAATTCCCCAGTGAAATCACCGTCCAGTCCTTATCCTTATGTCCTATGTGGCAGGCAAGGTATTCAGAGACAAAGACAAAATTGAAATATGTCTTGCCCTTGAGGAGCTTGCTTTCCCATGGCAGAGAACAACTAGAGAGCCAGGGTAATTAGAGAATACAATTAGAGTGTTAGTTGTGAAGACAGGCCCCAAGCAACTTGTGAAAAGGAAAAGGATGAGTAGAGATTGAAGAAAGATTAAACTGCTGGCAATTAGACAGTGACTTCAGGTAAAGATTGTAGGAGGAATAAAAGAAGGAAGCAAGGAAGGAAGGAAGGAAGGAAGGAAGGAAGGAAGGAAGGAAGGAAG
>JAJPUD010000434.1:52294-69687 GCA_023553655.1 Myrmecobius fasciatus
TCTTCTCTTACTACTCCCAAAGCACGCTGTCACCTGCTCTCCCCCCTTAATCTTAGAGAATCTCCTGCATGATTATTTTTTGTGTCTTGAAAATAATTCCACCTTGATAAGTATATCAGAGCATTCAATGGAAGGATGAAATATTTTATGCCCCTCCCCTACCTTATCCACATTTTAGTAATAATACCCTATATGTTGTGTATTGTAAGTAAGTTTTCCACTTTGGTCCTCATAAAAAAATACCTCATGAAACAGGGATTTGGAGACTAGATTTAGAATTGAAAGAGACCTTAAATATCATATAGACCAAACCTTTCACTTTACAAAAGAGGAAACTGAGACCAAGAGAAATGAAATGACTTGGGACAAACAGCTGGGTGGCACAGTGGATGGAGCATCAGGAATATCTGAGTTCAAATTCAGCCTCAGACACTTCCTCACTTATGAGCCTGGCAAATCATTCACCTTCTGCTTGCCTATGTTTTGGCTTCTGTAAAATGTTTTAACATAAACCTCTCAGCATTTTTGGTGGATAAAATCAGATATTTGGGAAATGCTTTGTTAATGATAAAGCATATACAAATGCTAGCTATTACTTTTATTACTATGATATTTATTATCATTATCATTATTTTTAAGTGAGAGTCATGACTTCAACCTAGACCCCTTGAGTCTTAGTAATCCCACGTTATTAATCTGATCCTGCAAGGCCCTCCAAGTTTTATTTTCACCCTAATTTTTCCTTTCAGGAATTCTTATATTCCATTGACAGTGAGTACAAAAGAAATATTCACCATTTTCTGAACCTATCCTGGGCATTCCTACTTCTCTGCCTTGGTTCACATCACTCCCTAAATTTGGAACAACTCACTACATTTCTGCTCATTGAAATCCTAACCTACTTTACATGCTGCCTTATATATGAAGGTTTCCCTGATCCCCTGGAAGAGATTTCATCTTTATTTGATATCATGGTACCTTATATTCAACACAGGTACCCAGTGGATAGAGCTTTGAGTCAGGAAGACTCACCTTCTCAAGTTCCAATCTGAACTCAGACACTTAATGACTCTGTGACTCTGGGCAAGTCACTCAACTCTCTTTGCCTTAGTTTCCTCATCTGTAAAATGAGCTGGAGAAGGAAATGAAGAACCATTCTAGTAACTTTGCCAAGAAAACTCTCACTGGGATTACAAAGAATCAAACATAGCTGAACAACAACACACTTTATATTCCTTTTGGACATTTATCTTCTTTGTGTATTATACTTATTTGTACATGATGCCCCTCTTGTATTACAAGCTTCCTTAGGGTATTAATTAATCTCCCTAAGCCTCAGTTGCCCTATTTGTAAAATAAGAGTAATGATACCTGCTTCACAGTTTTATTAAGAGGAAAATAAATGCTTTGTAAATCTTTAAGTGTTTTATAAATGTCTTTTATTGTTATTGTTGTTTACATTTGCATTGCTAGTGTCTCCTATAGCATACCTCACAAAATACAGAGCTTAATAAATGTTTGTTGAGCAAGTGAATGAATGAATGAACAACTCTGCTTTCTGCTTTTAGCCATGGCCCCAAAGCTCTCTTCCTGCCCTTCTGTTCCAGTAGAGGTGAACACAAGGCTATTTGTTGTCTCCTTTTTAATTTGCAAAGCTGACATACCAGTACAGTGTCAAATGAGAATTAGATGCAATGTAAAACACAAGAGGCTAATGTAGTCTCTCTTCATCTAGCATAAGCAAAGGCAATAGACAAGAGATAATTAAAATATGAAAACAAGGACTAAGCAACCTTTCTAAAAAGGAGGACAAGGGCTCTTTCTGGAGTACTGGCTTAGTGTGGAGAGGAGAGATGTAGCAGTAGTCTGAGGGCAGGGGAATTGCTAGTCCCCTCATTCACAGAATCAGAGAATCTCAGAATTGAAATGGAAGATGAACCTGATATGTTCTAACCTATATATGAACAGAACACTGTAGTAGAGAATATTAGGTTTGTGATCAGTGGACCTGGTTTGAATCCCAGCTCTATAACACTGTATACTCTTGGATAAGCCACTTCATTCTGTGCCTCACTTTCCCCATCTGAAAATGAGGGAATTCGGCTTGATAACCTCTGAAACATCTAGTTCAAAATCTATGGTCCTGTGATTCTTGATAAGAGATCATCCAGCCTCCATTTCCAGTGATGGATATTTCATTACCCATAAGGCAGTGGCTTGTATGATTGAATGGTCAAGGTTGTTAGAAAGTTTTTTGATTATGTGTTTAGGAGGGGGATGAGAAGGAAATAAGAGAGAGGCAGAGACAGAGACAGAAACAGAGAGAGAGAGACATAAAGATGGACAGACAGAGAAACAAGAAACAGAGACAGAGACAGAGGCAGAGGCAGAGATAAGAAACAGAGACATAAACTGAGTTAGATAGAGACAGAGACAGACAGACAAAGACATAGAGAGAGAGATAGAGAGAGAGACAGACATTTTAATGTTGGGAATGCTAATAATATGAAGCTAATTTTACACATGAGGAAACTGGGGCTTATAGAAGTAAGAGAGAGACAGACAGACAGCAGGCATTTTAATGTTGGGAATGTTAATAATATGAAACTAATTTTACACATGAGGAAACTGGGGCTTATAGAAGAGAGAAAGAGAGAGAGAAAGAGAGAGAAAGAGAGAAAGATTGAGAGAGAGAGAAATAGAGAGCGAGAGAGAAAGAGAGAGAGAGAGAGAGAGAGAGAGAGAGAGAGAGAGAGAGAGAGATTGAGAGAGAGAGAGAAAGCATTCTGGTATAAATCCTCAGAAAGACAGCCCATTATAATGCCAACTCTGACACTGGACTAGCAGCAACTCGCCCAGGCATCGGGGAAGGACTTGGCCAATAGAAATTGGCTCCTACTCCATATTTGACACACAAGCCAAAAGTTGCCAATTCTCACCCTGGAAGATTTACCAGGCTTTAGAGTAAAAAAGCAGCTTGTGGCTCTCCCATTCTCTAAACCAAGCCAACACTGGTCCTTAAAGCAAGGTTTCACTTTTCTGTGAGGAAAAGAAACCAACCAGGAAAACTCAGTTACTGACTTTATTTCTTTTGAATCTCAGCCATGTGTCACTTGATGGAAAGGCTTCTGCAATCGGATAGAGTCTCTATCTTCCTTTTCCAGACGTGCCAGGGTTTAGGTTTCAATATGCTGAGCTAAAGCTGCAGTGGGGATTCACAGCTTAGCTTGAGGATGGCAGGCCTTTTTCCTCCCCCAGATTGTCAGTCAGGCTAATGTTCAAGCACTGATAAATTGAGAGGTTGGAGGGTTTAAAGACCAACATATAGCCTAGTCATTAGACCTGGGTTCTTTCCCAGTTCTGCTCTGACTCATCCCCAAAATATTCATTCCCTTCTTAGGGCATCATCCTTCAACATTCCAGTTCCTATGGCACATATGTCACAGGGAAGGATGAGAAAAGAGCAATGACTGATGATGTCTTTCAAGTCTTTTCTCAGAGCTAAAGGACCCAGGTTCAAATCTCACCACTGATGCTTATTTGCTATATGATACTAAATGGGTCACTTAATCTCTGCCAAGCAGTTTCCTCATCAATAAAATGGAGCCGTTGGAGTAAATGACTTTTAGATCTTTCTACCTCATCCAATGTCATCATGCCCATCATCAATCTCATACTTGCATTGTCCTTTAGCATTACTTTTCCAACTTCCTTGGAATGTATGAAGGAAAAGTATCAATATTTCCATTTTATAGATGAGAAAGTTGAAGCATAATAATAGTAAAAATAATAGCTCCCATTTAAATGTTTTAATGTTTATAAACAGCTTTATACACATTCATTCATCTTCACAACAAGCATACAAAGTAGGTATTATTGGTATTATTACTTCCATTTGACAGAAGAAGAAACTGAGTCTCAGAGAAGATAAAAAGCTTGCCTATTCAAAGTGTTCATGAATGACCAGATTTGAAATATATCTCAGTGAAAAGTATGGCTCCGGTGATGCTGGAGTCACAAAGCTTGGATTCAAATCCTGCTTTCCTCTCTTATTACATGTGTCCCCTTTAGCAAGTCACAACCTCCCTAAACCTTGCTATTCTCATCTTGTAAATGAAGTTTGGACTAAATGACCACTGAGTTCTGTTCCATCCCAAGGTCTGTGACAAATCCTACTCATGTGGTTTTAAATAAGTCACTTAATCTTCCTTAATCTTAGCTTCAGTTTTCTTATCTATAAAATGAGGAGGCAGTGGTTTCTGAGGTCCCTTCCAACTAAAGCTCTATGACCCTTGTCACTCTGTCTCTAAGCCCAGCACAAGGAGGTTTACTCTTTTCAAAAAATGGCTAGATTAAAGAAGGCAAAGCTGGGGGGTGGGCTGCAGAAACAAGAATTGCTATCCTTCAGAATCCTTTCTTCTAGCTAAGAAAGAAAGAATTCTTTTTCAAAAGAATAAGTCCCCTTATAGTTAACATACTTTAAAAGTAGAGGTTGTCTTTTAAAAAGTTAGCTCTTTGTCCTGTTAATACAATTTTAAAAGTGGTCTTTTCTTGACTTATAAAGTACCAGATACCAAAGACACAAAGAGATGCAACAATAACCATTGCACTTTCAAATCAACAAACATTTTTTTCACAACAATCTTTTTTTCTTTGTATATATAGTATTTTATTTTCAATTACATGTAAAGGTAGTTTTTAATATTCATTTTTATAGGCTTTTATATTCCAAATTTTCCTCCCTCCCTCCCCTGATCTCTCCCCAAGATAACAATCTGATGTTATGCATGTGCAATCATATTAAACATATTACCGTCATGTTGTGAAAGAAAAAAACAAAAGGGAAAAAACACAAAAAAGTGAAAATAGTATGCTTCTATTATTTTTTGCCTTTTTTGTTTGCTTTTTCTTCTGTGTGTTTTTTTTCCCTTTTTGGTCTGATTTTTCTTGCACAACATGACAAATATGGAAATATATTTAAAAGGATTGCACATGTTTAACCTATATCACATTGCTTGCTATATTGGGGAGAGGGGAGGAGAAAAATTTAGGGCACAAAGTCTTACAAAAATGTTGAAAACTGGGGCAGCTAGGTGGCATAGTGGATGGAGCACCAGCCCTGAAGTCGGGAGGACCTGAGTTCAAATCTGACCTCCGATACTTCACACATCCTAGCTGTGTGACCTTGGGCAAGTCACTTAACCCCAATTGCCTCAGCAAAAAAAGCAAAAAAAAATGTTTAAATCTATCTTTACATGCACTTGGAAAAATAAAATGATACTGAGGAAAAAAACAGTATGCCTCATATTCAGAGTCCATAGTTCTTCATCTGGAAATGGATATCATTTTCTAGCATGAGTCTTTTGGAATTGTCTTAGATCATTGTATTGCTAAGAAGAGATAAATCTATCATGGTTGATCATTGCATAATGTTACTATTACTGTGTACAATGCTCTCCTGGTTCTGCTCACTTCCCTCAGTATCAGTTCATATAAGTCTTTTGCAAAAATATTTTAATGTTGGGAATGCTAATAATATGAAGCTAATTTTACATATGAGGAAACTGAGGCTTATAGAAGTAAGTGAATTGCCCAAAGTCACACAGCAAAAAAGAGACAGAGGAATGTCTCTATCCTATGTTCTCTTAACATCAGATTTGATTTTCTTTCCTACACCATTTTGCATGTTGAATGTGCCTCTTCTAGAAGAAGCTGAGAATTAATTTACAGAATCATATAATGATAACTGTTGGAGGGGATGTGGGAAAACTGGGACACTGATACATTGTTGGTGGAACTGTGAATGGATCCAACCATTCTGGAGAGCAATTTGGAGCTATGCTCAAAAAGTTATCAAACTATGCATACCATTTGACCCAGCAGTGTTTCTACTGGGCCTATATCCTAAAGAGATTTTAAAGGAGGGAAAGGGACCCACATGTGCAAAAATGTTTGTGGCAGCCCTTTTTGTAGTGGCAAGAAACTGGAAATTGAAAGGATGCCCATCAATTGGAGAATGGCTGAATAAATTATGGTATATGAATGTTATGGAATATTATTGTTCTGTAAGAAATGACCAACAGGAGGATTTCAGAGAGGACTGGAGAGACTTGCATGAACTGATGCTGAGCGAAATCAGCAGAACCAGGAGAACATTATACACAGCAACAAGACTATACGATGATCAATTTTGATGGACATGGTTCTCTTCAACAATGATGTGATTCAAACCAGTTATTCAGCGATGAAGATAGTCATATACATCCAGAGAGAGGCCTGTGGGAACTGAGAGTGAACCACAACACAGCATTTTAACGCTTTCTGTGAATATTTCCATGCATTTTGTTTTCCTTCTTAGGTTGTTTTTTTCTTCTCCTCTTTCTAGATCTGATGTTTCTTGTGCAGTAAGATAACTGTATAGATATGTATACATGTATTGTATTTGTCATATAATTTATCCTATTTAGCATGTATTAGATTACCTGTCATCTAGGGGTGGGGGTGGGGGGAAGGAGGGGAAAAGCTTGGGAAAAAAAGTTTTTGCAAAGGTCAATGTTGAAAAATCACTCATATGTTTTGTAAATAAAAAGCTTTATATAAAAAAAGGAAAAAAATTTACAGAATCATAGCATAGGATATGAAAGGAAAATAGAGGACATCTAGCCCAAATCCTTTGGAACTGGGGCCCAGAAAGAGAAGTTATTTGTTCAGCCTTCTCCTATCTTCTGTTACCAGAGTCAAGACTCATTCCCAATTCTCTTGATACAAGTTTTAGGGGAAAGACCAGTCTGGATTTTGAGTCAGGGAGTAAACCTGATGTTTACCATCTCTGTGAACTTGGGTAAGTTATTGAAACCCTCTCTACCTGTTTCCTTGCCTATATACCAAGGAGAGTTAACTAGAGGATCTCAAAGACTCCACTGTGTAGTTTTATTATTTTTAACTTAGGTGCATCAGAAAAAAAGTAAAATTTGAAATGGGCAACTCAAGTAGTACCTGGAAGCAAAAAGAACTTAATTCAAATCCTTCCTTAGATATTTAGTAACTGTGTGACTCTGGGCAAGTTACTTAATCATTTAGTCTCAGTTTCCTAATTTGTAAAATGAGAATAATGATAAAACATAAGATTATTGGAGGTCAAAACTCAAAAAACTATGGGTAACATTCTATAAATATTAAAATGCTATCTATCTATATGTTAATTATTGTTATTATTAAGGATGGGGAGGATTTGGATAGAGATTATAGATCCATGATCTGGAGCAGCAAGGTAGTTCAGTGAGTGGAGAGCTAGATCTGAACTAAGGAAGACCTAAATCCAAATTCTGTCCTGAGAACTTAGTGACTTATGATTATGGATAAA
Organism: Myrmecobius fasciatus; assembly: GCA_023553655.1. NCBI lineage: Eukaryota > Metazoa > Chordata > Mammalia > Dasyuromorphia > Myrmecobiidae > Myrmecobius > Myrmecobius fasciatus. The sequence goes on from JAJPUD010000434.1 coordinate 59,658, forward strand.
TCACTTTATTAAGGATGAGAGGACTTCGACAGAGAGGGGTTCTACTTCTTACCACCCAGAAATGAAAATCTATTATCCCCGAAACAGTGGTAAGCTTTAAAACTGAGAGGATCCCTAGAGATCACATAGTCCAAACTTCATTTGGCAGATGATCATTTTTCTTTATTGTATAAAAGAAAATGTTAAAATGGGCTTTTGAAATGACAACAAAAGAGTTACATAACATCTTTTAGAGGGGAACAAACAAACAAAAACTCATTTGACCAAACCCTAATTCGTTTTGGGATATGAGAGGTACAATTTAACTTGAAAGGAGAAGACTTCCCATATTCAGATCTTCATTAAAAGCATATTCTGACCCAGGGGGCTCCCCCTTTCAGTAGCTCTGGAAACAGTGCACATTTCAGTTTCTCTGGCAAGCCAGGCTAAAAGGCCTCAAGTGCTGAGTTGTTTTTTCTCGACATAGATCAAAGTGACAAACCAGTGGCAAAACTGAGAATGAGGTGGTCTGACTGTGACTGTCCCTCATTCCCTTTTCCTCAAGACCCCTTCCTGGTTTTCATTTGATTCTCTGGCACCTACACCTTTGGGCTACCCTGGTTCCTTCATCCATACTAATTCAAAACAACATGACACTAATGATCCTATGCATACGTAATTTGTGTTTCACAAAAGTACACTGGAGAAAGCCATGTTTAAGGCACAATGGATAGAGCTCCTGGCCTCAACTCAGAAAGATTAGAGCTCAAATCTAGCCTCATACTTAATAGTAGCCATGTGACCCTGGGCAAATTAATTAACTTTTTTTTTTACTCAGTTAATTCATCAGCAAAATAGAAACAATAAAGGCATTTACATTCTTGGGTTGTCGCAAAAATCAAAAGAAATAATATTTTTACATACCATAAACCACTTTGTAAGTGCTAGGGATGATGATGAGAAGGAGATTTGAGAAGCAAGGAAAGTTGCCTATTTGGGAAATCCCACTACAAAAGTTGTACCTAGCTTGGAAGTGGATGAGGAGAGAGTGATCAAAAAGCAGGAATTAAATGGTTGAACTCTAATATTTATAAACCATCTTCCCTACCACACCTTGAAGAAGGTATTTCAGATCTGTTTCTATTTCTTTGTTAATAGCAGAAGATTAAAATAGAACTAAATAAATTCTGGAACTAAAATAAATGGAATTGGGGCAGCTAGTGGTGCAGTGGATAGAGCATCAACCCTAAAGTCAGGAGGACCTGAGTTCAAATTTGATCTCAGACACTTAACACTTCCTAGCTGTGTGACCCTGGGCAAGTCACTTAATCCCAATTGCCTCAGCAAAAAATAAAATAAAATAAATAGAATTTATACTTGAGGCACAGAGAAGTTACATGGCTTGCCCAGAGTCACACAGCTTATAAGCAAAGAAGCCAGTTTTTGAACTCAGGCAAAATATTCTACAGTCTCTAACAATGAAGTTTCTGTCCAGAACAGTGTCCCAAGATCACTAACACCTCCTTAATACCAGTAGGGTGGGCTCTCCAAATCTGTAGCTTGATCAGAATTCATTTATTCATACAATCAATTAAAAAATAGACTTACTGACCTCCTAACACTGGGTCCACTAGGTATTGTGGGGCACATTAAGATGTATAAGATGGTTTGGAGAAGAAGAGATCTAGGAAACACTTTTTGGTATTAGTGTAAAGCTTCCTAAATGGTGTTTCACTGGGGGTTGTGTAACTGATTGTGGGAGTCACAAAATTATGATTTAATATCTGTAAATGTGTGATTTATATACCTATTTTATATACCTATATGCTTGGGGTTGGGGAAAAATTTCTCAAGTAAATACGAGTGGAAATGATAGGGCAGATAGAAGAAAAGATGAACAATCATAGAGACAATATTACTGAGTTCATTATCTTTGTGTCTTATGGAAATCACTGTGTCTCAGATGCTTATGAGTAGCTGGCTGCCCTGCTCCTTATCAGTTGATGGAAAGCCATCATTGGTGATCCCTAATTTACTGTTATTGTTCTGTTCAAATGAGATCATAGGGATAGAGCTGGCAGGGACCATCAAAACCCTCTGACCCAAGCCCTGCATTTTATAGATAAGGATGCTGAGATTTACAGACTTCAAATGTCCAAGACTGAAGGAGATCTGGGATTGAACTTAAAATTTCTGGTTCTAATTCCACTGCTCTGTCTACTACATCCCCGGCATGGATGGACAAATGGATGAGACAATGCTTGGGGGAAAAGTGCCTAAAAAGCTCAGAGTGTATAGACATTTTAAAGACACAGTGCTTGTTCTCCTGGAGCTTTCAGTTGGGAAGACAAGCTCAACAACCTGGTAGTGGAACTCTGTTGCCAAAATTCAGAGAAGAAAAAAATCACTGTGGCCTGAGTCACTCAGGTGGAAATCATAGATGGGGTGGACCCTGAACTGTTCCTTGAAATATGGGTAGATTTTGAATTATGAAGGAGAGACATTCCCAAACATGAGTCCCTCTGACTGTCTTTGTAAGCTAAACCAAGAGCTGATGTACACCACTGTTGCCATGGATACTGTGGGCATGGTCCATGGCCTAGGGCCAAAGACTTTGGCTTTTAGCCAACTTCAATTTACTTGCTTGCTCTTATGAGAGGGAGGCTGCTTCAGTATCAGACCGGTGTGGTCTTTGAACCTCAGATAAGGTTTCATCCACAGATTGGGAGTTCAAAGTTATAAAGCAGGGACAGTTGGATTGAGCCCTCTTGTACTTCTTAGCTTTTGACTGAGAATCTTGGAATTGAAGTATACTAAAGCACGAAGAGATCGAAGAGATCATCTGGTCAAACACTCTTAATTTACAGAATAAGAACCCAAGAGAAAGAGTAAGAAAGAGATTTAGCCAAGATTCGATGACTATTATGATTAGGTTTCAATTCTTCACACTATCAGGCACATATGCCCTTCCATTCCAGTTCCTCACTTTACACTGGAGGGAACTAAGACCCAGGAAGACTGTAGAGAAAAAAAGGAATACATTCTCATTTTGTAAGAGGCATGGGAGGAAAGAGACTTGGTCAGAAGCAATAAGTAATGGAGACCAGAGGAAGAAAGCAGGTAAGGTCCTGGAGCTAGTGAGAGCAAAGAAATGGGTGAATGAAGATCTGGAACTGAAAAGTGTTCATAAAGGTTTACATCAAACAGAGCCCCTTTACCCTAACAATCCACTGTCTATGAATGCAGATGCCTATAGACAAATAATCTCTTCTCAAATATAGCATGAATATAAATACTTTAATAAAAGGATTTGTGGTTTCTTTGGTATGAATATTCCTTCATTTCTACACTTTAATAAACTGCCTTCATGAGCTAACTAGGACTGGAAATAATTCACCAAATTGTGGCTCTAGGGATGATGAACCTGTCCAAACTTAGCTAAATTGTCTTCAAGCAAAAGAAATGTAGTGCATCACTGGATCCATATCCAAAGGCTTTTCAACTTGGCAGTACCTATTAGAAATTATTCTTTACCAGCAAGAGTCTTCAAGAACTTAGGATCACTTCTATACCAAGATCTGGCACTGATATTAGGCTTCAGTAAAGGAAGAGTATTATAAAGAAATCAAAATATAAGTATTCAAATGCACATATATATGTTTACATACATATATATAGTTTGAGTGTATTAAATACACATACATATATATTTGAGTGTTTTGCTTATATGAATGTATATATTGAGAGGCTTTTTACTATACTCAATGTGGAGACAAATTTAGTTTCAGTTTAAGGAAAATTATCTTAAAAATGAAATTTATGCAAAAATGGAAAGGGCTATCTCAGGAACAATATACTCCCCCACATTACCTCTTTACACAAAGACTGATCACCACTTCTTGGTAAGTAAGAGGGAATATAAGGTAGAAAGGATTCTCTTTCAAATTGGGTTGAATTCATGAGGTTCCTTTGATATCTAAAATTTTATAATTCTGTGATTCTGCATTGAATCCTACCTCTGAAGTCTGTTGGTCGTATGACCACAGACAAGTCATTTAACATCTCTGAGGCACAGTCAACTCTCTAAGACTCTTCTAAGTTACAGAGGGATTGTATAATATGCCTGTGGCAGAGAAAATTCTCACATTGGAAGAATCACAGGTCTTTAATGTGATGGCATATGAACACATCAGCATGATTTTTAAATTAATAGACTTTATAAATTATCTAAAAGACTAACAACTGAGAAATGGCTGCATTAACTATGTTAGATCAATGTAATGGAAGACTAAATTGCCATTAAAATGAAAATAAATGTGGAATATAGAGAAAATTGTAAAAAAATGAAATAATGTAAAGTGAAGGAGGTAGGTCCAGAAGATCAGATAAAGAGATAGATGATAAATAGATGATAGATAGATAAATAGGCAGACAGAAACACATGTATACACCTATTTACAAGAAAAAACATAAAATACAGAAATGAATGGGGGTACAGACTTAAAGAGATACAGAGGGAAAACTAATGAATTATTTGGATAGAGTAGTATGACTACATTTTTTGAAATGTAATTGTAAATTTATTTAATTTTGTAATTAAAGTTTAATGAGTAATAAATTATTTTAATAAAATCAACATGAAATAAAAAAATCATTTCTTCTTCACTAAACATATAGCAGGTAAATTGCCCATTCTCTCACCCTTTTGTGTCCTTTTACTAAGCAAGCTGGATCAGAGCAAAAAATATAGACTGACAGGGCTAAAGAGAGGCTGAGTTTAGACAAGGAATGGTTGGTTTGGAAGTGAATAATAAATTATTTTTAATAAAATCAATATGAAATAAAAATCATTTCTTCTTCACTAAACATATAGCAGGTAAATTGCCCGTTCTCTCACCGCTTTGTGTCCCTTACTAAGCCAGCTGTATCAGAGCAAAAAATATAAACTGACAGGGCTAAGGAGAGGCTGAGTTTAGACAAAGAATGGTTGGTTTGTGAGAAGTCTTGGAAGAACAAGATTTCTGGCAAGACTGAAAAACTGGTTGGTCATAAACAGGGCTCAAAGCTAGTGATAGTATCAGCATGATAGAATATCTGCAGCAATACTATGGAAAGCTCCCAGTGAATCCTTGTTCTAAAAAAGGAAGAATGAAGCAAACTTGTTTGTTTTTAAATATTTTTAAGCATGAATTCATTGGTTCAATAAATATTTATTTTCCATTGTAATTTATTTTTAATATGTGTGAGTCTCTTAAGTGGATGTTGGTTGGGATTTTTTAAGTTGTATCCATGTTGTCATTGATTCAGTGAACTCCCAATGAGGAATTTTCCTCCATCAATGAAGGATCAGCACTTCACCCTCTCAGTGAGTCTTAGACAGCTGCAGGATATGCTGAGAGGTCAGGTGATTTGCCCATTATCCAAGTCAGTATTAATCAGAGGAAAACTTGAACTTGAATCTTCCTGACTGTATGGCTAGATCCCATTCCACACTATCTCTCAGGAGAACTATAGGACTGGTTAAATACAATCCCCATTTTTAAAGCTGACAAGCCACAAAGAATAAGATATGTGCATAGGTGTGGGAATAAATGGGGAAAGACTACTTCTAACATAGGAGGGGAGGACAATAATATCAATACTTTTTATTTCCAAGGCACTTTTAGTTTTACAAAAATTTTCTTCACAAGACCAGTGATGTTAAGTAATCCAAATATGAGCATCCCATTTCTACAGATGAGGAAACTAGATCTCAGAGAAGTTATGGACTCTCCTGAATCTTGTCTGAATTTTAGTCCAGTATTCTTTCTACTACACTATGCTGCTTACCCACTCTTGCATTTTATTCATTCATTCAGTAATCATTACTGAGCACCTGCTAAATCCAAAGGTAGTGTCTTATAATCATAACATTTCAAAATTAGGAAGAAGCCCAGAATCATCTAAGTTTAACTTAAGCCATGAAATATCTCTACAATAGCCAGAATATGATGATCCAGACAGTGTAGAACAGTGAAAAAACACTGGATTTGAAGTCAGAGGTTCTGAGTTTGAATCTTGGCTTTGCTATTTAACAACCTGACTGACCATGGGCAGGTCACTTCATGTTTCTGAATGTCAGTTTCCTCATCTACAAAATAAGGGGCTTGGGTTAGATAACCCTGAGGTCCCTACCAACTCTAGATCCTCAGGGATGATATTTTGTCAGGCTGTTGCATTGCTGGGTGAGACTGATTTTTTAGGCTGAACTGAACTCTGTCTCTCTAACTCCACTTCTTGGCTGCTAGTTATACCCATCAGAGCCAAGCACTATTGGAGAGCAAAAGGAAAAGATATAGTCTTGCCTGCTTAGCCTTGGACAAGTTCTTTAATGTCTTTCTGTGCATCTTAATGTCTTCTTCTGTAAAATGAGAGGTTTGGGCTGGACGTCTTCTGAGACCTTTCTGACTAGATAACTGATCTCATGATGGTTTCATTTTTGCCTTTGTATCTCCAGTCCTGTTACAGCACCTTGCACATTGTTGATGTTTAATAAATGCTTGTCGAATTGAGTCAAGAGAACATCTTTAACTTAAGGATGACAATTCTGGGCCATTCATTTCAACAACAAACACTATTTCTGATGAAGAGGTACTTAATTGAGAAAAATATTACGGCAGCAGAGTCACAAGGAGTGTTTGCTCTGTGAAATTTCTCCTTGGCCCCGGAAGGGTTGATTTTCTTTGATCAAAAGCCTTGTTTACTCAGGCCTTATCTCAGTCCCACTGGAAGTTCTGGAGGCCAGGGGCACCCGGGTGCGCATCCTACCCCTCTGCTTCCTCACCACATTGGCCATAGCAACAGCTGCATAGCCGCAAGCATCGGCATAAATGAGATGAGAGGTATTGAAAACATGTTGACAACGTTATCAGTGCTTTACAAATGCCAGGTGTTTTTCTCATGATGATTGTTATTAAATTTCTAAGCAGAGAGTCCATAAATGGGCCAAAAAAGTAGGATTTTTCCAGAAGAAAAAGCTGCTTGCTCCTGAGAATGATGTAAAAGGCACCTCAGAGGTCACGTCACCCAAGCCCAGCAATTTGCAGAATTGGAAATTGAGGTCCAAAGAGAGGAAGAGACTTGGAATACGAAGGGTTATGATACTGGAAAAACCTTCAGAAATATAATAAAATCCCTTCCTTTAAAGGGACCCATATTGCAAAAATGTTTGTGGTAGCCCTTTTTGTAGTGGCTAGAAACTGGAAACTGAATGGATGCTCATCAATTGGAGAGTGGCTGAATAAATTATGGTATATGAATGTTATGGAATATTATTGTTCTGTAAGAAATGACCAGCAGGATGATTTCAGAGAGGTCTGGAGAGAGAGACTGGAATGAAATGATCAGAACTAGGACATCATTATACCCGGCAACAAGACTATATGATGATCAATTCTGATGGACATGGCTCTCTTCAACAATGAGATGTTTCAGACCAGTTGCAGTGATCTTGTGATGAAGAGAACCATCGACAACCAGAGAGAGGACTGTGGGAACTGAGTTAGCTCACAACACAGCACTTCTACTCTTTTGGTTGTTTTTTGATTGCATTTTATTTTTTTTTTCATTTTTTCTGGTTTGATTTGATTTTTCTTGTGCAGCAAGGTAATTGTATAAATATGTATGCACATATTGAATTTAACATATATTTCTACCATGTTTAACATATATTGAACTACTTACCACCTAAGGGAGGGAGTGGGGAAAGGGGAGGGAAATTGGAATACAAGGTTTTACAAGGGTAAATATCAAAGAATTATCCATGCATATGCTTTGAAAAATAAAGCTTTGTTGTTTTTTTTTTAAAAAGGGGAAAAAGTGGAAAAAAGTTTCTCAGGAACAAAAGATTAAAAACAAAATCCCTTCCTTTTCCAGAGGAGAAAATTGAGGCCTGGAAAAGGAAAGTGGTTTCCTAAAGGTCACAGAGTAAGTCAGTAGTGAAGCTGGGTTTAGCAATTCGGTCTTCTTAGAAATTGGTACAGTGTTCTTTTTATTACACCAAACTGTCCTCCCTGAACACCAAAAGTTCTTAATCTTTTTGAATCCTATCTTCCTTGGGCATTCTGATGAAACCTACAAACCCTTTCTTAAAACAACATTTTTAAGTGCCTAAAATAAAATATATAGGATTGCAAAAAAACTAGTTATATTAAAAATTCAGATAAAAATATTTTTAAAACAAGTTCACTGACCCCAATTAGGAACCCCTAATCTTCACCCTGCTTTTCCCCAGTCATTCTCATGATACCCAAAATGACATTAAAATATGCTAAAATCAGAAAGGAGTTTAGAAAGATTCTCTTTCCTAAAAATATCTAATACCCTATGATGCCTAAAATTATACCATTGGAGAGTCATTTCTTTGTCTTAAAGAATTGGGAAGCTTGGAGAATCCAAAATAGCCAAGGAGCTATGAATAACAAGTCATTTCCAGACAATTTTTCCTGAGGATAAATTAACAGCCAGTACAAACTAAATCTTTTTGTAAATGGAACATAGGAGTTTGATCTAGAAAGGACCTTAGAGATAATCTCCTAATTTTACAAATTGGGAAACCAAGGACATTGGAAGGAAAATGATTTACTCTCCTTTCCTGAGAACAAGTTTAGAAAGAAAAATAGGAAGAAAGGAAGTATGTACCCATTTGGAGGAAAAGGGTACCATGAGGGAAGAACACACAATAGAGTTCAATGTCTTTCCAAGTGTGCCTTAGAGCTAATATCTTATTAGCCAAAGATATCAGCAGCCTCACTAAGGACTTAGTAATAGGCAGAATGGCCACTAGCAGCCCCAAGGAATGGTTAGGGAAGAGAGGAAGAAGAAGAAAAGAAGGAAAGTGAGAGAAAAGATATGTAAGAGAAGGAAAGGGAAAGAAAAGACATAAGAAGGGAGGGGAAGGAAGAGAGAAAGGAAGAAAAGTTGACAGGGAAAGGGAGAGTACACACTTGCAAATGTGAAAGGGACAACATGTTAGGGCAAGAAGAAATTATCTAATCTAATCCCCAGACCACAATGAGGGAGCTGTGGTTTTTTGTGCTTGCTTCAGGTGCAAAACTTCTATGGAGTAGATCCTAAGTAAAACATTTTACATGATAGCAGGTCTCCAGTCAATTTTCTTTTTGGGACTAACACAAAAATAGTATGTCTCTGTGTTTGGAGGAGAGACAGACTACCATGATTCCTACCCCCACCCCCAATATTCAACTATGTCCTGAATGAATCATCCTTTTGTTGTCTCTACCAAAAATACTTATTTCATCTGCAATATAGTCTACTAGAAAGGACATTTCTTTGAAAGTCAGTAGACCTTCTTTTCTAGTCCAACCCTGCCAATGGCTGGCCATCTATCCATAAGAAAGTGACTCATTTCTGTGCCTTAATTAGATCCTACTTAAGTGAAGAGGTCAGGCTAAATGATTCCCAGGATCTTTTCTAGATCTTACATTTTGATTCAGTGTCTATTTCAATTCTTTCTTTGGTGTAGATGAAGAAAGATATTGCCTTTCTTCAGATCACAGGTCTAGTTCTAGGAGATTCCCTAGAGTTCATCTCGTCCATATCTCTCATTTTACACATGAGTAAACTGAGACCCAAAGAAGTTCAGGGACTTTTCTTAGGACTATAGATTTAGAGTGGAAAGTGATTTTTATATTTTACAGATGGAAAAACTGAGATCAAAGGGGGGTTGTGTAAAGTAACTTGTTCAAGTCTACACAGGCAATATCTAGTACTCTTTCCGTAGCATCACATTGTCCTTATTTACGTATGTAAGTATTCTGTAATGTCAGACCCGTTCTGGCAGGTGGATCCCTATTATCCACAAATGACCCCTTCACTGATAAATGTTGTCTTTCAGTCATTTCAGGTGTGTCCGACTCTTTTTGGCCCCAGTTGGGGTTTTCTTGCAAAGGTACTGTAGTAACTTTCTATTTCCTTCTCCAACTTATTTTACAGATGAAGAAATTGAGGCAAAAAAGTTAAGATACTTGGCCAGGGTCACATAGCTAGTATA
>JAJPUD010000434.1:69697-92745 GCA_023553655.1 Myrmecobius fasciatus
GTTGGAAGGATTCTTAGGAATTCTAAGCTCATGAATAAAGAGAAAGAAGGGAACTCAGAAGCTTCCTAGTCTCACCTGGTTGTGTTATAGACAGTAACATGAAGCCCAGAGAGGGGAACCAGTTTGCTCAGCACCACACTACAATCATACGTCAGGATTTGAAAGTAGGGTCAATAGCTCTAGTTCCAGCTTTATTTCTCTCTCAGAATCCTTTTACCTTGTTCTTCACTCTGCTTTGTGGTAAAAATAAGGCTAGAATCCAGGGGCTAAAATGCTTTTGTTTGTATCTTAAAATATTTGTATTTCTTGAAGACTATTAAGCTCACTATTTAAAAGGAATAAAATGAACGAGACCCAGAAAGCGGAAGTTCAATTAAAAGGGAAAAAAATAAGATTACAAAAGAATCTAATCATCTACCTTCCCTCTCCTACCTCTCTCCCCTCCCTTTTCTTTTTAACTTCCTTTCTTTCTGGTCCTTCTCCTCCAGCCTATCAAGAAACAACATTATATCGAAGGGCCTCTTTCCCCTCCTCTTCCCCTCCCACCACTTTCCCTTTCCTCCAGTGGAACAAATTAGCATTTCATCAGAATTCATCTTTTATCTTTCTTTTTGCCCTTTCTTCCAATGTGGGCAATTTGAAGGTATTTCTGCCTTCCTGTTTTGCTCCTGAGGAGTCTGCCCCAAAGCTAGGAACCCAGCTTGCATGGCAGGAAGGGAGAGGAAAGGGAAAATGATAAACTTCTAACCTATTTAAGCCATAATTTTAATTTTTTAATAATAAAGCCAATATTTGAATGCTATGTCCATTGCAAATGAAAAAAATAGTGAAAGGGCTCTTATTATGCAAGTTCAGCAATGGAAAAAGCATCCTCATTTTTTGTACCTTGGAAGCTTTCTAGGCTGGAGGAGGAAAGAGCAGCTTCATCTACAATCCCTTTGTAGTTACTTTGCCCATCTTTTTCTCTACTCTTTTGTGTCTCTGTCTTTCTGTCTGTCTCTGTCTGCTTATCTGTGTCTTTCTTTTCTTTGTCTCTCTGTATATCTCTGCCTTTCTCTGTCTCTGTGTCTTTCTGTGTGTTTCTGTTTCTGTTTCTGTGTCCTCTCTGCCTCTGTCCCTCTCTGTGTGTCTGCCTCTGTCTGCTTATCCGTGTCTTTCTTTTCTTTGTCTCTCTGTGTATCTCTGCCTTTCTCTGTCTCTATCTCTCTGTGTATCTGTCTCTGTGTCTTTCTCTCTGCCTCTGTCCCTCTCTGTGTCTCTGTCTGTCTCTCTGTCTTTGCTCCTCTCTCTCTCTCTCTCTGCCTTTCTCTTTCTGTCTCTCTTTCTCTCTGTCTCTCTATTTCTCTTTCTCTCACCGACTAAGACCTTATCTCAGAATCTATTTTCATTTGTGACTAAGAGAAAGGATAGTTGGGACAGTAAAGAGTCTTTTGGTGCTGGAGTAAGGAAAGACCTGATGATTGAATCCCAGTCCTCATATCTACCAGAAAGATGAACTTTGGAATTGTTTCATCATCTCTCAAAAGAGAAAGAATAAATATATATGAGCTAACTGGAGGACTCCTATAAGGGGAAAGAAATTGAAAAGACCAGGGAAATGAACAAAACTATTACCTGGGACAGGGTACTCTTGGGGGACTCTTGCCAGAGTTCCAAGCAAAGTAGTGGTGACATAATAGACAGAATGCTAAACATGGAATCAGAAAAATGGGTTCAAATACAATTTCTAACACTTACTGTATGGGATAATGAGCAAATCACTTAATTTTCCTGAGCCTCAGTTTCCCTATCTGTAGCATAGAGGATAGGGAGTGAGCCTCTTAGCCAGTTAGACCTAGATCCAAGTCCCACCCCTGATATATACTATCTATCCAGACATAATTCCTTCCTTTTTTCAATTGGAAATATAGATCCAAGGAACTACCTCAGACTTTGATAGGGGAGCTTATCTTGCCTGGAACCAGGCCAATATGTCACTTATGGCCACTAGTTCCAAACCATCCTACATCAACTTTGGCTATCATTACTATATTACGCCAATATTATCCCTACTTCTTTTCCATGTGAAACTTGGACATAACAATGAATATGATCCTGAGTTCTGAAGGTAACTTTCACCATTTCATTAGATTTCCTTGAGAATAGGGACTGCTTTGCATGTTTATGTTTGTATCTCTAGCCCCTAGCATGCTGTCTGCCACATAGGTTTAATGTTTTATCTATCTAAATCATTTAACCCTAGTACCCTAGGCAAATTTCCAAGTATATATATTATAAAGAAGGTGCCAGTCTGAGTTTCTTCATCTAAGAGCTCCTTATACCAATGAATTCTAAGTCTACTGTCTATGTTTATCTCTAATACCTGTTTAACCCACTTCACATGCTCATTGTGAGACTCAAAAGAATTAATACATGCAAAAGTACTTCACCAAATTTAAAGCATTGTAATATTAATTATTATTATTGTTCTATGAGGGGTTTTCACAGGCAGAGTTTGGCTTTGGGTATTTTTGTGAAAGGAATGAATTTATTCATATTCTCCATCTGTGTCAGGATTTTTTCCTAAATCCATGGCCTAAATCTATGATATTATGATTGCTTTCTCTCCTGCTGAGCCATAAATGAAATTTGTTTTGTAAGAATAAGAAACAAAGGAACAGCAAAAAAGGAAAAAAAATATTATGATTTTTTTGGAGGAAGGTAAGGGATAGGACACTGGGTCTTTCTTTGTCATGCTAGAAATATATAAACCATATATATAAATAATCATATATACATATGTATGTATATATATATGTTTATATATACATATATATATAAATAACCATATATATGTATGTATATATATACACATATATGCATATATATGTATATATATGTATATATATAAACAAACACAACAAAATAATGCTGATCTACCATGGACCAGTACTTTTTAGGCAGCCTGGTAGTTCCCTTCCCATCCCACTGCAGGGGACTTACCATCTTGGTTCCTGACTTAATGTGGACATTTGATTAGCTTTAGACCTACTGTAGATCAGAAATCTGGAGTTCAAGCATTCCATCAGTCTTATCCTCCCCTAGTGACATACTTATAGGATGTGAGCCCATCACCCCATAGCCCCAATCTGACTACTTATCTCCCTCTTCCTGCTTCTTTCATGCTTCTCCCTTTCCACTGTTGCAATGCAGTAGTAAGCACTTTAGTCTTGCAGTTGAACCATCAGAATCCAAATTTGCCTCCAACAGTTACTAGGTTTTTTTTTTATTAAACTTTTATATTAAACAAAGATAATGGAACATTCTGTAAGTGGCAAAGTTTTAGTGATGCATGCAAGTCAAATATCACTAAAGTAGCATAGTTATTGATTTATAGCTTCCAATTCAAGATATTAATAATAACTCACAATTATATTTAAAGTTTACAGAGTGCTAGATTTGGATTTAGGGGACCTAATCTTTAACTGTTCTCTCTATTATTAATAACTATATAATCATAGGGAAAATTATCTCATTCCTCTAAGTCTCAATATCTTCATTGGTAAAATGATGGTAATAATGCATGTATTGCCCATTTCATAGAGTTCATAAAATCATGCATATTTAGTACTGAAGGGAACTTTGGTGGAGCTCTAGTCCAATTCTATGATTTTATACATAACAAAACTGAGTTTCTGCATTGATTTACAGAATATTAAGACATAAGTGTGTCAAAGTTAAAAGAAACCACAATACATTGCATGTTAGAACTAAAACTGTCTTAACACATAAAATGTCAGGGCTGGAATGGTCTTAATTTTTAAAATTAAATTTTAGTTAATTTTTCAAATAAAGATCTATTTTCTCTCCCTTCCACTTTTCCCTCCATTGAGAAAGTAAGAAAAACAAAGTTAACAAGCAAATATAGTAAAACAAGACAAATTCCTACATTTGCCATCCAAAAAGTATACCTCAATCTGAACTGAGTCCATCACTTCTCTATCTTGAGTTGGCAGCATGTTTCATCCTAGAATTGTAATTGGTCATTGTGTTAAGTAGAATTAAGTTGTTTGGCTTTGCAGTATTATTGTTATTGTATAAATTGCTCTCCTGGTTCTTTTCACTTCATTTCACATCAATTCATATGAGTCTTCTAGGGTTTCTCTGAAATCATACCCTACATCATTTTTATAGCACAATAGTTTTCTGTCATATTTATATAATATCTTAAATAAATATTAATCTTAAAATAAATCTTAATAATCATCTTACTCTTAATAATAATAATCTTAAAACAAAAAATATATATAATGGCTATAAAGAACCTTAGCACACAGGATGTTATAGATGGAAGGAATCTTAAAATCAGTCAGAACTGGAAGGGATCATACAACAGAGAATATCAGAGCTTGAAAGAGGTCTTGAAAAGTCCTAGTTTAGTGTCTTCAATTTACAGAGAAAGAAATTGAAGTCAGGAAACCCAAAGACCCCAGCTTTTGGGATAAGAACTCACTATTTGACAAAAATTGCTGGGAAAATTGGAAACTAGTATGGAAGAAATTAACCCACACCTAACATTACATACTAAGATAAGATCTAACTGGGTTCATGATTTAGATATAAAGAATGATATTATAAGCAAATTAGAGGAACATAGGATAGTTTACCTCTTAGACCTGCGGAAAAGAAAGGAATTTGTGTCCAAAGAAGAACTGGAACTCTTAATTGAATACCAGATAGATAATTTTGATTATATTAAGTTAAAAAGTTTTTATACAAACAAAACTAATGCAGACAAGATTAGGAGGGAAGCAATAAATTGGGAAAACATTTTTACAATTAAGGGTTCTGATAAAGGCCTCATTTCTAAGATATATAGAGAATTGACTCATATTTATAAAAATTCAAGCCACTCTCCAAAAGATAAATGGTCAAAGGATATGAACAGACAATTTTCAGATGATAAAGTTAAAACTATTTCTAGTCATATGAAAAAGTGCTCCAAATCACTATTGATCAGAGAAATGCAAATTAAGACAACTCTGAGATACCACTAAGATTAGTAAAATGACAGGAAAAAATAATGACAAATATTAGAGTGGATGTGGGAAAACTGGGACACTGATACATAGTTGGTAGAACTGTGAACAGATCCAACCATTCTGGAGAACAATCTGGAACTATGCTCAAAAAGTTATCAAACTGTGTATACCCTTTGACCCAGCAGTGTTTCTATTGGACCTATATCCCAAAGAGATCTTAAAGAAAGGAAAGGGACCCACATTTGCAGAAATGTTTGTGGCAGCCCTTTTTGTAGTGGCTAGAAACTGAAAACTGAAAGGATGCCCATCAATTGGAGAATGGCTGAATAAATTATAGTATATGAATGTCATGGAATATTATTGTTCTGTAAGAAATGACCAGCAGGATGATTTCAGAGAGGCCTGGAGAGACTTACATGAACTGATGCTGAGTGAAATGAGCAAAACCAGGAGATCATTATACACAGCAAAAACAAGACTATATGATAATCAATTCTGATGAACATGGTTCTCTTCAATAATGAAATGTTTCAAACCACTTCCAGTTGTTCAGTGATGAAGAAAGCAATATACACCCAGGGAGAGGCCTGTGGGATCTGAGTGTGTACCACAACATAGCATTTTCATGCTCTAGTGATGTTTGCTTGCATTTTGTTTTCCTTCTTAGGTTTATTTTTTGTTTCTAGATCCGATTTTTCTTGTACAGCAAGATAACTGTATAAATATGTATACATATATTTATTATGTCTTTTAACATAATTAACATGTATTAGACTACCTGCCATCTAGGAAGGGGGTGGGGGATAGGAGGGAAAAATTTGGAACAGAAAGCTTTGCAAGGGTCAGTGTTGAAAAATTACCCATGCATGTGTTTTGCAAATAAAAAGCATTAATTAAAAAAAAGAAAAAGAAATTGAAGTCAGAGAAGAGAAAAATTACACAATCACACATGAGGTTAGTAATCAAGTTCAAACTAGGACTCAGGAATCCTGAAACCAAGTCCAAGATTTTTTCCATGTATGTCAAGCTGTTGAAATGTTTCCTCACAAGCTCTGAAAAAGACAATGATGGTTGACACATAATATTTAATGCTGGACACAAGGTCAGAAGGGGCAGGAAGTTGATACTGAGGAATGTCCTATTTAATCTTGTATAACCGGTCACCTTCAGCCAAATATATGGACCTACTTCTGTCCTGAAAGTTGATAAAGAATCATTAAATATACAGAGAAAGAATGAACTCAATTTGCCTAATGGAACCGAAGCAGCAGGGGAGGCATCATATTCCTGGAAATAAAAAGGTAACTGGCCCTTTTAAAGGCCATAGACCGTTCATGCAATTGGGATATACACCAGACTGCCAGACAGCAGGGAATTGAGACCATTAATATGCCTTACTTTCATTTATAGTGTTATAATTAAGTACAAATTTTGCAGGAGATACTATTAATGAATGCACAAATTAAATTATTATGCACTTCATTTAAGGTATTATAAATACGATTATTATTGTCACCATTGATCAAGCTGCTAGCTTGCTCCTGCAAGGCCAAAGGGAAGCCTGATAGGCAGAACAGGGGAGTCTATGTTAGCAAAAAGGCCCAACAGGGGCTGGGCTTGAAGACAGAAAGGCAGCTGCCAAATTGGGTGAGTTATGGGATTTCTGCCACAGCTATTCCTAAAATTCTGGCTTTCTGTGACTGAACTCCCCTCTATAACAGCTGCTCCCATATTCCAGGAGCCTCCTGTACAGGAGCGGCCCCAGCTGGATTAAGCCATAAGGTCAACAGAAGATTGCTCTCAGAGAAATGAAAAGCAGTTCATGTGTGCTGGATCTGATGTCAAAAAAAACCTGGGTTCAAATCCCAGCTCTAATGCTTACTGGCAGTGTTACCATAGTGTGACTCAACCACTGTGAGCTGGTGTCCCCATCCAGAAAATGGGGATAATAGTTTTACTTACCTCCATAGGGTTGTCATGAGGTTTTAAATGAGGTGATGCACCTAGAGCACTTTGCAGCCCTAAAGTTCTAGATAAAAACAATCAATTTTGTTGCCTTCTTTATGGAAAAGTGAACTCACTGAGGACAGATATTATGGAGAGATTTTTGTCCTTTTTTGCATCTCTAACACTTAGCACAGTGCATGGCACATAGGATACTTTTAATTAATGCCTGGTGACTAACTCTAAACTTTCAATTGGATTAAATGATTGTTTAGTGAATTGCTGTAAGTGGCAGCCCTTGATCTCAGCGTTGAGGATGCAAGGATAAAGATACAGTTCCTTCTTTGAAAATGATCCTAGCCTCATAAAGGAAATAAGATGCACCCGAATAATTATACAACCAAGAGATCAAGAGCTAGAAGGGGCCTTAGAGATCAGATTACAATCCTCTTCTTTTACCAAGGAAAAAACATTGCTCAAAGAAATTAAGTGGCTTACAATCCAAATTCAAAGAAAACATACAAAGAGGTCCAAACAAAGGATATGAGAAATAAAGAAGGAGGGGACACTTCTAAATGGGAAAAACCAGGAAGGATTTTATGGATTGGCCAGGACCTGAATTTGTCTTAAAAAGAAAGGAGAAGACATCACTATATGGAGATGTATTCTAGGCACAGATGAGGGAAGTGGATGGCATGAAGGTAAGAAAGGGAAGAAGGTAGCAAGGGGACAGTAAGAGTTACTAGCATCCTTAAAAGGAAAGATAGACAAAGCATTTATTAAGAACTTATTCTATGCCAGGCATTGTAATATATGCTGGAAATACAAATACAAATAGAAAGAAAAATAATCCCTGTCCTCAAAGAGCTTCCACTCTAATGCCAGAAGACAACTTATAAAAAGGAGCTGCAAATCAGAGGGTGGGAGTGGAGGTTGAAAATCAATCCAAGGAATCATGGACTGAGTTGGGTTTGGAGTGAGGATGACTGGCATGGGCCCTTCATCAAAGGAAGGTTCCAAGGACCAACTGCTGGTCAAGAAATACTCAGAGAAAACAGCAATGAGGACTTGAGCTAAGGTTTCATTTATATAGCTAACTCTTGGATAGGGAAATTCCTTCTACATTTACAGTCTTCAAGACCGGCATAGGACACAGCAAAGTTAGCTAGCCTAGCACACTCCTACCTTTCCAACTTTAGATTTTACTTCTCAACCTGTACTCTTCGATCCAGCAACCGTGGCTTCAACCCTGACGAGACACTCCATCTCTTAACTTCAGACATTCTCCCTAGCTGTCTCCTGTTCCTGGAATGCTCTCCCTAACCTGTTTAAACTACTGACTTCCCTAGTTTCCTTTAATTCCCAACTAAAATTTCACCTTCTACAGGAATTCCATGCCTTCCTTCCATTAATTCCAATACCTTCCCTTTGTTCCTTAAGTCTTATTTATATTGTCTCTAGCTTAGTTTGTGTACTATTGTTTGCATGCTGTCTCTTCTCTTAGATTATGAACTCCATGAGGGCAGGTATGTTTTTTGCCTCTTTTTGTATCCCCAGCCCTTATCTGGCACATATCAGGTATTTAATAATAAATGTTTGTTGATCAATTGCTTGATTAAGGTGACTAATCCAGCATCACACACTTGACAGGTGCCAGACTTACTCGCCATAATATGCATGATTCAGAGACTGGCTTTCTATCCATTACTTCAACCTACCTTGCCTGCCTAAAAGAAAACAATTTGAAATAAATTGGAAGCTTAAGTTGGCTCATATTTTGGAAGGTCCTGAACAAAAACTAAGGAATTTATTCTTAATTCATCAGGTAATGGAGAGCTACTCAAGGTATTGCAAATGCCTCCTGATCAAGACTTGTGCTCCTCCGATATGATAGGGTAATGAATGGAAGGAGGAAAGTGGGAAACAGGATAGTATATTTCCTTTCCAGTGAAGAAATAAGGAAGTAAGAGAGATTATAAATGATTTTAATCAGAGAACCAAGGAAATGGGGTAGTTTAGAAGTCCCTAAGCACAACAGTCAATTCCATCTCTGTGCCTCCTCTCATTCCACTTGTATTTTTTCTTCATTTCCTCTCTGCTCCCCAAAGTCCTACTGTAAGGCTGCTGTAATGCCTCGGTCAAAGTCCTCTTCTAGGAGATCTTCACCAACTGTTCTAATCTCAGTGATCATTTTGGTCTGTAAATTCCTCTAGCATATAAAGTCTATGCCCCAGAGCTTAGCATTTGAGCAGATACTGGGATAAAATGATGATGATGATGATGATGATGATGATGATGATGATGATGATGATGATGATGATAGTGGTAGTGGTGGATGTGGAGGTGGTGGTGATGACAATGATGATGATGATGATAGGGGCAAACCCAATATTTTTATAGCACTTTACAAAGCACTTTCACATTGATTTTCTCATTTGAGATCCAAAATGACTCTGTAAGGTAGGAATTATTTACCATCATTTTGGATGTGAAAAAAAACCTCATGCCCAGAGAAGTTAAGGAAGGAAAAAGGCATAGAATTACATGGGAAAGGAATCATAAATTTTGAGCTAGAAGATACTTCAGAAGACAAGAAGTCTGATTTCATTTTACAAATAAAAGGAAATGAGACACAGAAATTGGCTTGTTCAGGGTTCTTTCAGGTTTGACTCAGGATTTGAACTCACGTCTTCCTGATTCCAAATCCATCACCCTGTCCTCAATAACAATGAGATACCCATCTAAGTTGGGATTCAGGAGAAGAGACATGATATATTGGCAGGATCACTGCACTGGACTTGATCTGGGTTCAAGCCTCAACTCTGCCATTTTCTAGCCATGTGATCTTAGATGAATTGTTCTCCCTCTCAGGGTCTTAGTTCTCTCAGCTATAAAATGGGGATAGGGTGGGCCAGATGACTCCATAGGTGTATTCCAGGTTTGACATTTGACAGTTCCATGGTATAGGCAAGAACACACAACCATCAAGCAGTGATCCTGAAGAGAGGCCAAATCCCAGGGTGCTTTCTATCACACAACAATGTCTCCTCTTTGGACCTGGATTATTATTTTTAGCGCAGAGCAATTTAGGGGCAGAGAGGAAAAGATAAGAGTTATAGAACAGTTCAAATGATGAGAGAAGTAGGAAGATTACTGTGATGAGGGTGTCTAGAAAGAGCTGTGACACAGACTGGCTCAGTGGGAGTAGATTAATAAGTGTATTAATATCTGAGAATTTAAATAATAAATACCTGTTGACTATCTAAAGCTCAGCCATTCAACAAGCACTCATTTTATGTTATAGAAGTAAGAACATACAGGAAATGTAAACAATGTTAAAATTTCATGGGAGAAAGCCAAATGAAGACTGACAATAGTTTGATAGCAAGTTAGTCAGTCAACGAGATTTTATCAAGTGTTTACTTGTATGTGGTGGTGGGGGAACAAAGAGGGCTGAGGGCAAGAAAAGGGTCTGGTTTAGATGGCCATTAAGGTCATTCAAGTTCTATAATGAAACAAGATGAGGAGATCCTATGAGAAAAGAAATAAATTATTCCTCTGGTGGTTTTGAGCTCTGTAAGTCTAGGATCCTAATTGTCTAATGAATTTGGTGATCACAGAGTACTGGCTAGACAGAGGTTGATTTCTGTCTAACAATGTGTCCTGACTTAGAATGCATATTTACTGAAATAAATTGGATCAAAACCTAACTATCTCTTTGTTTGTTGACCCAAAGTCTGCACCTGACCCTGGCATATTCCTGGCTCTCCTATTTCAGCTCCTTGTCGTAGTGCTCATGTCTTATCATTTTTATCCTTATTTTCTAAGTTGAGTACAGGAAGTTTGATTTACATTTATAAAGCATATTTAATTTTTTGTATTCTTTTTAAATTACTATTATTAAAGCTTTTTATTTTCAAAACATATGCATAGATAATTTTCAATATTTACCTTAGCAAAATCTTGTGTTCCAAATTTTTTCCTCCCTTCTTCCACCTCCTCCCCTAGATAGCAAGTAATCCAATATATGTTAAACACGTACAATTATTCTATACATATTTCCATAATTATCTTGCTGCACAAAAAAAATCAGATCAAAAAGGAAAATAATGATAAAGAAAACAAAATGCAAGCAAACAATAACAGAGTGAAAATACTATGTTTTGATCCACTCTCAGTTCCCACAGTCTTCTCTATGGCTGCAGATGGATCTTTTCATCACACGACCATTGGAACTGCCCTGAATCATCTCATTTTTGAAAAGAGCTATGTCCATCAGAGTTGATCATTGCATAATCTTGCCATTGACATGTACAATGTTCTCCTGGTTTTATTCACTTTACTTAGCATAAGTTCCAGGCCTCTCTAAAATCATCCTTTTGATCATTTCTTATAAAACAACAATATTCCATAACATTCATATACCACAACTTATTCAGTCATTCTCCAACTGATGGGCATTCATTCAGTTTCTAGTTTCTTGCCTCTATACAAAGGGCTGCCACAAACATTTTTTGCATAAAGATTTCCTTCCTTTTTGATCTCTTTGGGATACAGGCCCAATAGAGACACTGATGGATCAAAGGGTATGAACAGTTTGATAGCCCTTTGTTCATAGTCCCAAATTGTTCTCCATAATGGTTGAATCAGTTCACAACTCTAGTAACAATGTATTAGTGTTCCAGCATTTTTAATCTTTACAAAGTACATTCCTCAAAAATATCTCGTAAAGCTAGAGGCACAAGTGTCATTATTCACATCTCACAGATAAGGAAACAGATTCACAAAGATTAAATTATTTGGCTATTAAGTTCTAGACTTGAAGCTCAACCCTATTTGATTCCATGCAATTTCTACCATACAGCATTACCTCAAATAAATACATAATGAGAATGTTAAAAGTCAATTGAAAGCAAACATTTTCTACCTCTCACATACATATTCTCCTTCTTCCCTTCCCCTATTCAAATATAAACTTCTTTCTCTTGCTTGGTTAACTTTGTGGATTTGCTTAATATCTGACCTGATAATTTAAGATTCTTGATTTGACTGTTTCTTCATCTAGGCAAATTTTAATTTGCATATTTCTAACTCAATTGAAATAAAAAAAAAGTTAAGGTACTATCATTTCTGTAATTCAAGTCACACTAACAAGTCATTGCCTAGTTAAGATCTCTAAGGGATATGCTTTAATGGATAAATAAGAAACATGTATAATTGTCACTTCCACTCCTTCAACAGTACTAGAGAACACTAAAGTGCTTGGAAACAGTTTGTTCTTTTAAATATAGTAAATGTTTCCCTTTCAACCTTCACTATGCTATGAATTTGTTCAGTCTATGAAGAAAGAATTGGCTAAGCAAAGATAAACTTTGCCAAATGTTCCCAAAGCCAAAATTAGCCAAGAAATTTCCTTGTAGTGATGAAAGAACAAGACTCGTAAAAGTTTCTATGTTTCCCAAAAGAACATAAGGTAGGCCACGCATGGTGATGCAGGCCTAAAATCTCTACTGTTGAGGAGGCTAATACTGATAGATTGCTTAAACTTAGGAATTCTGAACTGCAGTAGGCTAAGCCAATTGGGTGTCAACATTAAGTTCAGAATCAGTATAGGGAGCACCTGGAAAGCAAGCTTCCTCAGTCAGCTGAAGAGTGAATCAGCTTAGATTAGAAATAGATAAGGTCAAAGTTTCTGTACCAGCCAATTGTGAAAATAGGCTATTAAGTAGTTACTACAATTCCAGTCTGAGAGAGATAAGGAAGGAAGGAAGGAAGGAAGGAAGGAAGGAAGGAAGGAAGGAAGGAAGGAAGGAAGGAAGGAAGGAAGGAAGGAAGGAAGGGAGGAAGGGAGGAAGGAAGAGAGGGAGGAAGGAAGGGAGGGAGGGAGGGGAGGGGAGGGGAAGGGAGGGAGGGAGAGAGGGAGGGAGGGAGGGGAGGGAAGGGGAAGGGAGGGAGGGAGAGAGGGAGGGGAGGGAGGGAGAGAGGGAGAAGAGGGGAGGGAGGGGAGGGAGGGAGGGAAGGGAAGGAGGGAGGGGAGGGAGGGAAGGAAAGGAAGGGAGGGGAGGGAGGGAAGGAAGGAGGAAAAGGGGGAGAGGGGGAGGGAATGAGGGAGGAAAGAAGAAGAGATAAAGGAAGAAAGAAGGAAGAATAGAGAAAGAGAAAGGGAAAGAAGAAAGACAGAGAGAAGGGGAAAGAGACAGGGAATGGGGAGAAAACAAAGAGATGGAGGGGAAGAAAGGAAGATCACACAGAAACTTAATGATAATACTACAAAGGACCTATCCAATTCATTTGCATGCCATGGCATCACCTCCCTGACGTCATGATCCTCATTGAGAATGAAGGATAAATAACAACAACATGAACATTAAAGTAATCCCAAAAATGTTATTTTCTGGAGCAAATAATTCTGTTATTGATGAAGTTGACAACCTATTTTCTCAATTTAGGCTCAGTCATCCCATAATCATAAGATTTTGAGCTAGAAGGAAATATAGATATTATCTAACCTATCCCCTTCATTTTATGGATAAGGTAACAGGCACTCCTCCCTCCAGGCAGTTAAACAATTTGCCAAAACAGTAAATGGCAACGCCAGAATTACAAACTGTCACCTGACTTCAGAGCCAGAGTGCTCCCCCCAATTCCACTTCCACCCCCACCTCCTCATACCACAACTTCTCTCTTTACCCTGACTTTTTGTAGGTCCACTTCCCACTTGATTTCATAGAGCAAAAAGCTACAAAACAAAATCCAATCTGGATGTTCCCTGTTGACCCGGCCCTTGACTCTCTTTGGACAGTTTGCCAGCCAGCTGCTGTGCAGCTAATGTTCCAAGGCAAGACCATTTGGAATGGGATTCAGCAGGTGGTGACAGCCAATCAGCCCTGAGGGGGGCACTGATCTGAGTATTATTTGTCTAATGTCCCCTCTATCTTGGCTGCTATTAGAGAAATACAGGAACTAAGTCTTTATGCTATTGAACAGAGGGAAGAAGGGAAAGAGACTGAGAGACAGAGACAGGATCACAGAAAGATATAGTAAAACAGAGAAAGATAGATGGAGACAGAGACAGTGATAGAGAGACAAAAACAGAAATGGAGAGACAGAGATAGAGAGACAAAAATGGAGAGAAAGACAGAGACAGAAAATGGGACACAGAGATAGCAACACAGAAAAAAAAGTGAGACAGAAATGAGAGAGAGAAGGAAAGAGAGAGAGAAGAAGAAAGAAAGAAGAGAGAAAAGGAGAGAGGGACGAGAGAGAGAGAGACAGAGAGAGAGAGAGACAGAGAGACAGAGAGAGAGAAACAGGGAGGGAGGGAGGAAGGGAGGGAAAGAAGGAGAGAAAGAAAGAGAGAGCTCGGTCTCTACAGAGACACAGAGAAACACAGAGAATCAGAGACCCAGAGAGAGAGAAACAAGATCACAGAAAGAAACAGTGAAAAAGAGAGAGGGAGAACATTGGAAAGACAAAATTTCCCTTTCTTGAGGCTTCTGTTCCACCCCTTTATCTACATCTTACTGAACTTTGTATGGATTGTTGTGGCAGAAAGAGGACTGGATTTAGAGTCAGAAAGCCTGTGTAACTTTTTCTGGCTACGTCCAATAATCAATTATTTGGGGATGCAACCAAAGAAGAGAACCCATCCCAAATGATCCTGCCAAGAAATGCCCTTTGGAAACAATCTTGTCAGAAGCAGCTGCCATCTCTGTAGGTTTGTTCTCCCCTCTCTTGCCAGAGATGGACCACACCTCCTTTTGGGACAACGCTGATATTCATTGTATAATCCAGGGTCTTGGGGAGGTCAAATGAGAAATCAGAACAATCTTCCCTCTTCTTCGTAAAGTCACCAGACCCTCCCAGACGGAACCTTTGCTGATATCACCCCAGAGGGACAAGATCCAACAAGAGAGATGCTTGAATACAGGATTCACAGTCCTATTATTCGTCCTACCACTTATTTACTTTGTATGCTTGGGCAAAGTATTTAATCACTCTGGCCTGAAGTTCTCCCTTCATCAAAAAGGAGAAGACTAGTTAAAATATGCTCTTACAGCTTCACATTATGTGATTTTATACTTTTCAAAGAATTTTCACAAGAATTCTCTCTTTTGATCCTCAGGACACCCTCAGGAAGGAGTTAGGGCAAGGATTACTTGACAGATGAGGACACTAAGAAATGAATTGCCTGAGGTAACACAGCTAATCATTGACAGAGTTGAAGTCAAAATTTTGGTCTCCTGACTCACAGCAAAATAGGACTCTTTCCACCTGACCTATCAGCTGGAAAAGAAAAAAAGCAAAGAAACCCCTGAGGAAAATGCAGAGCAGGGAGTTGTTCCACTACCTTGGACAGCTCTCCAATGCGTAGGCAGGCCCCTGTTGGGTGAGTTCCGACTATACTTCATAGCTTGATTTAATGAGGCAATTAAAACTCAGTGCATTCCCCAGGGAGGCTGCTGCTGCCGGGGATCTGCTGTACTTCCACTCAGCTTCACTGGCTCCTTGAGAAGAAGAATTTAAAAGGTTCCTATTTGTTCCATTGCTCACAGTGAGAAGAAAAGGGATATTTCAGGGGGAGGTTCTCAGACAGTTTCCTTACCCCCAACAGGTGGAGAGGAAAAGCTAAAGCTCTTGAGTCCTGAGAATTGTGTTTTCAACCAGGCTCCAAGCATCACAGGCATTCATTCCACAAACAGGGGTATGGTGCTTAAAGAGCACTGGAGAGAAGAGAAAAAGGCTGAGTACTCTAGGGTGCTGAACAAGAAGGGTGAGCTTTGGTGAACTACCAAAGAAAGGAGCTTGTTCTAGAAACAAAAGTCAACCTACTTTACTGTTTGATCAAAGAAAGTAAAAGAGATGGGGGAGGTCTATTTCCACTAGAGTTGTAGGTAGGTGGTAGGAGACTCATGAAGATCTGTCCTAAAACCTACAAAAGACCTAGGTTTGTAGAGGTTTTACAATGTTAATTAATCATGATAGCTGAGAGAGCTCTTTCTAGATCAATAGTTTTTAATCACTTTCATGCCATAGACCCCTTTGGCAGTTACTGAAGCCGATATACCCCTTCCCATAATAATTTTAAATGTATAAAATAAAATGCAGATTATAAAGAAAACCAATTATATTGAAATTCAGTGATCAAAATGTTTTTAAAAATAAGTTCTTAGGCCTCAGGCTATTAACTTTTGGCCCAGGGCATCTAGTACATCACCTTTATTTCATAAAGGAAGAAACTGAGGTCCAGAGCAAGAAAACACCTTCCCCAAGGTCACATAGCAAATGATTGGTAGAACCAAGAGTAGTAGAAGCAGGTCTCTTAGGCAAATGACCTTTTTATGACATCATGCTGACTATCTTGATATGCTATTAAAGAACAGTTTTGGCTCTTGAAAAACTCTGAGAGGGGACAATTTGCCTGTAATACTGCCCCCCAAAAAAAATTTGGGACATTTTCTCTTGGTGCTATTTGCTTCTCCTTTTTTCAACCATTTGGGTGCTCTCTTTTCTTTCAACTTCTTACTCAATTAAGCTCTCATATCTCTCCATTATACTAAACTGGGTCAGCAAAAATAACAGTTTAGAACAACACCCCCACTTCCAGGAACAATACTGATGTTGATTTTAAATTGTATTTTACCAGGAAGCAAAGGCCTAAGAAAAAATGGAATGAAACTCTAGTAATGCAATTTCAAGTGTCAACCAGTAGGTTGAAAACATAATTGGGGGTGGGGGATATACAGTTCCTCCTGACATCACTTAATATCAGTAGCCACTTATTTCACCCATGAATATGATTAGATATGGCTGAGGGACAGAAGCTCAAGTATCATTATTACTATTATCCTTAAGCACCAAAAGCAAATTGCTCCCCCAGGAACGTCTCCCCCCTTTTGGCTCAAGTCTCCATGGCAATTAAGTGGTCCATATAGCCTTTGAGAAATGAGTAGATGACATGACTAAGCCACATCAGAAAATATTTATCTCTTACAATCAACCAGTCCACGTGGGAGATATTTTGGTGATGAAGATGCCAGGGAGGATGGAAGCTGAAAAATAATTATACCTTTGGGGTTTTACCAAGGACAAGATACAGTCAAACACTGTTCATCTCCCCCACATTTGGTTAGTCCATGATAGACCCTTCCACCCCCACTCCAGCCCCATGTTGGGGGCCTTCAAATCAAAATATTCATTTCTATTTCCATCTACTTCTGGAAGACTGGAAAGAAGCAGAGGCTCTTAGAAGCACAGAACTTTTTTCTGACATTAATCCAGTAGAGTGAAACTATCTTCTGTTTTGTTCAAAACATTTTTAATGTAGTCTAAAATCTCATTAGCTTTTTGGGGAATGTTTTGGGTTTTTTAGTAGCCACCTCATACTACTTACTTAAGTTAGTCACTAACTTTTTGACCTTGCCATTACCTGAATCTCTTCCCCTTTTCACAGCCACTTCCTTAGAAGGGGTTATCTATGCTCATTGCATTGATTTTCTCCCTTAGGTTTCATCTCTCAATCCCCTGTAATCTGGCTTCTAGTCCTTCCACTTAAGTGAAACTGTTCTCTTAGAAGTTACCAATTACTTCAACTGCTAAATCCAGTGGCATTTGTATTAATCTTCATCCTTCTTGAGCTCTCTCTGTAACCTTTGCTGCTATTGATTACATTTTCTGCTTCCTGGCCATCTATGACACTGTTCTTTCAATTCTTTTTTTTACCTGTTCAATCAT
The DNA here is from genome assembly GCA_023553655.1 of Myrmecobius fasciatus. NCBI lineage: Eukaryota > Metazoa > Chordata > Mammalia > Dasyuromorphia > Myrmecobiidae > Myrmecobius > Myrmecobius fasciatus. The sequence goes on from JAJPUD010000434.1 coordinate 87,397, forward strand.
TCCTTCTCATTCTTTGATGAATGATTCTCATTTATCCTCCTCCCACTTATTAAATGGCAGCATACCTCAAAACTCTTTCTCAGACTTTCTGCTCTTTTCTCTCTATACTCTCTCTTAATTATCTTATCAGTCCCATGAGATCAATCCTATCTATGAAGATAAAGCATAAAAATGATATTTTAAGTCCTACTCTCTCTTTCTCTTGAATTCTAGTTCTGCATTACCAGTAGCTTGCTCAACATCTCTATTTGTCTATCCCAAAGGCAGATGCCAACATATTTAGAAGAGAGCTCATTAAAATTTTTCTTAAGCCCACCCTTTCTCTAAATTTCACCACTTTGGGGGCAGCTACGTGATGAAGTGGATAGAGCACCAGCCCTGAAGTCAGGAGGACCTAACTTCAAATCTGGCCTCAGACACTTAACATTTCCTAGCTGTGTGATCCTGGGCAAATCACTTAACCTCAGCAAAAAAAAAGAAAAAAAAATTTGCCACTTCATGTTTCTAGTCATCCCTTTAATGGGCAACTCAGGTGCTACTTCCTAGATGGAAAATTTCTTGACTCCTCTCCCCAGTTATAAGTAGTCTCTATTAAAATTCCTGAATTAATGAATACCTCCTTCTCTTCCCCCAGAATAATGCAGCATCCTTGGGGGCATCCTTTTTGTCTTGGTAATCCCATAACCTAGCACAGTGATTTATACAAAGTATGTGCTCAATAAATATTTGTGGGATTAAATTCAAACAACCATACAAATACAACAGCCCAAGGCCCACACTTGATGCCAGTATGGTGACAACAGATTTGAAGTTGTAAATGACTAAGTCACCTATTAGAAGTCAAGAAAATTGAGCTAAAATACCCCTGGTGGCATATTTACTGACACAACATATTTTAATCAATCAGTCAAATATTCATTAAGCTCCTTATATTGCAGGAACTGTGCTAGATGCTGAATATCCGAGCCAGAATGAATAACACAGATAACTTACTGCAGGGGGGAAAAAGGGGGGGGGGGAGAGGTGTGGTTGCAGGTCATTATTTAATGATGTGGATATTCAATCCTATGTGTAAATTAAGTATTTTTTGGATCTTAGATTTTGATAGCCTGTAGATTAGGTCAGGCTACTGCACCTTCCAATTTTTTTTTCTATCTTTATCCATTTCAATCAGTTCTCTATATATCTTAAAAACAAGACATCATAAAAAATTTAATATATTTTTTCATCTTTTAACTAATTTCCTTCTAATTTCAACTGCATTAATTTTGTTTGTATTTATTTTTTAAGTTCATATAATAAAAAAGTGTCCATTTTAAGATCTATGATCCTCTGTATACCTTATTTGGCTACAGATTCTTCCCCTTTCATAGATCTGAAAGGCAATTTTTTCTTTGCCCCTCTGCTCTGTTTCTGATGCCACCTTTTATGTTTATACTCCTATTTGTAACTTTTATGATGTGATTGCTGGTCTATACCTAGTTTCTGCCAAACTGCTTTTCCCAATAGTTTTCCCAATAGTTTTGCCAAATAATACAACCATTTCATTTTACAGAATAGGACATCAAGTCCTGGAGAAAGAGAGACAGACATACAGACAGACAGAGACAGAATGACAGAGAGACAGATAGGAATGACCTGCTTTAGGGGCAGCTAGGTAGCACAGTGGATAGACCACCAGTCCTGTAGTCAGGAGGACCTGCGTTCAAATCTGGCCTCAGACACTTAACACTTCCTAGTGGTGTAACCCTGGGCAGGTCATTTACTGTCTCAGAAAAAAAAGACACATACTTTACAGAACAAAGATCCCAGAGCTCCTGAATTCTCCAAAGAGTAAGTGAAAGATGAAGCTAAATAAACTTGTTCTATGGAGGGACTTGAAAATAAAGCAAAATAATTAAAACTTAGTGAAGTTGACAATAACTCCCCTGCTTTATAAAAAGTCAAGCTCAAATCTTTTCTGCTGGTTAATCAATCCTAGTTAATGATTCTTAATATAGCATGATAGTCAGGGCCCTCACCATCCTCATAGGTCTCTTCTGGATTTGTTTCAATTCATCAGTATCCTTCCCCAAATATGGAACCCAAAACTCACCAAGAGTTGTCATGAAAACCAAATTAGATGATATTTGTAAATATATTTATTTGCAAACTAATATATTTATCACATGATGTTTATATTATAATAAATATATTGATATTATATGTGTGCTTAGCACTGAGCTTGACACCTAGTAGGTACTTTTTAAATCCTTGTTCCCTTCCCTTTCCAAGGAAAAATACAGTGAGTCCATTGCCTGATTTGTTCTGGACATGATTGCTTTTTAAACATTGTCTAAGATCCCATTTGCTTTTTGGGATATTAATATCACATTATTGATTCATATTGAGTTTTCAGCTTACTAAAACCCACAAAACACTTAGATTCCTTGAAGAAGAGTTCTTTATACCCAAAGTACTTTAAATCTCATAGAATCATAGAATTTTAGGACTAGAAAGATTCTTAGAATACATAATGGAGTTGGAAGCAACTGAGACTATAAAATGTTATCACTGGAAGGGTCTTTGAAATATGTAATGGTACTAGAAAGCATCTCAAGATATATAGTGTTAGCTCTGGGAGGGATCTTAGAGATTGCCTAAGGCCGAGTCCTTAATTTTACAGCTGAGGAGAGGTAGAGAGATGAGACAATTTGTTCAGGGCCATACAATTAGTCAATGACAGAATTTTCACTAAATTTTAAATTTCTTTCTTTTTTCTTTTTTTAGGTCTTTTTTCTGATTCCTAGTTCAACAATCCTTTCTATGACTCCATGTCATTACAAGTACTCCTTACATATCCACGGTTAGTAGTTTCCTTCGCTAAAAATGCTTTTCTTCCCTAAAATGACTCACTGATCCATCCCACTCTACCGAACTCTCATGTTTGGATTAACACCAATAGCAATTCAGTCCTTTGACTTAAATACAGCTCTCTCCCAATGTGTCCTCTATTAAAATGTAAATACATTGCCTTTCCCAGATATTTTATGTGAATCAACAGAGGTCTTTAGTGCCTTAATCATTAGGAGGAGTATATCTGGATCCATAGATAGAGAAGAAAACTGAACTGAGAAGGAGGAGACTTGGGTTCTAGTCTTGCTTTTCCTTGGGCAAATCACATTATGTTTTAGTAAATGTGAGCTATTACTTCCTCATCTGTGGGAGGGAGAATAAAAAGGTCAAACTGGTACATGATCTCAAAAGTCCTTCCCACTCGAACATTCAAGAGATATATAACTCAAAGTACATCATTAGGATCCAAGGGATTTTTATTATTCTCTTTTTAGAAATATTTGTTGGAACCTTCCTGTGTAATTAATCAGAAAATATGAAGTAGATATAGTTCCTACCCTCAAGGGAAGGAAAGGATGGGGAGAGAGAGGGAGACATAGGGAAAGAAAGACAAGGATGAAGGAAGGGAGGGGGGATGGATTGCTCTCAATTCTTCTCTCCAATCCAATGAATACTTAAGACTGGATTTCTAAGGCAGAGAAGCAATATGAAAACATACATAGAGAACTGCCAAGAAGACATGGATTCAAGTCTTCTCTTTAACTCCTACTGGCTATGTGATCTTGGGGAAGTCATTCAATTTCTCAGTATTCTGATCATTTCTCTAAGGCTACAAAATGAAAAGAACATGCTACGTTGCATTGGTGGAGAGAATTTTCCCATCTAAGAATGATATATGAATGAAATCACAGGTCAGGCATGTAAGGCACTTAGGATAAGTACTTCCTATCCTCAGTGGACTTACATATAATATATATAAAATAAATATTACATATATGTACATATATATATATATGTACATATATATAAAATGTATCTCCCTCAAGAATTTGGTGTATCTGTTAATAGGCAGCTATCAATCCAAGGAAGTAAGGAATTCAAACAGTGTGTATCTTAGCAGTTCAAAGGAGAGAAATAGCTCCATGTAAGCTAAGGCAAAAACACTTTCCATCCTTGGGTCCTACAGACTATACCAGGCTTGAATCAGTCGTTTAACAAGGTCCAGCACATATCACTGATTTGCATAGATCGCTGATCTTTTTTCTTTAAGTCTATTTGGTTCAATACTTAAAGGGAAAAGCAGCATTAGTGTAGAGGTGTGGCAGCTGCCAGCCTTGCAATTGCAAGCAAGCATGTTGGGCATGATCACTGGTCAGTGTTCAGGGGAAGTACAAGAAAATAGCTGTTTCGTATTAGACTTCCTGCCATCTAGGGGACGGGGTGGGGGGGTAGGAGGGAAAAATTTGTAACAGAAAGCTTTGCAAGAGTCAATGTTGAAAAATTACTTATACATATGTTTTGCAAATAAAAAGCTTTAGCAAAAAAAAAGAAAAAGGAAAGAAAATAGCTGTTTCCAGCTATTTTTCCAGCTAGTGTTTCCACTAAGCACAAATGAAATATCTATTTTAATGTGTGTGGGAGGAGGGGAGGTGGAGTCCTTAGGCCTTCTTCCTAATGAATATTTACATATCATCTGAAAGACAGATATTGATCAATCAATCAATAAACATTCATTAAGTTCCTCCTATGTGCCCAGCACTATGCTAAGTACTGGGGAAACAAAAAGAAGCAAAATACAGACTCTAAGCTCAAGGAACTTACAATCTAATAGGGAAGACAACAAGCAAATAAATATATGCAAAGCAAGCTATATCTAGGATAAATATGAAATAATTAAAAGAGGAAAAGCACTGGAATTAAGAAGGGTTAGGGAAGGCTCTGCATATAAAAGGTAAGATTTTAGTTGGGATTTAAATAGAAAATGCTTTCCAAACAATTGGATACTGAGAAGTTTATGTAGTATACAAAGAAGAAACAGCCATAGATTTGTCCCAGGGGACGCAAGAAGAGTAGAGTCAGAAGGCAGCACAGAATAGGAGTTGGGCTTAGAGTTAGATGTCAGAGTTCTAATTCCAGCTCTGATATTTACTATCTATGTCATTTAGCATATACAGACAAAAGCCATTGTTATTATTTTTGAGACAACATCATCCAGTGGAAAGAGTGCTGGCCTTGGATCTGAAAAACGAAGTTCTAGTACCAATGCAGCTGCTAGCTCATGGGTCACTTCACCTCTCATTAAAATTATTTTTTATTAAAGCTTTTTATTTGTATAACATATGTATGGGTAGTTCCCCAGCACTGATCTTTACAAAGCTTTCCATTACAAATTTTACCCCAGTCCCCTTCCATCCCCTAGATGGCAGGAAGTCCAGTACATGTTAATAATGTTGAAATACTTGACAACTTGTGCAAGAAAAATCCTATCTATAAGAAAAAAAAAAAGAAAATCAG
>JAJPUD010000434.1:102745-129481 GCA_023553655.1 Myrmecobius fasciatus
GAATTAAGTTAAGGTGCTGGGCTAGTGGGAGCTAGGACAAAGTCCAAATTACTCCTTAAACAAGGCAAGTCTGCCAGAACACCTGCCCCCAATCAGGGCAGAGTGTCCCGAGTGCCTCAGATAAACTCCAGGTGTTTGGAGTTTGTAGTGTGGAGTTTCTGCCACGTTGAGCTGAGCTGAGTCCCACCCTCACTTCTGGCCTGCACCCGAGTCCACTGTTTATCCCTCTGTCCGAGTTAAAAAAAAACCTGATATGAAGTTCTTCAGAAAGCAGTGTCCAAATATTTCTGGATTCGTTGACTTGAAGATCAGTTCAGAGGCTTATTTTATTGTTGGTTTGAGTGAAGATCGGAGGAGGACGAAGAGAGTCACGTTTTCACTCTGCCATCTTGGCTCCGCCCCCCCTGGAAGTCTCCTCTCATTCAAATTATTAAGCACCTACTACATGTGAAGGACTATGCTCACTAGCTACTGGGGATACAAAGACAAAAAAAAAAAAACAAGAAAAATAATCATCGACTTAAAGGAGCTTACTTTCTACAGGAAAATACCTTGCAAATTCAGAATTAATACATGGGATTATCATAGATCTAGTGTTGGAAGATACCTCAGAAGTCATCTAATTCAAACACCCCCAACCCATTTTATGTTTGAAGAAAATGAGATTCAAAGAGTTTAAGTGACATGTCCAAATTATACAGAGATTGAGCATCAAAAGTGGCAACAGAATCCAGAACCTCCGATTCCAAAGCCAACATTCTTTCTGCTCTACAAGAGTAAACAAATATTGGTATTGATCATAGTATCACAGCTTTGGAGCTAAGGAGACCTCAGGGGCCACCCAATCCGGCTCCTTCATTTTAAATGACCCATGGAAATTAAGTGACTTGCTCACTTCTCCCTTGCATTTTCATGATACTTAGTGCCATCTTACTGAGCCCAAATGGTCTTAACAGAAACAGGTACTCCCTATGCTCTGCCCAAGGACTCACAGGTATTAAGCATTGAAATCAGAATTTGAATACAAGTCTTCAGTAATCTTTCCACTGAACCACTCTGCTTCTAATAATAATTGACTCAACTTAGAAATTGTCCCTCTACTTCCCAGTTCTCCTCTGTTCAAGGACAAAACCATCCCATATTCATTTGTTTACATTCTTTATGTATTGATATGTGGACATATTTTCTTCCTCATTAGAATGTAAGCTCTTTGAGGAATCCTTGAGGATTCCTAACTCTGATTTATCCCCACACATGGAATGATGGTCTTTTTCTCTCTGCCCAAGTCAACTCCCAAAGCCCTTATCCCACCCACCTCCTCCATGTAGTCTTCCCTAAGCCTATAGTCAGCCCATATGGCTATTTTGTCATGTATTCTCAATGTGAAATAATTAAAGATCCCTATGGAATACCACAAAATCAGGCATTGAGCATATATGTACATGGGGTATGGTCTGGCTGGACCCTGGAAGACTTTTTCAAATGTGTGGGCATCTGTGACCCACTCTATGTACAGCATTGGTAGGACAGGAGTACTATGATGAAATAGAGAATGGTTTGATTTAAATTCTAATCTTTGCCTTATCCCTTCATTGATTTTCTGTGTAATGTTGCTCACCTCTTTGGAACTCAACTCTTCCCACTTCTAAATGAGGTGGTTGACCTATATTATCCCTAAGGTCTTTTGCAGTCCTATTATTCTAGGAGTTTATGGGCCTTACTGTTGCTTTCTCAATTACAATGCAAACTCCTGGTCTGAGATTAATTTTTTCTCCTTTCCTTTTTATTTCCTAAAATGCTTAGCCCCAAGCTGATTGCACGGTAAGAATTCAATAAAGACATATTCACTTGAGTGAAATGAATGAATAGCAATGATATTGAAAAAAATTCTGATCCAGGACAAACAATAGGAATCCAAAGTGATGGGAGGATGGCTTACTTTTATTATTTATTTGCTATGTGACCTAAGGAACTCATTCTATTTTTCTGTGATTTCTGGACAGGATGAGGATGGACTATATTCCTGCACTCTGGTCAAAGGTGGGTTGCAAAGAGTAATTAGAGAATTTTGAATTTCTCTTTATAGTAAATGGAGAAAGGACTTTCTTCTGTCCCAGGCATTCCATGTTTGCAAAGCAGCATGAGAGAAAGGGATGAGCAATGAGGTCTAAAGACAAAACATCAACATTCTGACAGCATTATTAATCATCCTGGAGGTGTTTGCTATCCAGACATCTGATAATCACAGAGCAGATTGGGGAACAACAAAGAGAAGCCTGAAAATAATGAAGACTAGGGCCAAGAATCCACTAAGGAAGACAACAATAATTCTTAGTGAAAATAGCAAACTCAAGGATACATCTTTCCAGCTCCCTTTGCTTCCCTTTTCAGGGACTCTTTCTAAGGCCTTCTCCCTTGTATCTTCATGGTAATCAGTGCCATCTTGTGGAGCCCAAATGGTCCCAACAGAAACAGAACAGGTATTCCTTATACTTGAAATAGGATCCTACTCCATTTTCTTCTCTTGAATTCCCAATCCTTAAAAGCCAGTCCAAATGCCAACTCCTAAAAGAAACTTTGCCTGATGTCTTCACAACCTCCTCCCTTCTCTGAGCTTAGTAAAAAAAATATTTCCCCTCCAACCATCACATTACATTTTGTCCTTTAATTACTTATTGCATTTGTCATATAATATTGTATGTCCCATTATCTGTGTTTGCATGTTACCCCTCATTGAGCTGTAAACTCCATTAGGGTAAGGTCATGCCATATCTGAATTCTGTATTCTTCTATGTTCTGCGCACAGTAGGTACTTCATAAACATTTGTTAAATAAAGATAGCACCAGAGACTCCAAAAGTGGAAAAAGGCAGTCAAAAAAGTTTCCAACTTGAGCTAAGGACATTGAGGTTAGAATAAAATAAATAATGTTAATGACAGCTGAGTCTAATGATGAGAAATAGGTACTAGGTGTGGGGTACTGGAAAAAGTGGAAAAACTTGACCTACTTTATAATATTGTTGAGGATCAGCCCTAAGTCTATCAAAACCTCATCCAAAAGGGTCTGAAACCCATGAATCCCTGAGATGTAGTACTAAAGAACAATACCTTTCAGTGTTAATTAAACTCTATGGGATAATAACAAGCATAAATTAAATGCCTACTATGTTCCAAGAACTTTGCAAGGAGCTAAGAATATAAAAATTATTACCTCAAAGAAATGTAAAATGTACACAAAGTGAATAAGGGAGGTGGGTATCTTAGCTTATCAGGAGACTCTCTAAGGACAGAATAGATAGAATAAGGCAGTGGGGAAGAGATAGGAAAGAATCTGTATCTTCCTGAAGCCTCTTAAAATAGTAAGGAGGTAACTTATTCTGCTTTTGTGTAAGATCAGCTCTGGCTCACAGAAATGCACTTTTAACAAAGTAAGAGGATTGAGAGAAGCAATTAAGCATTTATTGTCAGGTCTGACATTTGGCATCTGCTGGGGCATCTGTCAAGATTTGGTTTTTTTGTTTCTAAGAGGATGAGGAATAGAGAGCCTATTTTACAGCCCCTAGCAACAGAGCAAAGTTCATTGTCTCTGCATGGTTGTCACCCACTAAAGGAAACTTGGAAAGAGAAGCCTATTTGTTTTCTGTAAATAGGTCTTTGCCTCCCTGGCTGCCTGGACCATTAAAGGGCTTGTGAATAATAAGGAGGAAATGAGAAGTGACTGGAGGTGATTAGCTGCTCAAACAGATTTCCACTCAGGTCAGCAATCTGGCCCTTTCTGAAGATGCTCTCCGGCTGGAGTCTTATTGAGCTAGCTTAGCACCCAGGCTCTTAAACCAAAATGTGTCCTTTGTAGCAAAGGTTTCTGCCATTCATTAATTCATTCACTCATCTATCCACTCACTCATTTATCCATTTGATGAGTGCTTATTATAGCAAGCACCATGCTGAGAAAAGGGGTTACAAAAGGAGACAGCCCTGATTAAAAGAAACTAAAATAGAAAATTGATGAACATACATGTAATGTATATGTATATGTATAGTATATTTATATGTGTGTTTGTATATTCATACATATATACACATATATGTATGTATATACATATATGCATATAATAATAAATATACTATATACACTATATGTATATTATATATATATATATAGCAATTTCAGGGAAGAGGATACTAACAACTGGAAGGATCAGCTTTTCACTTGAGCAGAGCTTTGAAGGAAGCTAGAGTTTGTTTAAGGCAATGGTGAAGAGGGAGAACATTCCTGGCCAAGGAGAAAGCAAAGAATGCTTGTACAGAGGATCAAATGAGATAAAATATGTAAAGTATTTTGCAAATTACTTTAAATATTGCAAATTACTTTAAAATACCAACTTCCGGGGATGGAGCCAAGATGGCAGAGTAAAGCCAGGAAGCTGCTCAAGCTCTCCCAGTTTCCCTCAAAAACCACATAAAATCAAGCCTCTGAATAGTCTGACAGAATGAAACCACTCTCCAGCTCCAAATAGACTGGAAAAACTTCAAGAATGGTCAGTCTCACTAGGATGAAAAAAGTGTTCAGCTCAGCTCGGATAGACTCTGGGAAAGCTGGTGAGAGGGTCTTAATCAAAGCAAATCGGCAACTAAAACCCTCTGTTCTGGCTCAGTAGAGGAGCAGAACAGTTGGGCACTCTCCAATCCCAGCTCAGAAGGCAAACTCTGGGAAACACGATTGTTTCCTGAAAAGAATAGGCAAAGCTACCCCCTGCAAACATAAAGGGTCTCTGTGATCAAAGTTGAGGCTCAGAGCTGCATTGGATAGCATCCCCTTTACCCCAGAGCAGAATTCAACCATAAAAGTAAAAAAGAGGAAATATTTTTTTAAAAAGGAGAGAGAACAAGCAAGAAATAGAAAAGAACCTTGACAATAGAAAGCTACTATGATGACAGGGAAGACCAAAACACCAACTCAGATAAGGACAAAATGTCCACAAAGAAAATATCAAAGAGTGATAAGAATTGGTCTCAAGCCCAAAGAGGCTTGTTGGAAGTACTAATAAAAGATTTTAAAAGGAAAACAAGAGAAGTAGAAGAAAAAAGTGAGAAAAGAAATAAGAGATATGTAAGAGAGAGTCAGCAGCTTGGAAATAGGAGGAAAAAAATGACTGAAGAAAACAAATGCTTAAAAAGTACATTTTGCATTGGCCAAATACAAAAAAAAATCCACTCAAGAAAATAATACTTTTAAAAATAGAATTAACTGAATGGAAAAAATATATAGAAAATCTAACTGAAAAAAATATACATTAAAAACTAGGACAGGGCAAATGGAAGCTCATGACTTTGAGACAGCAAGAATCAATACAACTAACTAAAAAGAATGAAAAAATGAAAGAAAGTGTACCTTAGTGGAAAAACAACTGACCTTAAAAACTGATCAAGAAGAGACAATTTAAAAATAATTGGCCATGACCAAAAAAAAGCCTGGATAGATTTCTTTAAAAAATTAAGGAAAACTGTCCTGATATTCTAGAATCAGGGGGTGAAATACTAATTGAAAAAATTCATCAATCATCTTTGGAAAGAGATACCACCAGGAAAACCTCAAGGAACATTGCTTCGAAACTCCAGAACTACAACCTCAAGAAAAAAATACTGCAAGCTGCTAGACAAAAGCAATTCAAATATCAAGGACCAACAGTTAGGATTATCCAGGATCTGGCAGATTATACCATAAAGGATCAAAGGTCCTGGGATACTATATACCAGAAGGCAAAGAACCTAGGGTGACAAGCAAGAATTAACTACCCAGGGAGACTCAGCATCATTTTAAGGGAAGGCAATGGATCTTCAATGAAGTAAGAGACTTTAAATCATTTCTATTGAAAAAACCAGAACTAGCACCAGCCCTGAACTCAAGAGGACCTGAGTTCAGATATGGCCTGGGACACTTAACACTTCCTAGCTGTATGACCCTGGGCAAGTCACTTAACCCCAATTGCCTCAGCAAAAAAAAAGAAAAAGAAAAAGAAAAAAAAACAGAACTAAACAGAAATTTTAATCTACAAACACAGGACTCAATAAAAAATAGAAAGACAACCAGGGAAATAATATATATTATTTAAAGGTTAAACTGTTTACATTCCTGGATGGGAAAATGATATCTGTAACTCTTGAGAACTGTATCTGTCACTGAGGAAGACAGAGGGGAGCATCACATGGACAGAGGATGTGATTGTGAATGAACTTGGATGTGATGATATCAAAGAAAAAGGCATTAAGAGGTGGGAAAATGATTGTATTGGGAGATGAGGAAAAGGGAGGTATAATGAGACAAATCAGATCACATGAAGAGGCACAAAAGACCTATTACAATAGATGGAAAGAAAGAAGGAGGATGAGCATTGTCTGAAGCTTGATTTCATCAGTTTTGGCTCTAAGAGATAATAATTTAATTGTTCAGTTGGATATAAAAATTTATCTAAACCTATAAAGAAGTAGGAGTAGAAAGAGCAAGGAAAAGGGAGGGGCAGGATAGAAGGGAGGGCAGAAACACTAGGGAAAAAAGTAAGAAGAGGGGGAAGGGGTAAATAAAGAAAAGGTAGTGGGTGGGTAGGTAAAAAACACTACTCAGAAAAGATTGAAAGAAAGAACAAAAGTATATAAAAGGGGAGAAAATAGGATGGAGGGAAATGTAGGGCTGGTAATCATAATTGTGAATGTGAAAGAATGAACTCTCCCATAAAACAGAAACAAATAGCAGAGGACATTTAAAAACAGAATCCTACAATATGTTGTTTACAAGAAATACATTTGATGCAAGGAAACACATACAGAATAAAGGTAAAAGGCTGAAATAGAATTTATTATGCTTCTGCTGAAGTAAAAAAAGCAAGGGTAGCAATTCTAATCTCAGATAAAGCAAACTTTAAAATACTATACAGATATTAGCCATTGTTGTTACTTTCGGTATTTTTTAAATTGTTGCATTGTTTCATTCATGTCCAATTCTTTGGGACTCTGTGTGTGTGGGTGGGGGGGTGTGGGTGTGGGTATGGGTGGCAAAGATACCAGAATGATTTGCCATTCCTTTTCCACTTCATTTTACAGATGAGAAAACTGAGGCAAACAGGATAAAGTGACTTACCTAGGATCACCCCAACTAGTAAGTGTCTAAGGCCAGTTTCCATCTCAGAAGAGATGAGTCTTCCTAACTCCAGGTCTGTGCTCTATCCACTGTGCCACCTAAAACTGCCCATAACAACAACAACAACAATAATAATAAACATTATTACTATTATCTGTGAGAGTATCCTTTCATACTCTCAAGAAAGCATACTCAGGGAATTTCTGGCCCCTTTGCACATGAAAAAAGAAAAGTCTGCTGAATTTTGCTCATGGACTGAAATGTGTGGGCTTATATCTGTGGCAGTGTCTAGACAAACATTCACACACATATACCAGCTCAATTAATTCCCATTATTTGAATACTTCAATGAAACCAGAGAAGCATAAAATTTCAGGAGTAAAGAAATTTTGTTATTATTTCCCAATTGGTCTAGTCTATACCTACAAAAAGAATGTTCTCTCCAACATGCAAACTGAGGCTATTCAGTCTGTGGAAGACCTCTGCTGAAAGGAAGCCCACCTCCTCCCTGGCAGCCTTTACTGTTTTGGGGTAGCTCACAATACTAAGAAGCTTTCCCTAATTGTGCCTCTATAATTTCCACTCACTTCTCCAAGTTCTGCTCTCTGGAGTCAAAAAGAACAAATTAAATCCCTCCCACCTATGACAATCCTTCAGATCCTTGAGAATAGTTACCACCTTTCTGTATTTATATTATCTGAACTCCTTATAAGTGGTATAACCAAAAGTTTCTCAGTTCTACTTTCTCTGGACTGATGCATCTACAACAACTTTCCCCTTGCTCTGGCTGCTTTAGTATAAAACCCCATAGATCCTAAACTCCTGGACCACTGAGAAGCAGGCTGAATGAGGTTAGCTGGAAGTGCTGCTTCATCCCTCAAAGCCAGAATCAATATGAAGAGGAACATTGATGGTGAACCAGCTGGGTGCGTGTTCTCCCTTTTTTAGTCTCTAATTTGACTAGTATGTCAGCAATAGACCCCTTAGTTATATCAACAAAATGTAAGAGTCTGCCTTTGTATCTTAAAGTCCGGAATAAGATAGGCAGCATCTTTCTATTTGTGATAGATGAAGGGAGAAAGACAGACAGAAAAACAGAAACAGACAGAAAGATGGGGAGAAATAGAGACAGACAGACACAGTACTTTAAGTACATATTATCTCTAATCATCCTGATCTATATCTGGCCACTGACCCTAAATGGCTCAGGAGGGGAAAGTGGGGCAGATGACCTTACCCACCCCTTTTTAATTCACTTCCATCCACCTCACTTGCATGTCATAGCATCACCTCCCTGATGTCATGGTCCTCTCGGAGAACAAAGGACAAACAACAACAATATATAGCAGACACTGTGCTAAGCATTAAAGATTGGAAAATTAAAAATGAGACTCCTTGCTCCCAAGGAACTTACATACTATAATAAAGGGTAGCTGGAAACTATGAAGACGGGGATGCATGGAGATTACTGAGACGTGAGGTGGAGACCTAGATCCAGGCAGAATAAGGTAGAAGCTCAAAAACCAGTATCCAGGATGATTTTTGGAATGGAGTCCAAATTTTTTTGAAGTAGAGCTGATGTCCCAAGTGGAGATGGCATTTTAATGCTCCTTCTTGTTCCCTAACTGGTGCACCTCCTTGTTCTAGTCATCTATTAAACTACTTCTTGTATCTATGTGATACTCAGAAACATATGGCAACCTAATCATTACCATGTATCTTCTCAAAGCCTTTGGGTCACCTGTCATTTTGATTTTTCTGAGATCAGGATATTCTATGATTATTTCAAGGGAACTAGAGAGCATGGCAAGGACAATGTGCATGTTAAGGAAACAGGCTTCCAAATTCTTATGTGAATTCAGTTCCAAAAAAGAACAGTGACAAAATCAGAAAGTGTGTGATCAGTGAAACCTCAAGGCTTGTGGGGCTGCTTTGGTCTCCAAGATGAAGAGTGACCAGACTGATTAATTTTTTTTTCATTTCTGAATCAGTTATTTCAGTCATAGATAGACTCAAACTAAGACAAAAAATTCCAACAATGCAAAAAAAATTTCACTTCTATATCTATCTATTTCTCTTAATAAATGATCTTCCCTTTAATTTGGTGGTATCCACTCCACAGGGATAATGGCAATAGCCCAAGAGCACTCACTTATCATAATATGCTAATGGGCTAAATTTTCCACTCTGAATTTGTTTCCCAATCTGGAAAAATGAAAGTGTGGACAGGGTATTTTTGAAAAAGTCTTCTAGAGGGAAAGGGACCCACATGTACAAGAATGTTTGTGGCAGCCCTTTTTGTAGTGGCTAGAAACTGGAAACTGAATGGATGCCCATCAATTGGAGAATGGCTGAATAAATTATGGTATATGAATGTTATGGAACGTTATTGTTCTATAAGAAACGACCAGCAGGATGATTTCAGAGAGGCCTGGAGAGACTTGCTTGAGCTGATGCTGAGTGAAACAAGAAGAACCAGGAGATCATTATACATGGCAACAACAAGACTATATGATGATCAATTCTGATGGACATGGCTCTCTTCAACAATGAAATGTTTCAAACCTGCTCCAATTGTTCAGTGAAGAAAGCCATATATACCCAGAGAGAGGGATGTGAAATGTGGACCACAGCATAACACTTTCATGCTCTCTATTTATGTTTGCTTGCATTGTGTTTCCTTTCTCTGATTTTTTTTTTCTTGTAGACACGATTTTTCTTGCACAACTATGCTAAGTGTGGAAATATGCATTTATATATATTCGATTTGTCAAGTATTTTAATATAATTAACATGTAGTGGATATCCTGACATCTGGGGGAGGCGTGGGTACTAGGGGGGAAAAATTTGTAACAGAAAGCTTTGTAATGGTCAATGTTGAAGAATTACCCATACATATGTTTTGTAAATAAAAAGCTTTAATTAAAAAAGTTGCCAAAAAAAAAAGTCTTCCAGCTCTGAATCCACTTATTTTACTGGAATATAGACTACAGCAAAGGTGTCAAATTCAAATTGGAATGGGGTTACATAAGGATTTTTCTGGGCCATGTATTGACTTAATTTTAGAATGTGATGTTATCTATGTTTTCTTGTATATTTTTTATTTTGTCAATTATTTCCCAATTACATTTTAATCTGGTTCTACCACATTGGCCCCATGTTCAACACTTCTGGTCTACAGGAATAATAGTTAACATTTATATAATACTGAAAGGATTAAAAAGTACTTTTATACATATTAGATTTCTCAATCCTTACAAGTCTAGGAGATTGGTGCTATTTTTATCATTATTTTACAGATGGGGAAACCAAGGCAGATAGAGATTGTGGGACTTGCCCAGGGTCCCACAACTAGTAAGCATCTTGGGCTCAGATTTGAACTCAGGTCTTCCCAACTCTGTCTAGTTGACTGATTAAATTGTTGAAAGACAAGAACTATTTTGATATACCAAACTTCAGGCATTGAGGTCACTAGCATTAAAATAATAAGAATCTCACATGCTTATTTCACAGTTTTCACAATGCTCCTCTCATCCTCCTAACAACCCAGAGGAGCAGGCAGGGCTCTTGACAGAGAAGAAAATAGATCCAAAGTTACCCAAGATCACATTGATAGTGACAAATCTGGGCTTGAAACTCAGCTCTCTCTCAATCCAAGACTCACAACATCTCTTGAAAATCTCACTTTGGGTATTTATTTGTACTCTTTTGACCTTACAGGGACATACGTTTTTTTTTCATTACTACAGAAAGCTTTCCCCAAGGTCCTCTCAATAGAGATGCTATCAAGAGGGACAGAAGTCAATGACATGAATGTCCATTGATTTTTCAGTCAATGAATTATTGCTCTGAATATGGGCTGCAAAGTAGAAGGTGGAAGGCAGCTCTGGAACTGGGGAGAACAGAAATCAAAGACCAGGAGGCCAAAAATCTAAACAACCTCTTTCATGGGCCTTGGACTTGCTTGGCCCCTGGTACATTAAGAACCAGAGTAGAGCATCAATCATAAGGTGATGGAAGAGAAAGTATGAGAACAAAAGGAATTAAGAAGCATGTAGGACCTTGGTCTCATCACTTATTATGGGGCTGTTCTCCTGGACTTCAATCCTGATCTAGCAAGATTACCTGGGCTCTGAAAGTCCCACCTCCTCAGTACTCCCTACCCCTAGGATTCCTTCCTCCCTCTGACTGGGGAGAGTGGGTGTGGACATCAGGAAGCTCCCCTCAGATTCATTGATCTAGTCCCAGACCCTGTACAATGTAAAGAAGGCACACATTGTTTCCCATCTCAGCGGCAGGATTTTATGGTGCCAGATGCCCTCTCCATCCCCACGCTCACTCCTTTACAGCTTCCTTTTTATGTTGTCTCCCACTTTAGACTATCCTGTACAGAAGGACAGGAACTGCCTTTTGCCTTTGTTTATATCCCCCACACTTAGCACAGCACCTGATTTATAGTAGGTGCTTAATAAATATTTATTACTATTGAATTTTATAGGTCATCTGATCCTGCTTCCTGAGTTCAGAGGAGGAAACTGAGGCACAGAGGAGATAATGTCTTGCCCATGGTCAAACCAGGACTGCATTCCAGGCCTCCTGACTGCCAGTCCTGTATTCTTCCTCCTACATCATGTTGCTTCTTATCACTAAGTACTGAGGGATCAAGGAACAATGGAGTGAGCTATACACAATGAGATTGACCAATCCGAGGCAGCAAAGTGATGCAGTGGATAGAACACCAGCCCTGGAGTCAGGAGGACTTGAGTTCAAATCTGTCCTCTTGCTAGATGTGTGACCCTGGGCAAGTCACCTAACCTAACCCCAATTGCCGGAGAGCCATGGAGAGAAAGACAGAGACAGAGAGAGACACTGACTCTCCCTACTTATAGGAACTCTTGGACAATGTATATATTCCAAGATTCTGAGTCCCTCCTGTCCCTGTGATTTTTAATAGCTACTAACCTGCTACTAATTCTTTTCTGTGCATCTGCTGAGCCTGTCATAGGAACAAAGCCTATGAAGACAGCATGGGTTGCTCTCAATGTAAATGGGGACTCCAGGGGCTGTCAAACTCAGTATTGATGTCCAACACCATCTGCTGAATTCATGCCACTGGCTTTGTTCAGGCAACTGGAGGATTTTGCAAATTCTTCACAACTCCTTCAATTTGAGGCTATGGAGCAGAATGAGACTTTTCCAGCTGGTTTGGAAGCCCCAGGTAACAAAGCTGAAATCTCACTATGTCCATATGACTCTGCATCCCCTCTCCTCAGGGATGTCTTCCTACCACTTGAAGAGCATTTCTCCATGAAGGCCTTGGTAGAATGCTATAATATTTCATCAGATCATCAGTCAGGGAAAGATTTTTTGAGCATGGATTTGAAACAGGAAGGAGTGCAATGAACATGGAGACTGAATGATGATTTTGCAAGGTTTACCTGAGTAATAGAGCTCCACTGACTCAGCAAGATCCCTTCTGAAATTTCTAGATTCCTCTGAACTTATTCAAAGAGATTTCCCAATTTTTACTTCAATCTACTTATTTATGATTGAGATTAGTGCCTGCTTTAACTATCTTCAGTAAATAGCAGTTAGATTCTTTTAGATGATTTCCTATCCTTGAAATTGAACATTCTTTAAACACTAAAAAAATGTGTTTTTAAGCAAAATATCAGATGCTGGGGAGGAAGGATGTGGAAAAATAGAAACATTAATGCATTGCAGTTGGAATTGTGAACCATTGTGGAGAACAATTTGGAACTGTGATCAAAAAGCTATAAAACTATTTATTTTGGCTCAGCCATACCAGTACTAGTTCTGTATCCCAAAGAAATTAAAAAATAATTTATACAAAATAATTATAGCAAATATTTTTTGGTGGCAAAGAATTGGAAACTTAAATGTTCAACAATTGGGGAATAGCTAGACAAGTGGTGGGATATGATTGCAATATAATATTATTGCACTATAACAAATGACAGAATGATTTCAGAAAAACTTGGCAAGTTTTATATAAACTGATGCAGAGTGAACACTTTGTTCACAGTATAAAGAACAATGTCCACAGTAACAGTAATGTTGTAATGATAAAATGAACTAAAAAATGAAAGATCTAGTTATTTTGATCAAGGGCATTCCAAAGGACCCATGATGAAAAATGCAATTTATGTCAACAGATTTAACTGGTAAATTGTGATAGCATTTTGAATACTTTCTTCACTCTCATATATTTTTCTCTTTCTCTGTGCATATGTTTCTTTTCTTTTATTTTTTTATTTTTTTTTTTTTTTGCTGAGGCACTTGAGGTTAAGTGACTTGCCCAGAGTCACACAGCTAGGGAATGTTAAGTGTCTGAGATCAGATTTGAACTCAGGAACTCTTGACTTCAGGGCTGGTGCTCTACCACTGCGCCACCTAGCTGCCCCTCTATGTGTTTCTTTTACAACAGGAAATATTAAAATATGTTTTGCATGACTTTAAATGTATAGTCAATGTCATGATGTTTACCTTTTCAATGTTTGGAGGAGGAGAAGGGATGGAGAGAATTGGGAAACCAAAAAATTAAAAATGACTATTAAAATTGTTTTAAATGTAATTGGAAAATATTAAATAAAATTAATTATATGTATATGTATATATTTAAAAAGATGAGCTTTTGCAACCAAAAAAAATTAAATTTTAAATAAAAGGATTTGCACAAAAAAAAAGAAATTGAACATTCTTTAAAACAAGGTAGTAATAACAGTGGTTTTATAGGTTTTTCTGCTGACTTATTCTTTATTACACTTAGGTTCTATTTTAATTTTAATATTATTATTTTCTCCTGCAGAGATTGCTAAACATATGAATTGCAGAAGTATTTTTAATATGGAATTTTAATATGTGGAAATGAGTGTGATTTTCTATTGTTTTTAATTTTTTGAAGCTTTCTGTGCAGCCTATTTTAAGCTACTTCTTAACTTTGTTGGATAAACTCTTCAGCAATATAGTATTCTTAGCTTTGCTACAAACAAATATTCATCATTCTTAGGTTACATTGGAACTATTGCTCTAGTATTATACTGTTATATACCATATTACTTTATAATGCTTTGTATTTGCTGCATTTTGGTGGGATTTCTAACATCTAATTAATGTTTCTATTACAAATAACTTACGGATGAATATAAACAATTCAGAACTATATTTTTCTCAATTAAAATGTGGGATTTTTCACATCATTTATTATTTATTTTATTTTTTTCTTGAACAATTCAATACTTGTATAGGATGTTTTTATTTGATATGCATAAAATACATGTAGATCATAGTACCATATTAACATTTTTATGGTGCATAAGACCCCTCCCAAAAGCAACAGGTCAATGGATTTGTTTATTATCTGCTTGTTAATCAAAGAAGTGATTAAAAATGTATTTTTGTTAAGACAAAAAATTTACCATAAGTTATCTTAAGTGCTGCTCATAATAATTTGGATAGCAGAGGGAAATAGGGAATAAGAAAAATAGCAAGAAGGAAGGTAATAACATTTCTCCATGCTACATTTCAAATGCTGCTACTTGGCTTACTCAACACTGCCTAATCAACAAATAATTAGATGCTAAACACTTTTATTAAGCATCTACTTTGTGCCTCATGTTGGACAAGGCACTAGGGATGATGTAAAGTGTATAAAAAAGATGATTAAAAATATACATAAAAGCTCCTTCATGAAGCTTTTATTATGTAAAGACATGAGTTACCTGCATACAAGGGTGAATTGGAGTGAGCTCATATCAGCTCCCAAAAATTGTTATATTTACAATGTGAGCATTTACTCCTAGAAAACTGCCAAATGATATAAGTCAAGGCTTGATTTATTGTTGTATTGATTGTCTGGACTTATGAAAGTGATGTAGAAAATGATAATCATGTAAATTTCACTTAAAAGAATGTTATCAATGTGCTTTTTTCCCCCTACAGAGTCAGTTGTTAAACATTTATCAAGATGTTCTTGCCAATACCGATCACTATTACATACAAGAACCCAAGTCTAATGCATTAGATAAATACAAAGTTCTATGAGTCTCTGTATTTCATCTTTTGCATCTTTTTCTTTTTTTTAACTCATGCTAGAAACAGTGTAGTATGGTAGAAGCCATGTTGCTGTCATGAGGAAAAATAACCTTAGGCTAGAAATGCAAGGACTTTGATTATTGGCCCTTACACATCATTTACTAGTCACATTCTTATTCTGAGATTTTTTTCTTCATATGCAAAAGAAACAATAATTCATATCCCTACATCCCTTCATCTGTAAAATAAAAAGATTGGACTCAAATAATCTCTAAGACTCCTTCTGAATCCATTTCTATGAGCCTATGATTCAATGACTTTCTTGTTGCTCAAAACATTGGATTTCTTTGTTTTAAAAAAGTGAAGAGAAAGAGACACATCCCCCTCAAAGAGAACAAGTCATTTTCTTCTGATTCTCTTCTGGATTATCTTTTCCCCAACAATCATTCCTCTACCTCACTCTATTTACCCATTACATTTCATTTTGTTAAACCAATATGGAAGCATGACATAATGAATGCTGCAAATGAGAAAATTGGATCCAATGTGAAACTTGTGGAAAGTGCACTAGATGTAGAGTTGGGAAATACAGGATCAGTCACTTTGTACCTATAGAATTATGGGAAAGTCACCTGTCCTCACTGAGCTATTAGATTTCTCATCTATAAAGTGGAGAAAATGATGTCTTTAGTACCTACTTCTCAGCTTTGCCATGAAGAAATACTACATTATGTATAATATAAAGCATTACAGAAATGGAAGCCATTCTGTATAATATGTGCAAACATGCTCTGAATTCTGCAAAATCTAAACAAGTTGTGGAGGTATTATTATTATTTTCATTGATGTGACCAAATAAATGGATGCAACGTTGTTTATCATTACTGGAATTTTACCTGGAGTGATGAAGGCCCAGTGCAGGAAAACATTGCATTTAGAAGTGAGAAGAATGAGGATCAATGAACCTAGCTGGTGACTTTTCCAAGATCATTCTGACGCTTCCAGCACAGCCAAGATGGCATCACAGAATAAGAGCTGGCAGGGACCTTAGAGATCATCATTCTTAGGTTAAATTGGAAGTATTGCTCTAGTATTATACTGTTACATTCTATATTGCATTATTATGCTTTGTATTTGCTGCATTTTGGTGGAATTTTTAATAGGTGGATGTTTCTATTACAACTCTTTATTTTATAAATAAGAAAGCTGAGTCTGGAGAGGTTCCACCAGATAGAAATGACAGATCCAGGATTTGAATCCAGATGTTCCAACTTCCCCAGATTTGCATGGCTTTGAGACTTCTTCCAAACCCAAGCCAGAGTTCTCAGCAGCTCTTCCAGATCTCTGGTCTCAGCAACTTTGACCTGCAACCTGACTCATAGTCACACATCTGACCCGAAAACTGAGCCTATTGTCAAGAAGCAACTCATCTCTAATTTGCAAAGTTGAGCCTTCCCCCTGGTGCAGTTATCCAGCAGCTGTTCCTTCCATCTTTATTCGTGCCCCCTCTGGGTGCAGTTATTTTGCTGGGTTATGTCAATAGTTCAGGTGTATGACTTCTCCTGAGCTGTACATCATGGCCACTGTTTGCCTCTTTATGTTTTCCTAAGGGCTTAAATTTTTCCCTCTATCATCTATGTTTCTGGACTCCCTCCTTTGGGCATAGCTTTACTATTAGTTGTATTTAAATAGCTCACAGATGACAAGGATACAGTTAAAGGGTTACCTAAAAATACTGAAGCAAGAAAAAAGGCATCGAATAATTCAGTTTATGAAGTTTCCTCTTTCAATCATTATGTGCTGGTGAGGCAGGTGACTCCAATCAATCAATCAATCAATCAATATTTATTGAGTGCTTACTATGTGCCAAGCACTGTGCTAAGGGCTGGCCAAATCACTCAGTTTTTTAATCTGTAAAATGAGAGGATTGGACTCAAATGATCTCTAAGGCTCCTTCTGGATCCAATTCTATGAGCTTATGATTCAATGACTTTTTTGTACATCAAACCATTGGATTTCTTTGTTTTAAAAAGCGAAGAGAAAGAGACACATTTTCCCAAAGAGGACAAGTCATTTTCTTCTGATTTTCTTCTGGATTATCTTTTCTCCAACAATCATTCCTCTACCTCCCTCTATTTACCCATTATATTTCATTTTGTTAAACCAATATGGTAGCATGACATACTGAAAAGAATGCACTTAGGATCCAGAACTCTGGAGGATCCAAAGTCAGATCTTGACTCTGCCACTTACTAGCTATGTGACATTGAGCAAATTCTTTTCCCAGTTCTGGGCTGCAATTCAAATGGTCTCCAAGGTTTCTTTCAAATTTAATTCTATGACTCAGATAGATTGAGGGCAGGAACTGTTTTATTTTTTTTGTATTGTATCCCAGAGTTCTTAGCACAGAATAGACATTTAATATATGTAGGGCACAGAATAGGTGTATTATATATGCTTGCTATTTGATTTTATTCAAACATTTCTTGAAGATTCTAGATGCACCAGGATTGGCTTCTTGAATATTGAGTTGACACTTATAAAGCACTTTGTATGCAAAATGTTTTATATAAATTAGCTCATTTGAGCTTTAATAACCCTATGAGGTGAGTACTACGGTCTTCATTTTATAGATGAGAAAATCGTACCTCAGATAAATGAAATGACTTGCTCACAGTTACATGAGTAATGTTAGAAAAATAAACATTTTATAGCAGAGACCAGGTCCAGATTATGAACCTCCCTGGGATTCTAATTGAGTTAAAAATCTACTAGGGATGAAAATGAAATATCCAAAAAGAAATCAAGGGTCCATTGGAGAAAATATCTTAGAAATATGCTTCCCAGGAAAACTCATTCCTAACTGGAGGGAGGCTCTTGTGAAAGAGAACCTGATTTATACAGATCATTGCTTTCCCCCTCCCACCCACTCTACCCCTATCTCTATCCCCGTACCCTATCTTCCTTGAAATCAGATGTTCCTAATCTATTTTCTGTCATGATCCTCTCAGACAGTCTGATGAAACTTATGACTCCCTCCTCAAAACTAAGTTTTTAAATGCAAAAGATGGAAATAAATAGAATTACAAAGAGAACCAATTATATTGAAGTATAGTTATCAAAATATTTTTTTAAATGCAGACTCCAGATTAAGAACGCTTACTCTGAATGCAGTCCCAAAGAAGAAGGAAGCCACGTTTTCCCCAGGAAAGACTAGACAATTCCCTGTAGGGAGAAGAAGGCTGGATTGACAATCCCACTGAGCTCTTGGCTATGTGACTAGAAGCATTTTTTTTCAATTTTCATAGGGCCTTAGTTTGTTCATCTGGGAAATGAGAAGCCTTAAATCAATTTCAAATTTTACTGCTTTCACTTCTATGACCTCAAAATCTGTTTCTCCTCAGCTGTCTGAAATTGCACAAATCACCCCACCTATCTCTGGGACTCAGTTTCTTCCTCTTAAAATTAGGAATTGAACTAGGTGGGCTCAAAAAGTTTTACCAAATGTTGCATTATGTCCGTATGACTTGGGAAGAGAGTGCCAGCACACATTCAGAGAGCCAAGTAGGAAACTGATGAACTGTGAGCAAATTGTTGAGCCTGAAATAGTTACCTGATTTAAGCTGGCTGAAACCCCCAAGTGTCTATGACGAGATTCTAAAGCAGTGTCCTAAAAACTTCTAACCCTAAGAGAAGATCTAGGTTTAATTTGCTATTTAGGTCTGCAAGAAAATGCAGTGGTTGGGATTACAAGGGTAATAAAAATAACCATTTAAGCTTTGGAATTTTCCAAAGATGTTTGGTGTTTGGGTTTGGTAAATAGCATATCATTCTGTCCCTAGTTATTACCATACTTTTAAATTTTGCTCTATACTGAATGTTCCCTTTAAAAAAAAAAAGTAATATTGGTGATTGACAATCATTTTAATTTAGGTTGCTCTGTGTCTAATTTATCTCTAGCACTGTGCTTGAACATAGGAGGCTCTCACTAAATTCTTGCTGAATAAATGTGTGAATGAATGAATGAAATAATGAATGAATGACACTCCCTTTCTTACTTTTGCATATGAGGAAATACTAGAGTGGACAATGAAATCTGACTTACGCCAAATCCAGCCACCTAGAGGCAGCCAAGTGAATTACAGGCATAGTCCTAAAAGGAACAAAGCAGTCTCTCTACAGAGGTAATCTCAACTCCAAATCTAAGAAGTGATGACAAATCTCCCATTCACAAAAGAAAGTAAGAGAAGAATTTTTTCCCTGAGGCAGTTGGGGTTAAGTGACTTGCCCAAGCTCACACAGCTAAGACGTGTTAAGTGTCTGAGGTCAGATTTGAACTCAGGTCTTCCTGACTTCAGGGCTGGTGCTCTATCCACTGCACCACCTAGCTGCCCCATGAGGAGAATTTTTTAATAGTAAAGGAAGACAAAAAAAAAGATTCCCATGCTCTAAAACACGTTTAGCTTCTTCTAAATCTTATTTTTCATTTTTAAAAATCCCTTTTCTGACTGAATTGTTCAGCACTAAGTAATGTAGGACAGGGTTTCTTAAACATTTTCCACTTGTGATCCCTTTCCTCAGGAGAAATTTTTATATGACCCCAGGTAGATAGGTAAATAAAATAGGTATACAAATCAAAGAGTTACTGAAAATAATTTTGTGATGCCCACAATCAGTTACAAGAGACCATATGTGGTCTCAACCCACAGTTTGAGAAGCTGGACCAAGAGATTGGGTTTCTTTTCTTGGCATATTCTTTAACTCTTTTTATGATCTTGAATAAGTCTTTTCCTTTCTAATCTTCCAATTTTTCAAATGATAGAATTGTATAATTTTCTAAGGTCCCTTTCAGATCTAACAATCAATCAATCAACAAGCATTAAATAAATTCCTGCTATGGATAAAGCACTGCACTGGGCACTAAGGGTAGTTTTTTCTCTTTTTTCTATATTACTAATCTCCAGGCCTCCTCTCAAAGCTAGACACGAGGCTGCAAATGAAAAGACAAAATTTTACCAGGATAAATATAAAGACCTGCCCTTGGGTTTAAAAATAATCGATTGTACAAGTAAAAGATGGGAAAGAGATTCGGCTTGACAGCAGTTCCTATTTAAAAAAACAAACAAACTAACCTTGGGGTTTTAATTGATCACAGTTCAATATGAACTAACAGTGTGTTGTGCCTATATGTATAGAGAAATGTTCACAATAAAAGAATAAAATCCTCCTGAACCCTGCCATGGGGAGCTCACACCTGCTTAATTCTGGGTTATGTCCTAGATGTCATATTTTAAGTAGGACACTGACAAACTAGAGCATGTCCAAAAAGGAGAGACCAGGATGCTACAAGGGACTGGAAATCATTTTGGATGAAAAATGAATGGCTGTAGGAGCTGAAGATCTTTAACATGGAAAAAAGAAGGCTTAGCTAGGGCACAATCACTGCCTTTAAATAACCAAAGTTCTACAATGGGAGAAGGAAAACAGTTTTGTGCCTCTATATGGCACTAATGGGGAAAACTAGAATCAAGTAGTCTATAAAGAAGGATGGGCTTTCTCATTAAGGCATTTCAGAGTCTGATGTGGGTTTTCTTTTTGCCAAATCTAACCCCTTTATTTGTGCCTTTGATCTCATTCCTTCTTATTGCCCTTTCAGTAATTTTCAGTTTCTCTTTATCCAATAGCACCTTCCCTACTACTTGCAGATATGCTCATAGCTTTTCTACACTTAAAAAACCCCTTCTCCTAATTCTACTTTCCAATAGTATCCCACTGGGGATTTCAGTTCCTTAGAAGCTGTCATTCTAATTGCTCTATTCCCTATCACACCTAAATTTCTAGGGAAAAAAAGCTTCCTATTATCATTGACTCTTACTTCTCAACTCCTTACAATCAGATTTTAATCCCAGCAACTTGATTGTAACTGCTACTCCCAAAGTCAACCATTATTTATTTATTGCTAAATTTTACTCAGTTGGGGCAGTTAGGTGGTGTAGTGGATAGAGCACCAGCCCTAAAGTCATGAGGACCTAATCTGACCTGAGACACTTAACAGGTCCTGGCTGTGTGACCTTGGGCAAGTCACTTAACTCCAATTTCCTCACCGGAAAAAAAAGAAAGAAAGAAAAATGAAATCTAACTCAGTCCTCATCTGTCTTAATATCTCTGCAGCATGTGTCATTCCTGAGAACCCTTCCTTCCATATACTCTCTCCCTTACTATTTGTCTGATGGATCCTTTGTATTCTCCCTTGAAAAATTAAGAACAATGCCCCACTCCCACAAGTACAGCCCTGAGTCTTCTTTTCTCCCTCTTAATTCATTTGGTAAACCCATTAGCTATCATCTTTATGCAGACGACCCCCCAAGTCACATATATCCAGGTTTTAGCTTTCTTCTGAGCTTTGGTTCACCAACTGCCTACTGGACAACACCTGGATGTCCCCTAGATACCTCAAATTTATCATGTCCAAAATGGAACTCATCATCTTTCCCTTTAAACTCTCCCCTCTTATTTCTGGTAGCATCCTTCTACCAGTCAACCAGGCTTGAAACCTAGAAGCCATCGTCAAATCTCCACTGTCACCCCCATTGTCAATTTTACCTTCATGACATCTTTCAAATCCTGACTCTCCACTTATATAGACATTTCTCCCACAGTTCAGGCACTCATCATCTCTAATTTCAATGATCATCATAGTCTTCTAATTGGTCTTTCTGTGTTCAGCCTCTTCCTTCTCCAAACCATCCTCCACCCAACTGACCAGTCTCTCCCCTGTCCACACAGTGGAGGACGCCCAAATCTCCTACCCCCCTATTTCCCAGTTACATACTCTATCCTCCAGTCACACTGACCTACCTATTATCCTTCATATATGGCCTCTATCCCCCACCTCTGTGCCTTGACAATGACTGTCCCCTATGCTTGGAATGCTCTAATCTTTCTTCTAATCTCCTCTTGGAACTTTAGAATCCTTCATGATTCAGCTCAAATGCCACTTCCTACAAAAGACTTTTCCTGATTCCTCATTTGTTCATGAAAATAACTCCATTTATTTGGTATACATGATGCATCTACTTATGTGGATATATGCTGAAAGTAGAGACTATTTTTATTTTGTCTTTGTATCACTAGCATCTAAGGTGTTGGAATATAGAAGATATTTAATAAATGTTTGTTGAATTGAATTGTTATTGACCAGAGTTAACAGTGGGCATTAAGTATGACAAGTGGTTGTTTTGATAGGTAAAATCAGAGGAAGTTCCCTTTCCTTTATATACTTTATCACTGCTTATGAAGATGTCGGAAATTCTGCCAGTTCATTTTTTGAAAGTATTGAAGAACTGAGTTGAAATACATATATTGTACCTTGGAAGGGTAACCCATTACCATTGTAGGGTTGTATATTAGCACAGCCCCCCTTTACTTTATAGTCCAATCTTATTGACTTCATACTGGCATATTGGCAAGGCTTTTAATATGTGTCCAGATTTGCCCTATTTGTCATAAGTTTCCAGTTATTCTGCCAGGTCATTCTTTGGAGGCACTGACGACCTGAGTTGAAATACATATATTTTACCTTGGAAGGGTAACCCACTGCCATTGTAAGGTCCTATATTAGCACAGCCCCTTTTATTTTTTTTAATTTTATTTTATTTGCAAAACTTATGTATGGGTAATTCTTCAACATTAACCCTTACATAGCTTTCTGTTACAGATTTTTCCCCCCAACTCCCCACCCCTCCCCTAGATGGCAGGATATCCACTACATGTTAATTATGTTAAAATGCTTGGCAAATCCAATATATGTATACATATTTCCACACTTATCATTGTTGTGCAAGAAAAATCGTTTCTACACAGAGGACATATTGTGGGCTGCCACAAACATTCTTGCACATGTGGGGCCCTTTCCTTCCTTTATGATTTCTTTGGGATATAAGCCTAATAGAAACACTGCTGGGTCAAAGGGTATGCACAGTTTGATAACTTTTTGAGCATAGCTCCAAATTGCTCTACAGAATGACAGCCCCCTTTTAGTTTATAGTCCAGTCTTATTGACTTCATACTGGCATATTGGCAAGGTGTCTGCTTTTAATATGTGTCCAGATTTGCCCTATTTGTCAAAACTTTCCAGTTATTCTGTCAGTCCATTCTTTGGAAGTATTGAAGACCTGAATTGAAATACATATATACCTTGGAAGGATAATCCATTACCATTGTAGGGTCCTATATTAGCACAGTCCCAATTTACTTTATGTTCAAGTCTAATTGATTTCATTTTGGCTACTATGATATTTTGGTTTCCTCTGGAGTCCCTGAGTCTAATCTGATTCCCCTTACCACCAACTACCAATTCTGGTCAGGTCCCCAGGGTTGTAATACAGGAGCCTAGGTGCCCTCAAATTATGCATGAAAATTATTCAACATCTGAATCACCATCCAGCCCATCAGCAACCATCATCACATGAAGACCTCCACTATTAGGCTTGCTTGGGATCAGCTTTCTCCCAAATGACAGCATATATAAAGAGCAGTCGGCTCTCTCCACTAGTCTGTCTTTCGCTGTGAAATCTTGGTATCTAACTTGCCTTTGCTTCCTCAGTTAAATCATAGGGTTTAATAATAGAGACCCCTTCTTGTCAGACTCCTTCATTTTACAGATGAGGTGAGACCCTGAAGGGGAAACTGCTTTGATCAGGGTCACCCAGGAAAATGCACTGGAGATTCATCTTCATTCAATCCAGCTCTAAAGTCCAGAGATTTACTCACTACATAGCTCTTTCTCTAATATCTGGGGACCTCCCAAGCCATTTTCTGCCTTCCACCTTTGTAAGCCCAATATTCTGTAAGGTCACTTTAGAAAAAATGATGAAAATTGAGAGGAAAAACAATATAATTTGGCTTGAATCATTGGTCTCATGGGGCAGCCATCTTCCTCTCTGTTCCAGTTTACTGAGATTTTTTTCTTTGGAGAGGAAGCATCACTTGAGGCTGCTTCTTATGGGCTCACCTAGAACCTTAGCAATGAAAAAGAGCTCCGAAGTCATCTATTCTAATACCTTGCTAAGTGTAGTCATATATAAAATCTGTGGTCACCCAGACTAGCTGAAACAATACCTCCAATGAAAAGGAGCTTCCTAGCTATCAATAATTTCCCCTCTCTATGCAGATCCTCATCTCCTTGATTATTATTGAGTAATTAGAAAGCCCAGGATCAATCCGGTGATTCAGATGTTAAAGGCCTGACCCAGACTAACAGCTGAATGAATGGGCAAAAGGAGACATGAGATGTTGTGGCAATTGGGTTGACAAGACTTAGCAACTAGTCCAAAGACCTGAGGCAAAGCTAGAACTGACCCTCCTGGCTCGTGGGACCCAGATCTATCATGGAGGCCTTTGGGAATGGGCCCTGGAGCAAGAAACACATGCAGTGGGAAATAAGGCAGCCAGGGTGCCTGCTTCCCTGTATCCTCTGGCTCTTGCAGAAATGTGAGTGAAGGCAAATCAGCCACCAAGGAAGCAGTCAGCAAGTGAAGCATGAAGCTCCTGGTGGGGAACTGGTGACACAGCCTTGGGAGTCACTTATTGTATGACTACAGCCCTCAGTGCCCAGGGGGTGGGGAAATGTGTCCGCCATGGGGGAGGAGGCGTCACTTTTAATATTTCAATTTCTCTTTCTTTGCAGTTTGCATGGAGAGAAGACATCCCTATAGCAGCACAAGCAGTGAGGAGGTACTGTGTGTTCTGGGACCAGGGTACCATAAAAGACTCAGACATTTACTAAATGTGTGACCCAAAGAAGGTCACTAACCTTATCAGGACTCCGCTTCCTAATCAGCAAAATGATAAGATTGAATTCACTGGCCTCCAAGGTCCCTTCCATCAATCATTAAGTCTAGGATACCTTGGTACAAGGCTGGCAGCACGGTTAAGGCAGAAGAGTTAGAGGGATGCCCAGAGTCCACAGTGACTCACCCAGGAAGCATACTCCCTGGGGAGGGGATTAGCTTTAATGGTAACATATATGATCCTTTCTATGTCTAGTGCTCAAAGAAGGGGAGACCGTAGTTCATCTGTCCTCCCTCCTCCTCGGGGTATATCTGGAGTAGAGTGTTCAGACAGAGGCACCTCTTCACATGAAGAAGGGAAGACAGAAATGCTGAGGGACCCAAAGCCATGCCCTATGAAGAATGACTGAAAAAAATGTACAAACATTACAGGATTATAAATCTGGAAGTAGGGGCAGCGAGGTGGCCCAGTGGATAGAGCACTAGCCCTGAAGTCAGGAGGACCCGAGTTCGAATTTGTATTCAAACACTTAACACTTCATAGCTGTGTGACCCTGGGCAAGTCACTTAACCCCAATTGCCTAAGAAAAAAATAAAATAAAATAAAAGTAATAGATTTCAGGCATGATGACAGGCAGCCCAAGAAGATTTTAGAAGGGGGATGAGGGTGTCTATCCAGAGCCATTCAAAGAATTATACCATTTTTTCACAGGACTAGAAATGGTTTTAATTTCTTCATCTGAAAATTGTCATTCATATCCATACTCTATCTAACTTAAGACCAGTCTTGTCCATAGGCACAAAATGGCCCAACTGAAAGCAGTCATCTATGCTGCAATTAATTTCTTTGATTACAAAGTTTGCATTGCTATGCAAACTATACCATCTCTCTCTCTATCTATCTATCTCTGTCTCTGTCTCCTTCTCTCTCTCCATTTCTCTCTTTCTGTGTTTCTCTCACTCTCTCTATTATCTCACTGTCTCCATTTCCCATTTAATTCCCTCTCTCAGTTCCCCCTCTCCCCAAAACAACATGCAATTATTTTCTCTCCTTCCATCACTTTCACTCAACTAACAACCTTAAAAGCAAATCGCTTGTTGTCTTGAGACATTAAATCAACACAGCCCTCACAGATCTCTGGTCCAGAAAAGTGTATTTATGGCTCAAGATCGTGTTATGGTTATGTAAAAAATACTGGGCTCAGTCTCCTGGTGTTTACTATCAAGACAAAAAAAATCAATAAAATGTTTGCAATCATATCTATGTCATTTATTCATTCATTCGTACAATAAACATTTATTGGGTACATGATATTGGACTGGACTTTGATGGGGGGGTACAGAGATATGTATGAAGAGGAAGATCATTGGATCTGGAGTCAACAGGAATAAGTGTGGCTCTTAGTTCTGCAACTGACTAACTGACACTGAGCAAGGAACCTGTCCCTTGGGTTCCTCATCTGTAAAATTAAGGGTAAGATGTTAGGAAGTTTTTAATTCTTGTATGACCTTGGACAAGTCATTTGAATATAAACTCCTTCAGGGCATGAACTGTCTTTCTTTTTACTTATATTTGTATTCCCAGGACTTAGCAGGGTACCTGGAATGTAATATCTGCTTAATAAATAACACTTGTTCACTGACCAACTATTTGAAAATCCTCAAGCAGAAAATGGTATTTGATCTGAGCCTTGAGGAAAATTGTAGGTGGGAATGAGGAGGAAATGATTACTGGTATATATATGTGTGTGTGTGT
>JAJPUD010000434.1:129491-279340 GCA_023553655.1 Myrmecobius fasciatus
TGTGTGTGTGTGTGTGTGTGTGTGTGTGTGTGTGTTTGTGTGTAGGGTGCTTCAGGGACAGTGGTAAGAGCCTTCTGGCTAAAGTATTGCAGCACAGTGAGAGGAGAAAGGGAACAGATAAACCAGTGTCCATTGAGCAGAGAGAACAGGACACGCATTGGGCACCTGGCCAAAGGAATGGGGCAGGTAGCATCTGCTGCCATGTGTATTCCCTGCAATCACAGCAGCAGCTTGATTGGTGAGAAACAGCAGAATCGTCGGGTACCTGATTGTACCAGAAATTCTGCTGGGCAAAGGAAGAGGCAGCATTGAAATAAGCCAGATGCTTTTTTTTGAGGTGAAAATACTATGCTTTCTCAGTCTCTATATTTCTCTATCTCTGGATGCAAATTCCATCACAAGCCTATTGGAACTGTCTTGAATTATCTCATTGTTGAAAAGAGCCAAATCCATCACAGTTGATCATCTTGTTCAACATTTAATAATCTTGTTGCTGCTATGTACAATGTTGTCTTGGTTCTACTCACTTGACTTAGCATCAGTTCATGTGAGTTTTTCCAGACTTTTCAGAAATCAACCTGCTCATCATTTCTTATAAAACAATAATATTTCATTACATTCATATACCATAACTTATTCAGCCATTCTCCAACTGATGGGCATCCACTCAATTTCCAATTCCTTGCCACTACAAAAAGGGCTGCTACAAACATTTTAACAAATGTGAGTCCTTTTCCCTTTTTATAATCTCATTGGTAGCTCTTTGGTAGCCAGTAGAAGCATTGCTAGATCAAAGGGTACACACAGTTTGATAGCCCTTTGGGCATAGTTCCAAATTGCTCTCTAGAATAGTTGGATCAGTTCACAACTCCTTCACAATGTGTTAGTGTCCCAGTTTTCCCACATCCCCTCCAACATTTATCATTATTTTTTCCTATCATTTTAGCCAATCTGGGAGGTGTGAACTAGTACCTCAGAGTTGTCTTAATTTGCATTTCTCTAATCAATAGTGATTTATACCATTTTTTCACATGACTACAAATGGTTTTAATTTATTCATCTGAAAATTGTCGTTCATATCCTTTGACCATTTATCAATTAAGGAATTAAAGGCTAGCTTTTTAAACTATGGGTTGTGACCTCATATGGGGTCTCGTAACTGAATGTGGGAATGGAAAAATGATTTATTATCAGTAAATGTTTGATTTGTATTCCTATTTTATATCGCTATATATCCAGGGTCACATAAAAATTTCTTGGATGAAAAGTGGGGGAAAAGTTTAAGCAATTTAAAAGTGAATGAGGACTGATAATTCTTGGATTGGATCAGCCTATTGCTGAAAAGTTTCCAAAGGAAGCCAAACACGATGGTTAAAGACCATGAGCTCTGGTATGATGGGAAACATGGTGGATTTAAGATCAAAGACCTGGGATCAAACCCAATCACTGTTGCTTATTATCCACATAATCTTATACAATACTGCTGCTGTTCTTTTTTCATAAAAATAAGGTGGAGGGATCAGAAATCCTTTAAAGTCTCTTCTTGCTCTGGATCTATGATCCTATGAACTGAGGACATTTAAATGTCTAGCAAAGAAACAATTTAGTTGAGATGATGATAGCTATCATATATGCAGAAAGCTCTCATGAAGGGTGGGATCTATTCTTCTAGGTCCCAAAAGGCAAAACTTGAAGCAACATATAGACAACGAAGAAAGACAACTTTAGACTTTAAAGGAAAATCTTCTTAATAATTAGCACTTTGCTAAGTTTTGATGGATAATGAGTTCCTCTTCATTGGAAGGCTTCACGCAAAGGATAAATGACTACTTGTTGGGGATGTTGGGGAGGAGTCTCATTCAAGTGCCAAGTGGAACCCTCTGGAGTCTCTTCCAACTCTGAAAGTCTTTGTGGTGAGAGTAAATGAAGCAGAAATGAAGGCCAGAAGGAGAAATGCAGTTATTATGCTTGAATATTAGGTCCTTATCTTTCTCTTTATGAGACATCACTGTGTTAAGTGAATATGGGGAGATGGAGGTGGGGAAGATGTCATAGTTATTTGCATCAGTTCCATGCTCATTCTGCTCCTTAGCTTTTACCCTGAGACCATCAAAACTGCTTAAATGATGACACAAAAGCTGTGCACAGATATACCTCAAAGTTGCCCATCTAAGGAGCATCAAGGACGTTTGTTCCCACTTTTTTAACCCCAGGTCAAAAATGACACTGGCAGTTGATAAACTTGAAGAAGAGTCATTTGGTCCTCAACAAATACTTCATTTGACTGTGTTGGGGAAGAGATTACTCTCCTTAGTAGCCTCTTCTACCGAGAAGATCCTTAAAACTCAGCAGAACACCTAAGTCTCAAATGTTTCTTGGGCAAAATCATAGAATTCATAGATTTATGGTTGGAAGGAACTTTAAAGGTCATTTAGGTAAAATCTTTCATTTACAGTTGAGAGCCAGAGAGGGGAAGTTATCTGCCCTGAAGTCACAAGGTAGCAAATAGCATAACCATAATTGAGACCTCCAAATCCAGTCCTTTTCCCTCATGTAATTCTTACTCTTCAATAGGCTCTAACTGACCTTCACTAAGTGACCTTGAAAATTCCATCCTATGCATAAAGGACAAACTTCTTAAGCTTATGTGCACTCTGGCCAAGGTCTTGGGAATCTCTCAGACCCCCCTTACTCCTGAGAAACTCTCCTTCCCTTCCAAGTTCCTAAGACTCCAAAGGTCAGATCTCCCACTCCATTCACTTCCTGGCTTTTTGCGTGTGTTTCTCACTCTACTTACCAAGCATTTATCTTGATCCCTGATATATTTAGCCCAGGAGCCTTCTGCTGATTGCCATATATCACCAGAGACAGCAGCAAAAGAACTGCAGCCCTGTGGGGTGAACCACTCAAATGATTGCTGGTCAGCAGGCATGTGTCAGGAAGAGAATTCTTAGAGGGGAAGGGTCTATAAATACCCTGTGTTAACTCTGATCTGTCTTACAGAGGGAGCTGTTTGGATCAGACTACTCATAGGGATTTTTTCTTAAACACTTCTTCCTCCAAAGGCAAGACTTGACCAGGCTAGTATATTTCCACACACACCCTACCTATCTCCATTCCAGGAAAATCACCAGCATCTTTCCTAGGTCATAGAAACACAGAATTTTAGAAAAGGAAGAAATACCAGAGTTCTCAGTGTTCAAAGCTAGAAGGGGTCTTAAAATACAGAAATGTGAGTACTCAGAATGTTCAGAACTAAAAAAAGATCTTAGAGATCAGCTGTTCCAACTGATATGAAATGAGCCCCAGGCCCTGAATACCTTGCCCAGAATTGCACATCAAGTTGATGAAAGAACCAGGCTTAGGACCCAAGTGTCTGTGTTTCTACTCCAGTGCTCTCTCCACTAAAACATCAAGCCAAAGCCACAAGGAGTAAGGTCATATCTACATTGGCAGGTTTGTGGGACAGGAGTTCTAGATCTTAGATCACGTACTACTTTACTCAGATGACTTAAATTTAATCAAAAGAAATTAATTCTAACTTCGGCTGAATCAATAGAAAAATGTTTATTGAATATGACTGCTAAATATTTATATAACTGCTTTTATTCCTAGCCCAATTCTAGGTACTATAAATGATCAGAGCACAAACCAGATTGTACATATTTAAATGGGACTGTGAGCTCCTAGGTAGAGAAGTAAGACATCCATGTGTGTTGGGAAGGTAATATGGAGGGTATGAGAACTTGAATTAGACCTCGAAAACCAAAAAAATAGAAGTGTATATTTTTTTTCTGATAAACAATAATTAGCCACCACAGAAAAGGAAAGTTACATAAAGGAGAATGGTATATCTCAACTACTGTGGCTATGGAAAAGGGAGATGGAGGAGGATTAGTAGCCAAGAGAACAGTTAGGAGGCTTTTCCAATAATTCAGGAGTGAAGGGATGGACTCATCTAGGCTGGTTGTCATGGAAATGGAAAGGAGAAATGAACATTTCAAAGGAAGAATCAATAAGATTTGATATGAGATCAAGTCCAAAATGATGTTGAATGTATGACTGGGTGACAAAGAGAATAGTGTTATCATTGTAGAAATAATAGTCAGGAAGGAGAGCCAGATTGTAGGGGAAGATGATAAATGTTATTGTGTCCATATTGCTTGGGTCTAGCCCCAGAGTTTTAAAGATCATAGGATCATAAGATTTAGAGTAGGAAGCAACCTCATAGATCATCTATTCCAACTCCAGCATTAACTTCACCAGTGATCCATGAGTGGAAATAGTGTGAGAGCCATAGCTAAGGAACAATATATAGACCAATCATGGGTATACAGAATTTTCCTCAGGACTTCATTATGCCTAGAAGATAGGTTTGGGAAATAGAGGATGATAAATCAGAAATTTTTGTTGTTGTTTTTTGCGGGGGGGGGGGTTTCTGAGGCAATTGGGGTTAAGTGACTTGCCCAGGATCACATAGCTAGGAAGTGTTAAGTGTCTGAGATTAGATTCGAACTCAGGTCCTCCTGACTTTAGGGCTGGTGCTCTATCCACTGTGCCAACTAGCTGCCCCCCTTTTTTGTGAATTAGCAAATTTGATATGGGAAATCTAGAATATATAAGCAGTGAAAAGAGTCCCCTGTACTGTGACTCTGACGTAAGTACAGTCAAGAAACGATGAAGAGACTTAGAAGGTATTGCCAAAGGCAGAGCCATCACTGATGTTATGACATAAATCCCAGACCTTTAAACCTTTTCAGACTAAAAATGCAGCCCACTATACTAGTCTATCCTCACGAAGCCATACACTATGGAAGAATTCAAATCTAGGAAATGCCATTTACTGAAGCAGACTCCCCAGAGGTATCAGCCTAAAAACACAGTTGATTCTGCTGTTCGAGTTCCAGTTTAGAAACTGCAGCCCAGACACCTGAACTAACCCAATTTTATAGACTGATTACATAAAGAAACTTCATAGAGGAATAGGATTTTCTGCTTTCTTTAGGGTTAGTGATCGCATCTTCTGGCTTCCTTCTCCACAGGACAATTTCCCTGATGTCCAGACTATGGCTAAAAATAAAAACAAGAAGTAGAAAATCCAGACATGGAGGAATTCTCAATGGAAATCAGGAGTCTGGGTCAGAGTGTCAATAAGGGGTTCAGGAGCCCCCCCATTGATGTACATAAGAGTCACAATGACTTTCAGGACTAGGGTATTTATCACAGCAGCGGTCTCATGTGCAGTCCATCATTTGTGGCCATTACTACTTGCAAGGACCCCCTACCTTCATTACTCCTTTGCATTCATGCCACCAGTGGGGACTAGAAAGAGCCTCATTGTAATTATAGCCAGCATGATCTCATATCCCAGGGGACACAGGAAAATATTGCTCTTCTTACAAATGTGAGAAGATCTCTGAAGCCATTAGTTTGTGAAACAAATGGACATCTGTGCTGGTTTGGACGTTGGCGTTTAATTCCCGACACATTCAGAACATTAGACATGACTGTTTACTCAGAGGCAGACGTTCAGGCCATCACTCAAACATCACTAGGAGGGATAGATGGGGGATGGGGAGAGTGAAGGGAGAGGAATCATGGGCAATAGAAACCCTGGGCCCCTGCTGCCTGCTTTCATGAACACTTTTAGTACCACCCACAGAATTGGGTGCTCCTCCTTGGGAGGGTAAGAACATATTCCTTCTCCCTCTACATCCCCTTCTAGTCTTTCCTCAGCAGCCAGAAAATCAGCATCAGTTCTGAATGCAGCAAAACTGATCACAGACATGAAAAATGAACAAAGGATTATCAAGTTAGCAGTCATAGCAGTCACACAGCTTAGTTACAAAGGAAGGAAGGGATGGAGGGACAGAAGAAAGAAAGAGGGAGAGGGGAGAAATGGAGAGAAGAAAGGAAGGAGAAAGGGAGGAATGGAAGGGCAGAAGAAGAAAGGAAGAGAGGAAGCAAAGGAGGGATAGAAGAAGGAAGTAATAGAGGAACAGAAAAAAAGAAGGGAGGGGGAAAGGGAGGAATAGAGGGATAGAAGGAAATAATGAAGGGAGAGAAGGGAGAAAGGAAAGAAAGAAGGAGAAAGGAAGGAATAGAGGGTAGAAAAAGAAAGGGAAAAGGAAGGAAGGAAGAGGGATGGAGGAAGCAAGCAGGGAAGAGGAGGAAGGAAGGAATGAAGGGACAGAAGAAAGAAGGGCAGGAGAAATGAAAAAGCAGAAAAAAAGAAGGAAGGGAAGAAGGAAGGAAAGAAGGGTTACTAGGGACAGAGGAAGGAAAGAGGAAATAGCTGAGAAGAAAGCCTAAACCTGGGGGGGATGGAGAAGAAGAAACTGAAGATGGAATGAATTAAGAGCATGAACAAAACACCAGAAATTTGAAGATAGCACAAGAGAAGAGAAACCAGAAACCCATCCTGCATGTAGCAGATACTTAATATATAGCATTTTGGATTGAATTAGGGAAGAAAAAACACAATAGAAGCAACATGATACAGTGGAAAAAGAAATGACTCAAGAGATCCTGGGTTCAAATCCAGCCTGACACCTAACCACCTGTGTAACTTTGTACAAGTCACTTAATCTCAATGGACATCAGTTCCCCCATCTGTTAAAGGATAGGGGTTGGACGAGGCAGCTTCTGGGTCTCTTCTAGCTTAAGAACTATTACTTCAGTCACAGAATTCAGACTGGAACTTGGGTAAAGAGGGAAGACTTTGTCTGGAAAAGCTTCTGGATCATTACTTTTCTCTATGTACCAGAGAAAGCACAGGCAAGCCTGGGGAGTAAGGTGATGATGAGATTAGACAGACAAAATCCAGAACCAAGGTTATCTTTCTTTGTATTCCTGAGTCTGAGCTTGGTTTTGAGTCTCAGCTCTGGTCATTTTATTTCTGTGGGATCTTGAACTAGCCACTTAACCTCTCTAACCTTAGCTTCCTCTTTTTTTTGGGGGGGGAAGGTTAGCAATACATGTGCTATTGACATCACCAGGTTGATATAAATTTTTCATAAATCTTATAGCACCGCATAAATATGAATTACAATTATTACCTATATCACAGGGCTGTTGTGAGGAATAAATAACAGCTTCATAAAACTTTAAGTGCTATATAAATATAAGATACTATGACTATTATGGGAGACAATAAAATAGCAGCAAAGTGTTCTCAAGGTGTATAAAAAACAATCTCCCTCCAGTGGGAAGCCTTTCCTAATCCCCCTTAATACTATTGCCTTCCTTCTATTAATTATTTTTATTTATCCTGTACATAATTAGTTTATACATAGTTGTTTGCTCGTTGCCTTCTTCATTAGATAGTAAGCTCATTGAGGGCAGAAACTTTTTTGCCTTTCTTTGTATTCCCAATGCATAGGACAGTGCATAAGGACATAGTAAGTCTTGTTGACTTGGAGCAGCTAGGTGGTACAGTGTATAGAGCACCAGCCCTAAAGTTAGGAAGATCTGAGTTCAAATCTGACCTCAGACACTTAACACTTCTTGGCTGTGTGACCCTGGCCAAGTAA
This sequence comes from Myrmecobius fasciatus, assembly GCA_023553655.1. Taxonomy (NCBI): domain Eukaryota; kingdom Metazoa; phylum Chordata; class Mammalia; order Dasyuromorphia; family Myrmecobiidae; genus Myrmecobius; species Myrmecobius fasciatus. The sequence goes on from JAJPUD010000434.1 coordinate 137,024, forward strand.
CTTAACTTGCCTCAGCCAAAAAAAAAAATGTTGACTTAATCTGATTGGATTTTTGTCCCCAAATGCTCAGCCTGGTGGCTGGCACATAATAGGTACTGAATAAGTGCTTATTAACTGAATTTGACAGCAGAAGGTGGTTCAGCATGCTCCTAAGGTTTTTGCTACATCCTACATTGACCCGCCTGAAATAACAGAGTAAAATTCAGAAAGTACTAAGGATGCTGTGACCTTGTTGCCAAATCAAATCAGACCAACTTCAGGTAGTTTTGCAGCAAAGTCCAACACATGCCTTTCTCAGAGATACGAGTGATACAGAAGAAAACTTATACAGAACACAGAGAAAAATATCCAGGAACAATATACGCTTCTCTACCCCAGCTCCATAGCCACAACATTCTACCCATTCTCTCTCCTTCCCCTTGCCACTGCAGTAGAGTGAGCCTAAGCACCAACCAATGGGTTCAGACTCTCCCTACTTTTATTTCAAGAGGCATGCTCAGGAGAAGAGAAACTAATATCCAGGATAGGGTTGCTGGCAGCTTCTACCCACCTCGAACAAATGCCCTGTGCCCATGATAACACATGGTCCAGTCATTTCCCCTACACATTATCCCTGTTAATTTCCAAGAGGAATCTTGGAATCTCTGAGGCTTTTGGCTCTCTGCATTTGGTGCTGCATTCTGGATAATGAAAGGATGCCAGCCATCCTAGCTCACTTCCCCCTCTCCCTAGCAGAAGAGGCACTCATCCAGGCTGCAGTCAGAGATTTTGTGAATAGGCTCAGTTCCCAAAGAGCTGTACAGGTGGGCGAGCTATCCCACTAACAGTGCAGGCAGAGGCGGGAGCCTGTCTAGGTAAAGAAGCAGTAGGGAGAGAAGGGGGATCATTAGCGTTTCATCCTTGTAAACAACTTCCCAAAGCTTTTTGCGGGGTGTCAAGATAGCATGGATTTTCTCTTTTACACAGATAGGAAAGGTCCAAAGAGAAGGAAAAAATACAGGGGAGGAAGAGGAAGAAAAAGCATAAGGGGAGGAGTAAGCGGGACCAGAAGGGACCCAGAAAAATCAGAAGCCATCTTCAAGGATGAATTGGAAGGAAGTCTACAACTCTTGATCCCAGAGGACAAGACCACGGGAAGGAGAGAGAGAAAATATCTGAATATTACAAGAGAACAGGGGAATCCTGCATGTGAAGCAACCTGGGATTACCACAAAAAAAGAAGATATTTATGAAGAAATCATGAAATGCTAAGAGAAAAATATACAGCACATGACTGCATAGTAGTAAAATGATAATAGCTAGCATTTATGCAGTACTTTATATATTCTATGACTAACCTTTGAACAAACACACAAGAACTTGCACATCCAAATTGATACTAAGTCGACATCACTATTATTCGCCATTTCTGGGCATCCAATCCCAGATGGATCCCTTCATCTTAGCCTTGGACTGACCCCTATATATAGTCTGACTTCCCCCCAAACACACATATACTCTATACTGATCCCAAGCTGTAGCCACAGACTGATTTCATTCAGAGTTTTATCCCCAACATTGGTCACAGATTGACCCTCAATGTGAAACACAGAATAAGCCCCAATTCTGGCCACAGAATAACTACTAATGATGATCACTGTCTGGCTCCTTAACATGGCTAAATCCTAACCCCAACTTCATTGACAATCTGGCATGAGCTGTCTGTCACCCATAGCCTGGCCAGCTAACTCATTACTGTGTCCTTGGTCACAAGGAGAACTACATAAGAATGAAGATGGCTCATTGGGTCCATCCCTATGCACCTGCTAGTGAGTCAGATGGCATTTCTCTCTGTCTAGGGCACTGTTATTTTTTTCATTTTTCTCTGGTTTTTAGACTTGGGAACTTAAGCAAAGATCCCTTAGCTGCAGTACCAGGGTCATGGGGCAAGAACAGGCAAGCCAGAGGTCCAGAGGACCTTGTTATGGTCACTACACCCTCAATTCAATTGAGTTTAACCACTTTTGAGATAAAGCTGCTACAAATGGACAGATTTTAAGGTTCACAAATCAAGTATTTTGGGAACTCTGACAAAATGCCATCTGGTATCTCCAACTCCACAAGAGGACCAGCTAAGAGACCCCAAAACCCAATTCTTTGTAGACTGAATTGCTTACTCCTAGTCATTTCATTAACATTCATGGAATCAGCTATTCAACCAATCTCCTGGGAGAGCCAAATTGCAAGTTCTCCCAATCAAAAATCTAGTCTAATTTCCATCTGAGAGTTTGGAGGTAAGCAAACTAGGTGGCCACTTTTGTATCCTAGTCAAAGAACAGTGCTGAGGTCCCCATCTCCTCAAACCTCTTTTTTTTTTTTACCATTTGTCACAGTACCCAAATGCTACAATTAAAGATTCATTCTGGATCTGGAGTCAAAAGTTCTAGGTTTTAGTTTTAATTCTACTACTTGCTAGTTATGTGATCTTGCAAATTGCTTTAACCTTTGTACCTCAGTTTTCTTATCTGCAAACTAGGGGTAATTATACGTGTATTAGCCAACTAAAGAGCTGCTGTGAGAAAAGCACTTTATAGTCTATGATATACAATGTAAATCAGTTAATTTTGTTATTTTGTATTATTAAAAGGGGAAAGATCATCTGATCCAGAGTCTCCTTTGATTCTTGGAAGGAAGCAATTTAATTCATGATCAACTAAGACCTTACCAGTGATGAGGAGGCAGACAACTGAGGGAAAAGTCCTGCTGAAAAAGTTCTAGAATAGATTTCCAGGGTATGGCAGTTCTAGGAGCAGAAATGATCAATCTTAAGCAAGAATTAATTTTATTTCCTTAAAGAAATTAGTTACTAAACTTGTAGATTAGGAAAATATGATAGATAGAGCTTAATTAGATTTTAATGAAGTGTTTCCACCAAATGCTACTGCAATAGAAAAAATGGAGAAATATGAACTATATAAAAGCAAAATTATAGCAAGAACCAATCAAATGATCAGGCAGAAAAAGTAGTCATAAAGTAATTAAGGGTAGTCATTTTGGAAAAAGGTCTGCAATGGAGTGCCAAAGAAGTCTGAGTTTGTATGCTATTTAAAAGTCTTATTATCAATGACTTGCATGAATGGCATGCTTATCAGATTTGTTGTAGAAAGAAGTCACCAACTGATAGAATCAGAATGCAAAAAGACTTGACTGAAATTAAAATAAAATGTAATAAGGATAAATATAAAGTTTGACACTTTGGGTTCAAAAAATCAACTTCTCAGGTATGAGATTGAGGGAGCATGGTTAGAAAGTATTTCATCAGAAAGAGATCTGGGACTTTTTAAGTGCAATCTCCATAAGGCTTGGCTATCATACGGAAGCCAAAAAACTAACAAAACCTGCCCTTCATCAAGAGAAGAAGAGAATTCCAGAATCAAGATGATATTCAGTTCTAGGTACTGCATTATAGGAAGTAAATGGACAAACTGTTATGTCCAAAAGAAAACAATCAGGATGGTGAAAGCCTTGAACCACACTGTATGAAAACTGGTCAAAAAAACTTGGGATTTTTTCATGGAGAAAAGGACAATGAGAAGGGGGATAAAGGAAGCAGCATAATAGCTGTCTTCATTTATTTACCAGAGTGTCATGTGGAAAAAGGATCAGACATAATTCTGCTTGAACAAATGTATGACAAAGCTACAATGAGGAAAACTCAATTTATATAACCAGAAATGCTTCCTAATAAAATGGAATGATCTGCTGAGGAACTAGATAGAGGTCTGCAAGCAACAGCTGGATAACTGATTTTCTAGGATTCTATAAAGAGGGCTCTTTAAACTTTTTCCACTCATAATCCCTTTTCACCTGAGAAATTTTTATATAGCCCTCGGTATATAGGTATATAGAATAAGTACATAATCAAACATTTTCTGATAGTAAATCATAAAGAAATGTATTTTTAAAACAATCCTTTGGTGCATATATATATATAATTTTACCACTTATTAAATATGAAAACAAATTTGCATGCTAATGAGACATAGTTATTCATTTTTACACAAAGAATTAAATCTTGGTAGAATATTTGATACCTTTTAATGTTGCCAAATTTTTCACAACCCCCATATTCAATTATGTGACCCCAAATGGGATCACAACCCACAGTTTAAGAAGTTTTGCTATAGAAGATATTCTCTTTTAGGTCCCAATAGTTATTGAGGTCTCTTTCAACTCTGAAATTCTGTGATTCTCAAAGTAGAGGAAGGGATACCAGTGGAGGATATGGAATCCCACTAGAACCAAATCTCACTGACCTCTCTATTTGGGATCAAGCCTTATTTTGTCCCTGATCACCAAGCCTTGTGAGAGCAGCCATCTGGCCAATGGGCCAGAGATCTAGAGATTGGAGCTGTCCAGAGAAGATTAGAAAACCTGAAGAAGTATTTATCGGTTGTTTAATCCCAATTCTCAGACAATTTACCCATTTTTGTCCTCCTGTGGTTTTTTTTAGCAGAAAATCCAGATGTAAGTAACATTTTTTCCTTCACTTGCAGAGGGCGAGATGCTGAAGTGGTAATTACTCGCTATATTTGAAACCTTCTCTTTTTCCAAAGGAGCCGCCATCTCCCCATGAAACCACTGATTAGAGTTCTGGACCATGTCTGCCAAGGACTGGGAGGAGTACACTGTCATCTTCCACTTCCTGGAGGCTCACGATACCCAGTACTCACCTCCCAGGCCCAGAAAAACCTCATACGAGTAGATCGGGAGACTTTGGTAGTCCCAGGCCTCTTCTGACCCTTTCCATGAACTGTTTCCTCCTATCAAGGAGTCCTTCTCTCCCAAGATTGCCAATACCCAAGCATTCAGTCTCCTTTTTTCTCTCATCTTTCCTTCCCATTAAGAAAAGCTACTCATAGAAAAGGATAAATAATAATAGCCCACAATCTAGAACACAAAGCAGTTTCCCCACAGCAATGCTGTAAAGTGGTTAATATTATTTTTACATTATCATTATTGTATCATATTTTATTAATATATAAAACCATAACTTTATCATTACACAATGTAATATGCCATATCCTATTGTATACAATACTATATATTGCATATATCAATTATTACATTAGGTTAATATTCCCATTTTTCAGATAAGAATCATTAAGATTAAATGGCTTGCTCAGAGTCATTTTAAATCAAAGGAGAAAAATGCAATCCCAGACCTCCTGACTTTAAGCTAAAATATAAGACTTTGCCTTTCTTGAAGACAGAGAAATGTTTTGAACTTACTTCTATCTCCCCAAAATCTATCAGATCATGCCACATAGTTGGTGCTTAATGAATGCTCAATATTTGTTTGAATTAAGTCTAAAATTTTTTTCCTTTCCACCAATGTTGTTTCTTTAAAAAATACCTGATAGAGAATTAACACATGGAGAATGGTGCTCCAGTTGAACAAAGGATAGAATTGGGTTTGAATCAAGCTGGCTAACTGTGTGACTTTAAACAAATTACACAATCTCTCTGGACCTCAGTTACTTCATCTGTAAACTGAAGCACTAAGACTAGAAGGCCTCTGATGTAGCTCCCAAGTCTGAATCTATAATCTCATGAGAGGATCTAAAGAGAAAAATTGATCTGGAGTCAGATAAACTAGATTCAAGTTCTTTCATAAAGAAAAAGGGTGACACTGAGAAAATCATTGCTTCTCTGAGATTCAGTTTCCTCCTGAATAATCCAAACTCCTTTCTAGCTAGGAATTTCCTACTATGAATTCCTGTTTAAAGGCCATTGCCCACAGCAGATTGATAGCCCAGGGATGTTTAAGATGAGAAAAACAGACAGCTTTCAAACATTAATGAATATGGGATGATGAGGCTACCAGTGGAGATAGATCACTAAAATCCACAGGTAGAAACCAGGTGTAGGAAGAGGCAATGGAGACACTGTTAATTCAGCTTAAGGTGATTTTTTTTCTTTAGTCTTCCTAGCCTCTTAATGGACCCATCTCTCTCTCCTCTTCTCTCATATTGAGTCATAGTCATCTAGAGAGTAAATCACCACTTTCTTTCAAACTCAGAGTTGTTTTGTAATATCACCAACAACCCCCAGTTCAAAATGTGCTCCCTATTTTTCCTGTTGTTCAAATAAAGTCTCACCCCTTTTGCTGTTGTTGTTGCCTTTCCAACTCTTCACGACCCTATTTGGAGTTTTCTTGACAGAGATATTGGTGTATTTTAGCCATTTCCTTCTCTAGCTCATTTTACAAATGAGGAAACTGAGGTATACAGGGTTAAGTGAATTGCCCAAACACAGCTAGTAAGTACCTGAGGCCAGATTTGAATTGAAGAAGGTGACTCTTCCTGACTGTAGAACCAGCACTCTATCCACTCTGCCATCTAGATGCCCAAACCTTTAGTCTGACACTTAAAGTCCTTCACGGTATTCAGGATCCCAGTTTTATTTCCTGTGATCACCTATATGCATCCTATGCGACAATCTGGCTGGGGGCTTCTTATGGTCCCCTCAACATATCAGGCTCATTACCGCATGAATAGGGGTAGATATCATTTTGCCTCAGGCTAATATCTCATCATAAAGTCTAGATATACACACAGAAACAATGCATATCTAATAGACTAGTTAAGATCTGGAAGAAGTTTGAGAGTGAAGCCTACATAGCAATTACTCGTGTATTTGATTTTATTCCTTTTGCTACTATGGGTATGATTAAAGGATTATATAATTTTTTAAAAATGTAGGCCATTAAATCTGGAAGAGACCTTAGGGAACCTCCAGTCAATTCCCCTCTTTTTATAGAGAAGGAAACAAAAATCCATAGAAGTACAAAGATTTTCCCAAAATCATATAATGAAGAAGCAGCAAAGTTAAAACTCAGATTCAAGATCTTGTGCTGGCCAAGTCAATCTCTATTTAATATATGGTGAAACTGAGGCCTAGTGAAAGGAAGTGATAATAGGGAGAACTCAAGCCTTGAGACTTTCCATATGGCAGAATATGATAAATCAACTAATCAGTATTTACTCTCTGACATACTCTGTGCCCAGGATTGTGCTAAGCTGTAAGGGAATTCAGGAAAACCCAACATATTTTGACCCTTATAGCCCAAATGAGGAGACAAGAAAGCATTAATTTGTGATATCAGATGGGATATAATAAGTGTCCAGGGTGAGAAATGATTATTAATAACCAATATCTTGGGGAAATTCAAAGGCTCTCCTCTTTTCCTAAATTCTTCATTTTAAAAACTTCCCTTTTCTTGAAGAATATTACTGATGATGAGATTGAATAGACTCTCCTTATCTTTGTCAGACCCCAACCAATCTTGCAAGGAATTTAAAAAAGACTTTTCTGCTAATGTTTGGATGGGGTATACATTCTTTAAATTGCTAGCCTAACTATGGGTGGTCTGGCTTAGAGTTAACTTTCCCCATCCAAGAAATAGTCAAGCATTCCTTTTAATATAGTCTACCCCTAATTACGTTAAGCAATTAGATTTGATTGCTGTTTGATGGAGCATATATAAACTGTGATTCTGTTGTCATGATTGTTTTTAGTCTAAGAGAGATGGCCAAGGGACCATTCTTTTATTAACAAAATGATCTAATCACTCCCAAAACTATGTATCTCAAACTTTTTAAAATATCCCATCAGTGAGATCAAGGCTTCTTAAACTTTTTCCATTCATAACTTCTTTTCATCCAAGAAATTTTTATTCAACATTAGATATATAGGTATATAAATCAAATATTTACTGGTAATGAATCATAATTTCATGTCCCCTATATTCAGTTATGAGACCTCCTTGGATTGTGAACTACAGTTTATGAAGCTGGGATATACAGTAGGAAAGATCATTGTGGATAAGAATAATCAGGGCAGGTTTTCTGCAGGAGCTGGGGTTTACAGTAGGCTTGAAAGGATGACTAAGATTTGGATGGAAGAATAGAAAAAGTACAGAAAGGCATTTTAGGAAATTGGAAAGCTATTAGCAAATACAGAATCTGGAAAGCACAAAGTTCTGGGTTCAAGGAATAATTCTACTAGTTATAATCCAGACTTCCCATAAGGGAATTACATGAGAAAAGAAATAATGTACAGAGAGCCTTGAATGTTAGATTAAGGAGTTCAAAATCTATTGAATAAGCAATGAGAAGCTCATGGAGCCTGATGGGCAGGGAGTAGCATGATGCCATTTAGGAAGATTTCTTGGGCAGCAGGTACCAGGTGGATACAGTGAGGAGAAAACGGCTTTTCCATTGGAAAACTTTTAGAGTTTCACAGATATGGGGAGAGATGTGGTCCTTGCTTAAGCTAGCGACTGTTGTCTAGTAGCACTCTTGCTCTCTGTTGGGGGAGCAAGGGCTGTTCCACAGTCTATCCCCCCTGGCTGAAGTCCAGCCAGGTGAGGCTCCCTCCTCTCCTGTGAAGTGTGAGCTCCTAGTATTGTAGAGCAAAATGTTTGGGAAGAAATTAGGTTAAAGCCTGAATAATCAGCTCATTAACCCCCTTGCCAGCCTCCAAAGACAATCACAAAGCTGTCTGCGAGGTGGCTGTTGTCATCATTTATTCATGCAGTGTGCTATGCAACCATGTTTTATTTATATGACGTGCATATTTATTAGGGGTGGTGGTAAACAAATTAGCCACCATCTGCTATCACCAGCGAAAGCCAGACACCCCTACTCCCACTTTCAAATGGGGTTCCAAGACAAGACAAGATACAGAATGGGCAGAACAGCTTGCTCCATCCAAGAGGGCCTGGGTGGACAAACTTGGGGGCAGAAGAGAAAGATAATAAAGAGGTCCATGGGCAGTGAAGAGGGATGCTTGGAAAAGACTCATTTAAAATCCTGGAGGATTAGGTTTTAAGTCAGAAGACTAGTGTTCAAATCCCCCCTCTCACAATTAAATGGGGAGGATAGGAAGACTTATCAACCTTAAAAATCAGAAAGAGCTGCCCTAAGTCTTGACTCCCAAATAAACTGTCCAATGTCTTGACTAATTCAATGGGCAGATCTGGAGGAGAGCCATAAAAGCTGATTTTTATAACATATCATTATTTTACCCACAACCTACAGGCTATGTTTCATCCCTCTTCCAATGGATGGCTTCCTTTTTTTAATTAAATGGAAACTCTGATGGAATTGCCTTCTCTTCTTCTTATGACCTCTGTCTCTGAATAACCTATCAGGACAGAAAGGAGATCAAAGGGTCATTAGTACTCCTGGGCCTTGGGACTCTTTGGTGTAGTTAATCGATTTGGACAGGGGCTTTTGATGTTGATGAGACCAAATAAATGAGGAATTAAATGACTTCCCCAACTCACACAGCTAATAAATAGCTGAAGGAGGATTCAAACCCAGATTTTCTTGATGAGCAAGTCCCTTAGAGTTCTCTGCCTCTCAAAGTTCCTGGATTTCATCATTTCTTGCCGCCTGCTCTAGTATGAAAGAAGCTCAAAAGAATGGAAGAATTATAAGGGAATCCAAATATGGTGGGAGTAGTTTTTACATCAGAAAATCCTAGAAATGAAAGGGATTTCAGACAACTCTAGCCCACTTCCAGCTCAGTGCTAGAATCTGCTTTGCAACACCCAACAAGTTGAGAGACCTTCTTGGGCAAATCAATGAAATCACAAATCATAACTTCCTCCTGCTCCCTCCTCCAACCCCCCAAGCCATCTAATTCTGATTAAACAAGCATTTCATTGAAAGTCCTTCGAAGGAAACTCAGAAGAAAAGAAGAATGAATCTTTAAAATAGGGACAAACCCAATGATCTAATTCAAGGACAAAAATCAGCCTCTAATCCAGAAGTTATCAAAGTATGGTCCAGAAATCCCTGGAAGTCCTTGAGACTTTGCAGGGAGGCCATAAGAGGAAAATTATTTTCATAATAATATTAAGACATGATTTGCCTTTTAAAATAATCTTCTCTTTTCCAACTATATATCCTGCTAGAAGCTGGATTTTTTAATATACTTTAACAAAAACAGCATTATCACAACAGATTGAATGCAGAAGCAGACATGAGAATCAGCCGTCTTCTATTAAGTCAGACATGAAAGAGATTGTAAAATGTATGAAACAATACCACTTTTCTCACAATTTTTTTGAATATATAGCTATTTTCCCTACAAAAATGTGTTATTTATGTAATGGGTGAACCACTGTTAGTTTTAAATGAATTGATAAAAATGATTTGTAATCATTTAGCTTAACTTTTAATATAGTAAATATCAATAGATATAACACACACAAAGGTTCTTGGGGTTCTCTATAATTTTTAAAACTTAAGGGATTCTCTATAATTTTTTTTTCTGAGGCAATTGGGGTTAAGTGATTTGCCCAGGGCCACACAGCTAGGCAATGTTAAGTGTTTGAGACCAAATCTGAACTCAAGTCCTCCTGATTTCAGGGCTGGTACTCTATCCACTGTATCACCTAGCTGCCCCGAGTCTCTATAATTTTTAATAGTATAAAGTGTTCCTGAGACAAGGAAGTTTTGAAACTGCTGGACCAGACTAATAAGAGAATTTGGATGGGGTTGGAGGGGAAGGGAGGTAGCTAGGTGGTGCAGTGATTAGAACACAGGTCCTGGAGTCAGGAGGAACTGAGTTTTAATCTGGTCTCAGACACTTAATACTTCCTAGCTGTGTGACCCTGGGCCAGTCATTTAATCCCAATTGCCTTGAAAAATAAATAAATATGTGTGTGTATATACATATATGCATATATATATGTGTGTGTGTACATATATATAATACATATACATACATATTTTGTGTGTATGCATACATATTTTATTTATATACATAAATTTATATGTATGTATATATAGCTTGGGGGGGAGGGGAGAACTTATCATCAACCACAAAAGGGAGGTGCCCAAGAGTGAATGGCAGCCAGTCAGCAGCTCTGAGAAGAAAGAGGCATCCCGTGATTGGCACATGCTCCAGAGCACCCTTCCATATTATGTAACACATCTCAGATATACAACTGAGATATGGGGCTGACAGCCACAATCCAGGATCCTGGCTGCTGAATAGGGTAAGCACTGACCAGAGCACTGCTTCCTGGGGTCACAAACATAGAAATATAACATGAAATAGGGAAAAGAACTTTGGATTCAGGGTCAGAAGAATTGGAAGTTCTGCTATTCGCAGGTACTTCAATCCTTATGAACTCCTATATTTTTAAATATAAAAAGCAGGGATACTAACACTTACATTACCCACCTGCCAGGATTGCTGTAAGAACAAAATAAGATAATGGATGTAAAATGCTTGGTTAGTCAGAAAGTTGTCAGCTGTTCTTATTATCCTCCTTCTACCAGAGTCTCCATCAAGGACCACTATTATCTTCTCCACCCTCCTGATCACAAATTAGGTAAAAAAAAAAATAGGAAAAAACCTCTGGATATCTCCAGATGACTCCATAATTGGTGGGGGGAGGGTTCCATATATTCGTATATATGGCGACATCATGTGCCATTTCCTAGTATTGAACTATCCATGGCGAGCCATTCCCTGACCATCCTGAACATCGCCAAGTAAACATTTTCTGCATCTCCAATCTCAATGACAAATCAAGGTCTTCTGAGATGGGAGCCCCTCCTTTTCTCCTCAGGTTCTTCTAATAAAAGAAGATCCAGTCACCTCCGCCAAGACTGGCTCTGCATCAAAATCCAATAATTAATTTCCACCCTTGGAAGCTGCAGAAACATCACTTTCTAATTTCATTAAGCAAAAGACTCATATCTCTTCCCTCGTCGTTTTCTCCTGGCCCGTGGAGACCTCCTCTCACAATGTGGTCTCATAAGAAAAATCCACATGCAGAGATAGTAGACCAAAGTCCTAATCTCAGTTCTGTCACTTAAAACTTCTGTAACTTCTCTGGGTATCAGTTTCCCCATCTATAAATATAAGGAAAATCAGCCCTGTCCTGTCAACCTCCCAGGAGTGGTTAGGAGACTGACTAATTGTAAGATCTTAGCAGCAGACCTGTAAGGGAGCCCGGAGAGCCTCTAAATCCAACTGCCTTATTTCAATGATAAAGAAATCAAATATATGGAAGTGACTTAGCCAAGATAACACATGTCATAAGTAGGTAAAGATTGGAATTCAGCTCCTAACAGCAGGGCTTCTTAAACTGTTTCCATTCATGACCCTTATTCTCAGAGAAATTTTTATATGATCCCAGGTATATAAAATAGGCATACAAATCAAACATTTAATGATAATAAACCATAATAAATAAATTCATTATTATGAATTCACAATTCATAATAAACCCCCACATTCAGAAAGGGAATAATGGGGACCTGGTACACACAATGTTGCTCCAGACAAACAAGAAGACAGAGAAAACTTCCTGGAACAGCATCCCAGCCCGTGAGCTCATGGGACATTTCCATTGAAGACTCATAAATTCTATTGTATGAAACACAAGCAGGAACAGGGCCATGAATGGCACCATCAGGTAAATTTATAACAAAAGGAAGAAGGCAACAGATAGACTAGAGATTTCCCACTCCTTTTTTTAACTCCTAAAATGATGAATTTTCTCCCATCTTTGCATTATGAATGAATGAATAAAGCATTGTTTAAATAATTAGTATTGCAAAGTGGGGCAGCTAGGTGATGCAGTGGATAGAGTGCCCTGAAGTCAAGAATAGTCATCTTCCTGACTTCAAATCCTTTTCATAAATTTACCCAACGGTCCCACATTCATGGCTACAGGTGCATATGTACTATATACATAAATATATGTGTATATATACATACATATGTATATGTATGTATATGCATATACATACATATACACAATGCAACTGCACACACATATACATATTGCCATATATACTATGTATGTGTATATGTATACATACATTGTAAGTGGTAAAAAAGGATAGTTTATTATATTTACTTTTAGTTCAATAAATATTGGTCTTCCTGCCATCATTCATTCAGCCAACAAATATTTATTGAGACTCTTCTGTGTGTACAGCTTTTGCAAAATGCCTTGAGAAATACAAGGGAAGGAGTTTCTGGCTTAGGGGATATGTGAGAGCAGAATTTGGTTTTCTGAATCACTGATTAAAATACTGGAACAACAACAGGCTCTTGGTCACTTGGACACAATGCCTCTAACAAGCTTAGTGAAAACTATTTGCTTGGCCTCTTTTGAATTTGATCAAGAGGGCTTCACAACTGAAGAGGGAGGAGAGAAAGCTGCCCACATAAAACTGGCAAGCATGCTAACAGAGAGCAGCAAGTGTAACATGCGATAAATTGGGGAAGAGAAGATCAGTAAATTCATGGGAGACAATATCCCCGATGGTATCTACAAGCAATGCACATTGTTCTCATATGAATCCCTGAAATTTGGTGGGATGAAACTCAGTACTGAAAAAGACTTTGGAAGGTTTTATTTAGTTTAAAAATACAATAAAATGTAGGATTGGAAGAGATCTCAGAACCAATCTAGTTCAACTTTCTCATTTTACAGAAGAGCAAATTAAGATACAAAGAAGAAAAGTGATTTGCATTTACTTAGGATTTTAACCCAGGTCTTCTGAATTCAGAGTCAATGACTTTTCTGCTGTTCCCTGCTACTTCCCAGTAAAAATAGTAGAGATAAAGAAAGAAGTGAAGCAGCATTGAATCTGAAAGAGATATAAAAACTTGTGAGGAAATATTGGAACCCAAAAGGAAAAATGAAGGCCGCAGAATCCAGGAAAGAGTTCAATGTGGGGATTGCTATTGTTGTTTTCAGTCGCATCCAATTCTCATAACCCCATTTGGGGTTTTCTTAACAAAGATACTAGAATGGTTTGCCATTTTCCTCTCCAGTTCATTTTACAGATGAAGAAACTAAGGCAAGCAAGGTCAAGTGACTTGGCCAGGCTCATACAGCTAATAAGTTTCTGAGACTGGATTTGAACTCAGGAAGATAAGTCTTCTTGACTCCACTCCTAGCATTCTATCCACTTCACCAACTACTTGCTCTCATGCATGTAGAAAAAGAAATTATATTGCTGAATTTACTATAGTAGCATATCTACTAAAATTGGAATAATATGGGGAAGATTGACAAGATCCCTGAATAAGGATAATAAAAAATTCATGAAGTGTTTCACATTTTTATGAAAGTATTGCTGTTTGAAAAAAATTTATAGTTCTCTCTATAAAACACATATTTTGATTGCTTAGGGAAAAATATATATATACATATATACATATAATACACATATATGTCCATATATCTATATCTATGCCTATCTATCTAAATGTAACTATATCTACATAACATATTTCTATCTCTAACTACATATATGTATACATGCATGTATGTATGTATATGCACATATACATACATACATACATATGTATATGCATATGTATACAAAGCTGTGATATATGCTACAGACCACCTGGACAGAAGGAGTGATTCTATAGTTCAAAAAAGAGAGTTTGATGCTGTAGTCACAGGAGCTCTTTAACAGTTTAAGTGTTAACAGTTAAGTACTGTAACAAAAGTACAATATTTAAGATATTTATTACTTGCCTTCAAGACTATTTTATCAAAAAGCAGAGGAAGTGACAGGAATGCCTTTCTTAAACCTGATTCTGACCAACACAGAGGAGCTGACAGCTGAATTCACAGAAATGGGAAACTCAAGAGGCAAATGACTTTACCATCAAAAAGTTTATGAGAGAGCACAATAGGAAATACCTCTTTTCAATTTTTGGAAATAAGATTTCAAAGTCCAATCAAAAAAACACTTACTATGTGCCAACCATTGAACCAAGTTCTACATTCACAGAAAGAATAAGTCCTAATAAAGCAAAAATGTAGATCTGCCTAACGAGACTGGTATGGCTACATATTTTTAAAAGATTCCCATAAAAGATGAAAGAATGGGTAGGTAATTGAGGGGAGGATTTAAAAGAATAGGCATGTATTATGTGTATAGTGTTAGAATTATTAATGTCCAAAATGGACTAAGTCTGACAGTGAATACTAAGAATAAAGGTAGAAATTTGAATTTTGAAGTCAATAAAAGCAGAGAGAATATCACTGCTAGGGTAAATAAATGGAAGGATGATAATGAACAATGGGAAGAAGGCAGAACTATTCATCAACTATAAAAATGATCTTTGTTCTTATTTTTTGACTAAGGCAATTGGGGTTAACTGACTTGCCCAGGGTCACACAGCTAGGAAGTGTTAAGAGTCTGAAACTAGATTTGAACTTATTTCCTTCTGACTTCAAGTCTGGTGCTCTATCCACTGTGCCACTTAGCTGCCCCTTGGATTTATTTTTAGAAACTTAAGAGTAACAACTTTAGACACTTACAGTAGCTGTATAACTGCAGGCAAGTCACTTAATTTCTGTTTGCCTCAATTTACTTGACTTTAAAATGGGGATAATAATACCACCTCTCTCCTAGAATATATATGCAAAGTGACTAGTATAGTACCTGGTACACGATAGTCACCATATATGTAATAGCTAGTTATGCTAAAGGAATATTTTAAGAGAATATAAAAATAGTGATTGCTAAAAATCTATACAGCTTCATTAAGAATGTTATAACAGACTAACCTCATTTCCTTCTTATTTTTTTTAAACAGGATAACTAGACCAATAGGTCAAAGTTATGTTGTAGACATGGTATACTTAGATATTTTTGGCAAAGCATTTGATGAAGTTCTTCTTGTAGTTCTCATGGACAAGACAAGATGTTGTGGGCTGGATGACAGAAGAGTGAGACAAATTAAAAATTAGTTGAATAGCCTGACCCAAACAGTAATCATTAATGGTTTGGTGTCAACTTGATATTTCCTGGTAAGTGACCCAGAGATTTGTTCTTGGCTGCATTTCATCATTTATACCAATGATTTGGACGGAACTATATTTAAAATACATTTCTCAAATTTGGGGAAAAAACAACACAAATTGGCAATACTTTGGGTGACAAAAGTCTGAAAAGAGCTCAGTAGGCTACTTCTCAACTACTACAGCTGTCTAAGAATCAGGTCTACTCCCAGGAAAATTTTGGATTCCTCCTCCCTTGTGGTCTTTAAATAGAATCTGGATGAACATCTGTTAATAAAGAGATTCTTTCTTAGATATGGGTTGGGCTCCATGGCTTCTGAGGTCCTTTCAGAGACTTTGTGATTGTCAGACTGTAATATCTCTGATCCCTTCCAGTTCTAAATGCTATGATTGTGTCTATGACTCACACCCTTAAGGAAAAATCAGCAAATAACGCAAGTAAGAATTTGGCTGTTCTCCAAATGTAGAGTGAAACTATGGCAGGCAGTTTATTCCACTCATTTGACTAATGAGAAAACTGAGGGATGATGAGGTAAAAATGACTTACAAAGGTCACAAAACCAACCCAGGACAAAAAAAACGCCTGGATGGAAGAAGTCTATTAGTCTAGTACTTTGATCCACTTTTTACTCACCAATGTCCTACCCTTTCGCCCATCTTTCGGTCCATTTATTCTCTTTCTCTTGTGCCTTCCAAAGGGACTAGCACAGAGCAGGAGACATAGCCAGAGTTGAGAGGGGAGGTATGGTTTACAAGTAAGAGCACAGGATAAGTCAGAAATCTGGCTCTGACTCTGCTCCAGTACTACCTAGGTGACAAAGAATAAGTCATTCTATGCATCCAAGCTTTAATAGCCCAATCTGTGAAATGCAGGCAATTATGACCATCCGTGGAAGAATTGTTATAAAGACCAAATGAGACTGTGGCTATGAAAGCAAGGAGAAATACTAATATGATACACTGTTTTGTTATCGATAATGAGAGATATTATTAACACTCCTAGTTACTATCATGGAAATTGACTTGGTGAGGATGGCCCCATTTATCTGACTCCTGCAAGACCACAGAAATTCTTGGTGGAAAGATGCAACCAAAGCTGACAGATTAGCCACCAGAGGGAGATGTGTGAATGCAAATGAAGACCACCAAAGTCAAGTTTGCAAAAAGCTTGCTTGTAATTTGAGAAACAAATGCCATGAGGTCAATTTTGTCTCAAGCTTCATTTTCCCATTAACCTGTACAAGGTGAGCACAGGTGGGAAGAGGATGAAGTTACAAACCACTGTGGAGCCAGGAAAAAATTAGATACCACAAAGAGTTTAATATAGACTAGAGAATGCTACAATGTTAGAGTAGTGTTGTCAAACTTTGAGAAGCCTCAAAACTCCTGAGTGTGTCAAAATATAATTTTGAAATGTCTCACAGAATAAAAATACAATATAACAGAGATAAAGTTAACTTGTGATTTTCTAACTGAACATGCAGGGGTAAGTATCTGCTTCTATTTGAATTTGACACTTCTGCATTAGAGAATAAAATGGAGGAATATTAATGCAAGATGTTGTAGGTGGAAGGGCCCTTAGCAATTAGAATATTAGAGATAGGAGGGACCTTAGAACAGAGAACATCTGGGAGGAACCTTTGAATATGAAAAGTTAGCACATAGGATGTTACAGCAAGAAGGAATTTTAGAATATAGAATATGTTTTAAAACAGTGTATATTGGAGGCAGTGTGGTTCAGGGGATAGCTCCTAAGTCAGATATATCTGGGTTCAATCCTGTCTCTGAACTCTATGACCCGAGGGAAGCCCCTTAACCTCTCAGTCCTCTCTAAAAAAAATCTTTAAGATTGTAAATGTGCAAAAGAATGCTGGCTAGCATTTGATAAGAGGGCCTTTTCTCATTTGCAACTTCCCTATATCCACAAAAATCACAAATTCAACATCCAACTCTAAGCTAGAGCTTTTAGGATGTAACATCTGAAAAGAACTTCAGACAGAAGAATATTGGAGCAAAGAATGATAAAAGACATTGGGCAACATCTAGTTCAACGTTTCAATTTTATAGGGAGGGAAACTGAGTCCAGAAAGGGTAAGTGCTCTAACCAAAGTCTCATAGCTGGTTAGCAATAGCACCAAAATTAATATTGGGAGGGGGGTAGATGATGCTGGCTAGGCAATTGGGGTTGAGTTGCCCAGAGTCACACAGCTAGTAGTATTATGTCTAAAATTAATGTTTATGTGGGGGGGGAGGGTTGACTAGGTAAACCAGGTTAAATGACTTGCCCAAAGTCACACAGCTGGTAAATATCAAGACTGTATTTGAACTCATGCCCTCACAATTCTAGGGATGGTGTTCCATCCGCTGCCCATCAAGCTGCCCCCTGAGTTTTTGTTGTTTTTTTTAACCCCCACAATATTTTTTAAATTATACAACAGTTGAAGAAGAAGACAGGGACTCAGATTTGTAACACAGGCCATCCAGAAGATAAGACTGATCTAAATATGGTGTAATAGAAAATTACTATATTTGGAGGAGGTAGGGGGTTCAAATCTCAGCTTTACCATTTAGTACCTGTAGCTTTACACAAGCATTTAGTTTGTTTTTGTTTTGTCTTTTACCTCTTTGGGGCCTCAGTTGTATTATCTGTAATATGAGGGTTTTAAACCAGATGACCTCTATGGTCCCTTACATCTCTACATCCATGGTCTTCTTAGCCTCTTTAGGTGTGGTTGTCTGTCTGAGTAATTGGGTTTCAGGAAGGTCCTGAAGGTCTGCTTTGTCCTGCCTTCTCTTCCAATTCTCTTCCACCTGTTGAATGCATGCTTTTTATGGGCTGATTGATCTTTTTTGTGAGACATGGTACTTTTTATTCTACAAGGTCAAGAAATGAAATTAAATGAAAACTGTCAGAAAGAGCACAATATAACTTCCATTTAGAATGTAAAGATTAAAAAGGACTTCAGGACCAAGAATATTGGGAACAAAGAATGATAAGAAGTATCAGACAACATCTAGTTCCTGGGTTTTATATTTCCAGTATCTCTAATGGCTCATAGTAGATGCTTAATAAAAACTTGTTTGATGAATGAATGAACAATTGAATGCGATTGAAGGATAAACGACTGTTGGCTTCTACTTTTCCAACAATAGATTCCAACAAGAGAAAGAAGAAAATAAAAGGGCACAGAAAGCCTGAAAGAGGAAAAGCAGAAGAAAGGTGAGTAATGTCAAATCTTGAGTCCTATCAATCAACAGTACTGTAAGAAGGCAAACTGAATAGATATCTATAGTTTACTTTGGACCAGACGTTCTTAGCTTTCTCTGGCAATCTGATGAAGTCTACTAATCTCTTCTCAAAATGTCCATAGAATTACAAAGGAAACCAAATCTAAAAAATAACAGTTATCAAAATACCTTTAAAAAATGAATTCACAAGTCCCAGATGAACAAGAACCTTTAGTGTAGACTAAAGCCTAGGAGGCAGGGAGTTAATCCTGTGAGAAGGGACTTAGATGGGAAACTTATTTTGAAAATTTCTTGGGGCAAAATAAGGCCCCAAATGATGTATCTACTCTATTTTAAATTGGCAGGTTCCTTATAGTTATGGCCACCATTAACCCTGCCCCCCAACATTAAAATCATCAAGTTTCTAGATATGCAATTATATTAAAGCTTCCAAACACTAATGGGTTGTTTCATTTTAAATAACACGATTAAACTTTTACAACTTCAGATTTAGGCTTTAGTTTTCAAAGGCCAACCAAGACAAGATATTAACTGGGGAAAAAAATCTTAATGTAAAATTGCTTCCAATGGAATCCTTCTAGTGGGCTCTGCAGGCTCAGCTTTATAGAGCAAAGGCCTGAAAGTCTGAACAGTGTTTATTTTATTCATTGTCCCCTTGTGGGAGTTTGGGGGCAGGGAGGAGGTCAAGATGAACCAAAGTGATCTGGAAGTGAGCATATTAGCTGTATAATAGTCAATGGCCTGGCATCTCCCAGGGGGCAAAGGAAAAGAAAGCATTAGAAACTCAAGCCCTAAGAGAAGCAGCCAGCAGGTGTAGCAAGAGTGTTATATTTGGGGGGCGGAGCCAAGATGGCGAACTGCGGACAGCTTTCTCTGTGAACTCCCTCCGACAATTCCCTCAAATCCAGAAAGTAAGCCTTAAAACTGGTTCCTGAGTGAGGTCCTCACCAAGCATTTGGACTACAACGCACTTCTATAAAAGATCTACCTAGAAAGAACTCCGGAGAAGGTTAGCCTCAGGGGAAATCGGCCTCCGGTCGCGATCGGACTCCAGCCGGGGCGGAAGTCAGGGCTGCGATAGAGGGGCGGATTTTGGGCACCCAGGAAGCCCCTGGGAGACGCCTGGGCCACTTTGCTCTGCTTGCGGGCAGGTGCTTTGGCAGATCTGCCTTTGGAAGGGGGTGGATTGAGAAAAGCTGAAAACGTGGTCCTGGTGCAAATCTAGCCCGACCAGCCTCAGACCGGAAGTCAACTCGGCAAACTGCCCCAGGGCAAATATAAATTGTTGCAGTTTTCTCGGCTTTTGACCAATATCCCAACTTTAAATCATGAGCAAGAAGCAGAAGAGAGCTCTCACCATAGAAAGCTTTTACGGAGAAAAAATAGAACAGTCCCCAGATCCTGACATTATGAAAACAATCCCAGATGAAGCCACAAAGGCAGACTTAAGTTGGTCTCCCTTTCAGAAGGCTTACCTGGATGATTGCATTAAGAATCTCAAAAGAGAGCTAGAAGAAGAATGGGGAAATAAATTGAGATCAGGGCAACAGAAATATCAAAAACTGGAAAATAGGACTGGTGAATTGGAAAAAGAAAACAGTTCACTGAAAAACAAAATTGGTGAATTGGAAAAAATCGCCAATTCACTGGAAAATAAAAATGGTGAACTGAAAAACAAAATTGGTGAATTGGAAAAAGACAACAATTCACTGAAAAACAAAATTGGTGAATTGGAAAAAGACAACAATTCACTGAAAAATAAAACTGGCAAAATGGAAAAAGAATGCATTGAATCCAGAAATTCAATTGGCCAGCTACAAAAGGAGCTAAAAAAGATAACTGAAGGAAATAATACTCTAAAAATTAAAATTGAACAAATAGAAGTAAATGACTCAATAAGACTTCAAGAATCAGTTAAACAAAAACAAAAAAATGAAAAAATAGAAGAAAATATGAAATATCTCCTAGGAAAAACAACTGACTTGGAAAACAGATCCAGGAGAGACAATTTAAGGATTATCGGACTCCCTGAAAGCCACGATGAAAAAAAGAACCTGGATGCTATCTTCCAGGAAATCATGAAAGAGAATTGCCCTGATGTTTTAGAATCAGAAGGCAAAATTGGCATTGAAAGAATTCACCGATCACCTCCAGAAAGAGACCCCAAAATTAAAACCCCAAGGAATATCGTGGCCAAATTTCAGGACTATCGCACCAAGGAAAAGATATTGCAAGCAGCTAGAAAGAAACAGTTCAAATACCGAGGAACTGTCATTAGAATTACACAGGATCTGTCAGCTTCCACATTGAAGGATCGAAGGGCCTGGAACCAGATATTCCGAAAGGCAAAAGAACTTGGATTACAGCCAAGAATAAGTTATCCAGCTAGAATGAGCATCTTCTTCCAGGGAAGAAGATGGTCATTCAATGATACAGGAGAATTTCACCTATTTCTAATGAAAAGACCTGATCTGAACAAAAAATTTGACCTCCAAATAGAGAACTCAAGAGAAACATAAAAAGGTAAAAAGGAAAACTCTTGAGAACTATATTCCTACTATAGGTATCCTTTAAAGAATGGCAGTATAATTTGATTTTTCTTTGATAATAATGGAAAAGAAATTAGAAGTAGAAGGGATACCATACTGAAAAAGAAAAAGGGGGGAGGGGGGAAAAGGAGGCAAAATAAAGTAAAAATATAGGAGGTAAAATAAGGCAAAATCTCATAAAAAAGACATAGAAGATCTAATATAATTGAGGGGAAGAAGGGAGGGTGACGAGTATTGTGTAAACCTTACTCTCATTAGATTGGACTCTAAGAGAGTCAGATACATTTGGCTTCAAAGAAAGCACTGACCCTCCTTGTGGGAAGGTAGGAGGGAGGGGAGAAAAGGAAAGGGATAAACTAATAGAAGGATTAGGGGAAAGGTATAAAGGGGAGGGAGGGACTCTAAAGGGAGGAGGATTATTGGTGGGAGGTGGTCTTCAAGAGCAAAGTACTGGGGAGGGGGGAAGGGAGAGAAGGGAAAGGGAAGAGAAAATCATAACTCTGGGTAAATAAGATGGCAGGGAATACAGATATAATTATTTTAACTGTGAATGTGAACGGGATGAACTCTCCCATAAAACGGAAGCGGGTAGCAGACTGGATTAAAAGCCAGAATCCTACAATATGTTGTTTACAAGAAACACATCTAAAACATAGAGATACATACAGAGTGAAGGTAAAGGGCTGGAGCAGAATCTTCTATGCTTCAGGTGAACAAAGAAAGGCAGGGGTAGCAATCCTTATCTCGGATCAAGTAAAAACAAAAATAGATCTAATTAAAAGAGATAAGGAAGGAAACTACATTTTACTAAAGGGTTCCATAGACAATGAAGCAGTATCAATACTTAACATATATGCACCAAGTGGTATAGCATCCAAATTCCTAGAGGAGAAGTTAAGAGAGATGCAAGGAGAAATAGACAGTAATACTATACTAGTGGGAGATCTCAACCTTGCTCTCTCAGAATTAGATAAATCAAATTCCAAAATAAATAAGAAAGAAGTTAGGGAGGTTAACAAAAGGCTAGAAAAGTTAGGTATGATAGATCTCTGGAGGAAATTGAATGGTGATAGAAGGGAGTATACTTTTTTCTCAGGGGTTCATGGAACTTATACAAAAATTGATCATGTGTTAGGGCATAAAAACCTCAAAATCAATTGCAGAAAAGCAGAAATAGTAAATGCATCCTTCTCAGATCATGATGCAATAAAACTCACATGTAATATAAGGCCAGGAGAAAATAGGCCACAAGTTATTTGGAAATTAAATAATCTAATCCTGAAGAACGAATGGGTGAAAGAGCAAATTATACACACAATCGAAAATTTCATCCAGGAGAATGACAACAATGAGACAACATACCAAAATTTGTGGGACTCGGCTAAAGCGGTTATAAGGGGTAATTTTATATCTCTAGATGCTTACTTGCGTAAAACAGAGAAGGAGAAGATTAATGAACTGGGCTTACAATTAAAAAAGCTAGAAAAAGACCAAATTACAAACCCTCAATTAAATACTAAATTGGAAATTCTGAAAATTAAAGGGGAGATCAATAAAATTGAAAATAAGAAAACTATTGAATTAATAAATAAAAGTAAGAGTTGGTTTTATGAAAAAACCAACAAAATAGATAAGCCTTTAGTTAATTTGATTAGAAAAAGAAAAGAAGAAAATCAAATTATTAGTCTCAAAAATGATAAGGGAGAACTTTCCTCCAATGAAGAGGAAATTAGAGTAATAATTAGGAGTTTCTTTGCCCAACTTTATGCCAATAAATTTGAGAATGTAAATGAAATGGAGGAGTATCTACAAAAATATAGATTGCCCAGATTAACAGAAGAGGAAATAAATTATTTAAATAGCCCTATTTCAGAAAAAGAAATAGAACAAGCTATTAATCAACTCCCTAAGAAAAAATCTCCAGGACCAGATGGATTTACATGTGAATTTTACCAAACATTCAAAGAACAATTAATCCCAATACTATATAAACTATTCGAAAAAATAGGGAAAGAAGGTGTACTACCAAATTCCTTCTATGACACAGATATGGTGCTGATAGCTAAACCAGGTAGGGAGAAAACTGAGAAAGAAAACTATAGACCCATTTCCCTAATGAATATTGATGCAAAAATTTTAAATAAGATTTTAGCAACAAGATTACAGAAAGTCATCCCCAGGATAATACATCATGACCAAGTAGGATTTATACCAGGAATGCAGGGCTGGTTCAATATTAGGAAAACTATTAGCATAATCAATTATATTAATAACCAAATTAATAAAAATCATATGATTATCTCTATAGATGCAGAAAAAGCCTTTGATAAAATCCAACACCCATTCCTATTAAAAACACTGGAGAGTATAGGAATAAATGGGCTTTTCCTTAAAATGATAAGTAGTATCTACTTAAAACCTTCAGCAAGCATCATATGTAATGGAGTCAAACTAGAACCATTCCCAATAAGATCAGGAGTGAAACAAGGCTGCCCACTGTCACCATTACTATTTAATATTGTATTAGAAATGTTAGCTTTAGCAATAAGAGAAGAAAAAGAGATAAAAGGAATCAGAGTAGGTAGTGAAGAAACCAAATTATCACTCTTTGCAGATGACATGATGGTATACTTAGAGAATCCTAGAGACTCAACTAAAAAGCTGCTAGAAACAATTCACACCTTTAGCAAAGTGGCAGGATACAAAATAAATCCACATAAATCATCAGCATTTTTATATATTACCAATAAAGTTCAGCAGCAAGAGATACAAAAAGAAATCCCATTCAAAATAACTGTTGATAGTATAAAATATTTGGGAATTTATCTGCCAAGGGATAGTCAGGAACTATATGAACTAAATTACAAAACACTTTCCACACAAATCAAATCAGACCTAGTCAATTGGAAAAACTTAAAATGCTCATGGGTAGGACGAGCGAATATAATAAAAATGACAATACTACCCAAACTAATTTACTTATTTAGTGCCATACCAATCAAACTCCCAAGAAATTATCTTACAGATCTAGAAAAAATAGTAGCAAAGTTCATTTGGAAAAACAAAAGGTCTAGAATTTCAAGGGGATTAATGAAAAAAAAGGCTGAAGATGGTGGACTTGCTGTACCAGATCTAAAACTATATTATAAAGCAGCGGTCATCAAAACCATTTGGTACTGGCTAAGAAATAGAGTAGTCGATCAGTGGAATAGGATAGAATCACAAGACAAACTAGGCAATAACTATAGCAATTTGGTTTTTGATAAACCCAAAGACCCCAGCTTTTGGGATAAGTATTCACTATTTGACAAAAACTGCTGGGAAAACTGGAAACTAGTGTGGAAGAAATTAGGGCTTGACCCACATCTAACACCACATACCAAGATAAGATCTAAATGGGTTCATGATCTGGATATAAAGAGTGATTTTGTAAACAAGTTAGAGGAACATAATATAGTTTACCTCTCAGACCTGTGGAGATGGAATAAATTTATGTCCAAAGAAGAACTGGAACTTTTAATTGAAAACCAGATAGATAACTTTGACTATATTAAATTAAAAAGTTTTTGTACAAACAAAATCAATGCAGACAAGATTAGGAGGGAAGCAATAAATTGGGAAATCATCTTTACATTTAAGGGTTCTGATAAAGGTCTCATCTCTAAAATATATAGAGAATTGTCTCATATTTATAAAAATTCAAGCCATTCTCCAATCAATAAATGGTCAAAGGATATGAACAGACAATTTTCAGAGGATGAAATTAAAACTATTTATAGTCATATGAAAAGGTGCTCCAAATCACTATTGATCAGAGAAATGCAAATCAAGACAACCCTGAGATACCACTTCACACCTGTCAGATTGGCTAAAATGACAGGAAAAGTTAATCATGAATGTTGGAGGGGTTGTGGGAAGGCTGGGACACTGATGCATTGTTGGTGGAGCTGTGAACGGATACAGCCATTCTGGAGAACAATTTGGAGCTATGCTCAAAAAGTTATCAAACTGTGCATACCCTTTGACCCAGCAGCATTTCCATTGGGCTTATATCCCAAAGAAATCATAAAGGAAGGAAAAGGCCCCACATGTGCAAGAATGTTTGTGGCAGCCCTTTTTGTAGTGGCTAGAAACTGGAAATTGAATAGATGCCCTTCAATTGGAGAATGGCTGAATAAATTATGGTATATGAATGTTATGGAATATTATTGTTCTGTAAGAAATGACCAGCAAGACGATTTCAGAGAGGCCTGGAGAGACTTACATGAACTGATGCTGAGTGAAATGAGCAGAACCAGGAGATCATTATACACAGCAACAACAGTACTATATGACGATCAATTCTGATGGACATGGCTCTCTTCAACAATGAAATGTTTCAAACCACCTCCAATTGTTCACTGAAGAGAGCCATATACACCCAGAGAGAGGGATGCGAAATGTGGACCACAACATAACATTCTCATACTCCTTGATTGATGTTTGCTTACATTGTGTTTCCTTTATCTGATATATCGTTCGTGTGGATAAGATTTTTCTTGCACACCAATGATAAGTTTGGAAGTATGTATACATATATTCGATTTGCCAATATTTTAACGTGATTAACATGTAGTGGATATCCTGCCATCTAGGGGGAGGGGTGGGGAGTTGGGGGGAAAAATTTGTGGCGGAAAACTATGTAAGGGTTATTGTTGAGGAATTACCCACACATATGTTATTCAAATAAAATAAAAATTAAAAAAAAATAAATAAAAATAAAAAAATAAAATTAAAAAAAAAAAAAAAAAAGAGTGTTATATTTGGAAAGGACCTGCGTTCAATATTGCGTGACCATAGGCCAATCACATTCCCTCTCCAGGTCTCAATTTCTTCATCCCTAAAAGGAGAATTAAACTGGATGTTCTCCAAGGACTGTTTCCTACTCTAAATCCTATAATCATGTTTCTTTGCCCCATTGACTGAGAAATTCTAGTAAAAATGAACCAGCACTGGGCCTAGGAGGCCTGGGTATCTAGGATCACAGACATAAGAGCTAGAGGGGACTTTAGTCCATTAAATTCAACTGCCACATTGTACAAATAAGGAAATTCAAGGCAACATGATGCAGTGGGCAAAGCAATGGACTTGGAAGTCAGGAAGAACCTGACTTGGACACTGGTCAGATGTATGAATTTGGCCAAGCCATAATGTCGGTTTCCTCATTCATAAATAAAGCGGGTTGGACTCAATGACTTTGCAGCTATAATTTCTGATCTGATGATCCTATAAGCTGATGTTCAAAGAGAGGAAAATGACCTGCACAATATCACAGTGGTAGTAACTGTCAGGACCAAGACTCAAATCCAGATCCAAGACTCCCAGTGCAAAGCTCTCTCCAATGTACTAGCACTGACTCTAACATGCTGCAAAGACCTTAGAAAAGTCACTTCCATCTCTGCATACCAATTGCTCAAAGTCTAGCAAGTGACAAGGAGTCTGTGATATTTCTCTAAAATGGGGCTGAAGGAGATGTCAAGCATCATTTAGTTCAATTTCATCTTAATCTTTGTTGTTAAGTCATTTCAGTCATGTCTACTCTTCGTGATCCCATTTGGGGTTTTCTTGGCAAAAATACTGGACTAGTTTGCCATTTCCTTCTCCAGCTCATTTTACAAATAAGGAAACTGAGGCATACAGGGTTAAGTGATTTGCTCAGGGTCATACATCTAGGAAATATCTGAGGCTGAATTTGAAATCTCATCTTACAGGTGAGGGAAATGAGGTTCAGAGTTTAAGTGATTTGGTCAAAGTCATATAGTAGTAAAATGGTAGCCAGGATTCAAACCCAAAGCTTAAGGGTTTCTAGCAAGACAGTGTGAAAATACTCTGTGGTGGTAGTCCCACTGAAATCTAGAACTTCTAATGGACCAAAGCCATTACTAGAGCTTGTTCTGGTCAATCCAGACACTGATTTTCTTTCAAAACTATTGTTCTTCCTGAAATTTGCCTGCTCAGCACATTACCAGCAATTTGTTGGACTAAATGTGTTTCTCCCTACACTGCTTCCTCCTTAAGTCTCCTTCACCTACTCTTTCCTGTTGCTATTCCAGCAGCTAACCAAGCTTGAGCCAATTTTATTCATGTTCCTATTATTGAACCCCTTTGTGCCATGTGGGTCCCTCAAGAAAGTTGCCAGGATGAAAGACATTATCTATTCCTCCCTGTTCCCCAAAATACTACTAGCAATTTTTTTAGGGAAAGTTCACCCCCATTCTATTTCATCCCACCCCTACTTCTGTGGGAGTAGCAGAATAAAGAACTAGAAACTGAATAACTTCCTCCCCCTTCCCCGGACCTAGCTGGGCTGAATTCCACCTACTTCTTTACCCTCCCTCCTTCCATTTCAAGCTTATGCAGAGCTAGTTTATTATCAGCTGAAGTGGGTCTCATTATAAACATGTGCTTGGCCAGTGACCCCAGACACCCCACCTAAATCACCAAGTTCCTGATTCTATTAGCATTCCTTTAATTGGAGTTCTGGTGGGGCAGACTGACCCAGTTTGCCAAAAAGGTGACTCTGGGACACTTTCTGCTCTGAGTACAAAAGCATAAACCTGTTGGGGAGTGTGGGGAGGAGGAGGAGGAGGAGGGAGGAAGGAGGAAACAAAGAGAAAGGGAGGGATCTGGGAGATCTGTGTTCTGTCCAGCACTAAAGGAGAATGAGGAATAGAAAGTTGAACCTGAAACCAAGGCAGTCTGGATTTGAATCCTGCCTTGGTTATGTGCTGGCTGTATGAACTGAACAAGAAGGAACTTCCCAGAATATAGCCTGGAGAAGGGGATATCTTCCAGAGGAAGCTTTATATATATATATAGGGGATATCTTCCAGAGGAAGCTATATATATATATATATATATATATATATATATATATATATACCATCAAAGGTGGGAACTTGAATCTAGGTCTTCCTGATTCCAGTGCCATGTCCCCAACTACTAGGTCGTGTCTTTCCATTATAGAGGAATAAATTTAAAGGGATTTTGACCCATAGAATGGCAAGATAGGTATGTTAAAGATCCCTCATTCTTACAGGGGAGGAAACCGAGACTTGTAGAAGAATCTTATTCAAAGTCACAGAACAAGTTAGTGGCAGAGAGGAGCATGAAGTCAGTCTCATGACTGCCAGTGCAGCCACCTTAGCAGGCTACCTCTTACCTCTCTTTATCTACCCCACCCCTGGATTCAGATGACTTGGCTGGGATGACAGCCCAGGTCTTGGCTCCCAATTAAGTTGGTTTTTCCCCCTCTTTTTTTATTAAAGCTTTTTATTTACAAAACATATGCACAGGTAATTTTTCAACATTTACCCTTGCAAAAGCTTCTGTTCCAAATTATCCCCTCCTTCCTCCCACCCCTTCCCCTAGATGACAGGTAGTACAATACATGTTAAATAAATTAAAATATGTTAAATCCAATATATGTATACACATTTATATAGTTATCTTGCTGCACAAGAAAAATCAGATCAAGAAGGAAAAAAAACTGAGAGAGAAAACAAAATGCAAGCAAATAACAGAGAAAGTAAGAATGTCATGTTGTGATCCACACTCAGTTCCCATAGTCCTCTCTCTGGCTGTAGATGGCTCTCTTCATCACTGAACCTAATTAAGCTTTATGAAAAATAAAACCTAGTTCCCCAACAATGAACTGAGCCAAGACCTGAAGCAAACCTACAGAAGCAGGTACACAGATCCCATTGGCTGACGAAGTTCCTTCTGGGCAGCCCTGGATGGTTCTTTGCTTGGCCAAACTCATGATTTACTGTCTTAAGGGGGTAGCAATAGCTGGGAAGACAAGAACCTTACACAGGAAACAAGAAAAAGGGCTGAGCAGCCCAAATACTGATGTTTTGTGTAGGGTTCAAGGAGGAGATTGATGTAGACTGGAAAGCTCTGCCTGGAGAGACCTTGAACTAGGACTTGAAGGATGAGTTCAATCTAGAGAAGTGGAGGGTGGCCAGATTAGGTGTTTCAGGGAGGGACTGACTAGTGAGGGAAAGCTTTACAGAAAAGGTGGATACTTATTGTTTTGGAGGGGCTCAAGGTTAAACAAAGGAATTTTTAAAAGTGCCAAAGTGCCACAAAGAAGATAGCAGTGGGATGAAGCTGGGTTCTCTGATTCTCTGCCCTTGGGCACAAGCCATCGCTATGATTCATGAAGCCATCAATTTCTCACCTCAAACTCTGTGCCAGTGATGGATGACTTTGGAGACTTTTGTCAAGAAGGGTGTGATGTGGCCCAGGGAGAGGAATCAGTCTATGGAGGAGATAGCTGTGGACATGTCTTCCTCTTCTGCCCTCGGCATGCCTTGTGAGATTGTGGATGCCTGTCAGAAGTGAGCCAGGGGCCACCAATCAGCAGTCTTCTCTCTACCCTGTGCTAAGGATCAGAGAATATCAAGCTGGAGATCATCTCTCCAAGTTATTAGTCTCAGGACCCTTTTACACTGGAAAGTATTGAAGACCTCCAAAGAGTTCTTGTTTATGTGGATTCTGCCTACTGATATTTATAGTATTAGAAGTTTAAAAATCCTAGTATTATCATGGAAATAGTATTTATTGTGCAGACAACTAACTAGCATGTATTATGTGCCAAACACTGTGCTAAGAGCTAGGCCTTCACAGAGTCTGAGAACATTTTGGGTCAACAAACATTTTAAGTGTATTCTATGTGCTAGGAATTGTGCTAAATGCTAGAGGCTGTATTAATAGATGTATAGTGTCTAAGACTAGCAAGCTGAGAGTGCTATTCTGCACTGGTCAACTCCCATCTGGAGTATTTTTGATTCTGAGTATCACATTTTAGGAAGGAAATTAAAAAGTTGATTTTACCCACAATCCAAAGGAGGCTAGTTAAGATGGAGAAGGAACTAAAGCTCATATCATATAAGGAACTGGAGATGTTTAGTTTGGAGCAGTGAAAAGTGTAAAGGGAAGGGGAAAACATGAAAGCTATCTTTTGGTAGAGATAAAATTGGATTTGTTTTGCTTGACTTTGGAACATGGAGCAGGGAATACTAAAAAGACTCAGATTTTTGGCTAGGGTTATAAAGAACAAGCTATGTGGTGCCATAGTGCACAGTGCTGAGCCAGGAGTCAGGAATATTCATCATTATGAATTCAGATCTGGTCTCAGACACTTAATAATTGTGTGACTCTGGCCAGGTCATTTACCCTTGCTTGCCTAAGTTTCCTCATCTGTAAAATGATCTGAAGAAGAAAATGGCAAATCATGACAGTATTTTTGCAAAGAAAATCCCAAATGGAGTAGTGAAGGGACAGTCAGAACTGAAAAATGACTCACAAACAAGTAAAGGACCTTCAGTAAGATCTATTCCAAAGCAGGATGGGCTGTCTCCAGAGTCAGTGGAGTTCCTACTCATTGGAGGCCTTCACATATAGGATGGACGACCTATATCAGATACAGTATACCAATGACTCTGTTGGAGGTCCATTCCAACACTGAGATTCCATCTTCTCTCTCCATCACCATAGCAGAGTTAAATCTGACTCACTGTAGCTTTGTTCAGTCATGTACAGTTTTCATGACCCCATTTGGAGTTTTCTTGGCAAAGATCCTAGAGTGATTTTGCCATTTCCTTCTCCAGTTCTTTTTACAGATGAGGAAACTGAGGCAAACAGATTCAGCCACTTGCTCAGGGCCACAGCTAGCAAGTGTCTGAGAAAGTATTTGAATTCCTGATTTTAAGTCCATTGCACTGTCTGCCTAGCTGCCAATATTACAATATGTTTCTACCCCGTTCTGCTCTTTCACTGTAGAGATCAGGAAAATTGGGGTCGGGTCAGAGAAGGACCTAGAGAGTGGGAGTAAATAGATATTTAGTTTAGAAGAGACTCCCAGAGACATCTATCAGATCCAGATTGCTTGGTGGAGGAAAGATGGCATTACCTCCAGGTATGGAAAGATGAAGAACTGGGCTCAAGAAATTCCTACCAAGGGTTTGTGCCCAGTTGCGGAGAAAGGAACTGGGGTTCTACTTGAAAGAGACATATAAACAAGTACACACATGCTCTCATTCACATACACCTATCCACACATAAATAAACTGACTTTGTTCAATTAAGAAGAGGAATGGAATCGACTTTGTCTGGGTTCGAATGTCAAGCAATTTTCTTCTTTACCTCGGGGATGCTGGGTGACCCTCTGTCATCATGAGCCCAGGAGGAACAGGCTGGGGCCATGGAAAGCCCAGTTTTGGTTCTGACCTCAGCATTAGCCTTCCTGTGTAAAGATGATGTCTGACCTATTATGACCAGGGGCTCTGCTTTGAACTGAGCTGTGCAGATTACAGACAGAAGGCCAGCTGTGCTCCTTATCTAATGCCCCTGTGACTCAGCCTGGGCTTGTAAGATATTAGGATTCTAAACTGTCAGGTTGGGATTTGTTCTATGACCAAGGTAAGGGATCAGAGAATGGCCCAATGTTGTAGTTTAGGCCACAGCCAGGCTTAAGAGGTTAAGTAATGACTGAGTTAGAGATCAGACTTCGACAAAGGGCAAAAGATTAGGCAATTCTGGGGTTAGGTTTTAAGGGATGGGCAATGGGATCTGGATCAAGAGACCAAGCTGTGGCTGGGTCATGGGGTAAGACTATGGCAAGGGGCAATTAGGTGGCACAATGGACAGAGATAGTTCAGATATGAGCTGTAGGGTGCTGAGCAAGTCACCTGGTTTACTGAAATTTCCTTAGCTGTAAAATGGACTGGAAAAGAAAAGAGCAAACCATTCCAGTATTTTTGCCAAGAAAACACCAAATGAGGTCATGAAGAGTCAGGCAGGAGTGAAATTATTCAATAACAACATGGAACTCTGAACTAATTAGTTCAAATATAGAAGAAAAAGCCAGGACCTCTCCTTGGACAGGATTATTCTCCAAGAGCTTTGGTCCATGCTTAGGAGATAGCATGACATAGTGGACAGAGTGCTAGACTTTAAGTCAGAAAGACTTGGTTCATTTGGAACAGAAGGCTTTGCAAGGATCAGTGTTGAAAAATTGCCCATGTAATGTGAAATGTGGACCACAACATATCATTTTCATGCTCTCTATTGATGTTCACTCGCATTGTATTTCCTTTATCTGATTATTCTTTCTTGTAGATATGATTTCTCCTGCACAAAAATGATGTGTGGGAATAGTATACATATATTCGATTTGTCAAGTATTTTAACATAATTAACATGTAGTGGATATCCTGCCATCTAGGGGAGGGGTGGGGAGTAGGAGGGAAAATTTTGTAAAAGAAAGCTTTGTAAGGGTTAATGTTGAAGAATTACCCATACATATGTTTTGCAAATAAAAATTATTAATAAAAAAAGAATATTTCAATCCAACTGTGAAAAAAAGAAAATAAAAATTACCCATGCATATGTTTTGTAAATAAAAAGCTTTAATAAAAAAAAAAAGAGAGAGAGCGACTTGGTTCAACTCCTACCTCCCACACTACCTCTATGATAACAACCAAACCAAAAAGCCTTAGTTCCTTCTTTTATCAAATGGAGATAACAATGCCTGTAACAGTTGCTTCAGGGGTGAGCTGGTACAACTGAAGGATATCTAGATTAATGGTCTCCTAGACTATGGAACGATTTTGTGCAGAATAAAATTAGGAAGGCAATGAATGATCTTTCCCTTGCTTTCAGGTCTTGTTGAACCACAAGGAGGCATCTATTCCTTCATTTGATATAGCTGGGATATAAATTATATAAAGGGAAATGGAATTCAGTAAAGCTGCAATCAGACTATAAGAGCTTCGAATGCCAAGATAAGCAATTTGTAATTTTTTTTCCATTAGATAATGGCAAACCATTGCAGGTTTTTGAGCAAGGAAGTGAAGGGCTTGAATTTGTGAGTTAGAAACACTAGCAAAAGTGTGAGAGCTGGATAGAAGCCAAGGGAGATGAGAGACATGGACAAATTCAGAGGATATTTTTTATAGTCCAAGTCAGAGGAAACAAGGGCTTGAAGGAAGGTGGTAATAATGGGAACCCAAATGAGAATACCAAGGTAAGAGCTTTTGAAGAGGTAGAATCAGAATGACTTAACTGATTGGATGTGAGGGCAGAGAGGGGATAGTTTCACTTCACTAGAACAGTAGTGCCCCAAAGCAGAAAAAGTTGGGAAGTTTGGGGGAGAAAGTTTTGGGATGAGTTCGGTTTTGAACATGTGGACTTTGAAGTGACGGCAAGACATCCAGAATCAGTGAATTGGAATCATACTGTTAGAATGGGAAAGGACCACAGAGAACATCACATTCAACTACATCGTTTTACAAGTTACAAAGCCAATTAGGAGCACACTTGAGATTAGCACTCCCTGCTCAGTGTTCTTTCCACTACATCACATTATGAGCAGAGATATTCCACACATAGCTAGCAATGTTGGATGCAGGAAACAGATTGGAGAAACATCTATAGAGATGTGATAATTGAGACTGCAGCATGAACCAAGTTATTAAGTGCATGTCAAGAAAGGAGAGAGCAGCAAGGAGGAGACTTAGAGGACAACCATATTTAGAGAGATATAGAATTTCCAAAATACTTCCTCCTCTTCTTCCTCTCTCACTACCCCCATCCTCATCTTAGAGTCATACCCTTAATACCCCTCTTTTCTCTGCTACTGCATATACTCTTGATCCTAAGAGCACAGCACCAGGCTTTTATAGTATAAGAGATTTAATGCTGGTCATAATGAGATGTTTCAAACCAGTTCCAATTATTCAGTGATGAAGAAAACCATATACACCCAGAGAGAGACCTGTAGGATCTGAGTGTAGACCACAGCATAGTATTTTCACACTTTCTGTTGATGTTTGCTTGCATTTTGTTTTCCTTCTCAGGTTTTTTTTTTCTTTCTAGATCTGATTTTTCTTGTGCAGTAAGATAACTATATAAATATGTATACATATATTGGATTTGTCATATATTTTAACATAGTTAACATGTATTGGACTACCTGACATCTGGGAGAGGGGATAGGGAGAAGGAGGGAAAAATTTGCAACAGAAAGTTCCAAGGGTCAATGTTGAAAAATTACCCATGCATAAGTTTTGCAAATAAAAAGCTTTAATTAAAAAAAAATTAAATACTGAGGCCTGAAAGGAACAACAACAGACTGCCCAGGTTCCATAGCTATAAAGCGTCTGAGTCAGGATCCAAACAGGGTCTTCCCTACTGATTGGTTTTCATCTTCCAAGTCCACTGCTCTATCCATTGTGCTATCTAGCTCTGTCCCTTTCTTTCCAAGGGAAAAACAGCATAAACAAAATGTAGAAATAATAAACCAGAACAAGACAACTGGAAACACATATGAAATATCTTACACCTCCTTTCTTACAGAATTCTTCATCTGATGTCTGTTGCAGTCTACTCACCCCCCCCACTTTATGTATTTCATTTACCCTTTGAGTAATCAACTTCATTTTTTCCAGAAATTGTAATTATTTTCCATAATTTTAGCCATATGACTTTACTGGAAGAGTATTGTTAGCATTGTTGTAAAAGATGTCATCAGAAAAATATATGAATAAAAGGGGAAAAAAAACCACCAAGGGACAGCCATGGCGAGACAATGGACAACCAATGAACATCTAATGTGCTCCGTTGCTATCTACATAATGCAAAGGAGGCATTGGGAAAGCCTCCAGCATATTGAACAGATGTCCTGTAGTAATTTATGGGAGTCCATGGAGGAGAAGTGAAAGGGATTAATGAGCAGATGATTCAGTCAATAAGCAGTCATTTACTAACTATGGGCCAAGCAGAGTGCTAAGTGCTGGGGGTGGAAGGGAAGGAGGAAAATAGTCCCTTCTCTTTAGGAACTCAGTGAATCAGAGTCATAAGTAGAACTGAAAGGAACTCAGAGGTCTTCAAGGACAATGGTGTCAAGTTCAAGTAGAAACAGGGGCCACTAACCACATATAAGGCTCCCTGTGGTCAACATATTGACTTTAAATGTAATGCTATTATGTTCCATTGTATTTCTTTTAATTTGTTAAATTTTTCCCGATTATATTTTAACCTGATTTGATGTGGATAACCAGTGTTGACATTTTGACTCCTTGGTCTGATCCTTTCCCTTCACTTGGAAATGAGGAATCACAGAAGTTAAGTGACCTTGGAATCACACCAATAAAAAATATCAAAGATTTTATTTGAACCCAGAACTTCTCCCTCTAGAGCCAGTATGTTTCCCATCATTTTTCACATTGTTGGAAAGAATATTCATCTCAGTGATGAAAAGTAGCAGGTCTATTAGATTAATGTAATATAAAAGATGCTATTCAGCTTAAACTGGATGGTTCCTAGATGTCATAAGTAGACTTAGCCTAAATATGCCCATCTTTAGCTTGCTTTATAATTCTCCCAGCTTTGAGCCCATGCCAGAGTGAGCTGGTCTCTTTTGGCCCTTCAAATAAGGGTGGTTTCTCATCAAAAGAAAACCAGTTCCCACCTTTTGCATTTGAAATTCCCTACCTGGGGCCATGGGACTGATCTCTGATTTGCATCCTCAGGTCATCAGCCAATTAGAAAACCTCAGGAGTAATGTTGGCTTTGGGTGTTCTGTGCTCATATTCCAATTAATTTCTTGGCTAACTGGGCATCTACCTTCCCTATCAGAGTCAGTTTAAAGTTCATCCCGCAAAGTTCACAGAAGAAAAATCCCTTTCATTAT
Source organism: Myrmecobius fasciatus (assembly GCA_023553655.1). NCBI lineage: Eukaryota > Metazoa > Chordata > Mammalia > Dasyuromorphia > Myrmecobiidae > Myrmecobius > Myrmecobius fasciatus. The sequence goes on from JAJPUD010000434.1 coordinate 173,406, forward strand.
GAGCCAAATTAAAACAAGAGAAAGATTCTTGAAGGTATTTGAATTGGAGAAAAGCCATGTGTCTTTAGCTTTGAGCATCACATTTTTAGGAATAATACTGACAAGCTGGGGCACATCCAGGGCAAGAATGACCAGGATGATAACCAGACTGGAAATTGTCATATAATAATCAATTGAAGGAATTCAGGAAGTTTGACCTGGATAAGAGAAGATAAAAGGGCTGGAGGAGGAGGGGATGTGAGTGGGAAAGGAGGACAAGAGCTGCTTTCAAGAATTAGCAAAGCTTATGCTTTAAAAGAAGAATTAGACTTCGGCTCCTTGGTCCTAGAGGAGAACTAGTAGCACTGATAAAAGCCACAGAGAAGCAGATTTCAGTTCAATGAAAGGAAAAACTTCTTAATGATTAGAGGTATCCAGCAGTAGAATGAGCTAAAGATTTCCCCTCATTAAGAGGTGTTCTAGCAGGGATGTTTAGGGAAGACTTCTTCTCTGGACTAGAGACAGCACACCTAGCAGATAAATGGCTAGTATTGGAATCAGAAAGACTCAAGTCTCTCTTCTGATACTCACTAGCTATGTGCACCTGGGCAAGTCATTTGCCATCTCTATCCTCATCCATAAAATGCGAATTATAATAATACGTGTATTTGTGTTATAAGGTTACTCAAATGAGATAACAAATAGGAATGTGATTTGCAGTTTAAAATCAATGAAGGCACCATGAATATGGAAATGCATTTAGAAGAATTGCACAGGTTTAACTTATATCAGATTGTTTCCTGTTTAGGGTAGGGAGAAGGGAGGAAGGAAAGGAGAAAAATTTGGAACACAAGGTTTTGCAAAGGTGAATGTACAGTTTTGCATGTATTCAGAAAAATAAAGTTAAGAAACAGTAAAAGGTTTAAAAAAAAACAATGAAAACAACAAATTTTGATGGCCTCGCCCTTCTACTCTGAGGTTTTAAGATTCCAGGTAGATTCAACAGGATTACAGAATCATAAATTTAGAATTGGATGTGATTTTAAAGATCTTTGAATTCACCCTCTTCCCCTGATTTTATAAATAAGGAAACCAAGGGTTAGAGAACTCACTCAGAGTCAGAGAATTAGTAATTGGGTAGTCTTTAAAGCCAGGTGTCACTGACTCCAGATCCAGAACTTTAACCACTCTTGGAGCCACACTGCTTCAGGAGGTCCACTAGTGTTCTGCTTCCAAAAGTTACCTTGGATCACACTGCAGAAAAATCAATAGGGAAGATTCCTCCCTACATTCAGTGTTGACATCCTCCATCATCTGCCTCAGGTCACTCTCATGGCCCTGTCAACCAGACTCCTCATGAAGTCTAGAACCAGTGGGCTGCTAGCTTCCCAAAAGGCACATATCCCTGCTGCCTGAGGCCCAGCTAGAACCAAACGGTATTTCCTTCTAGAGTTTAAAAAAATCCATCATTCTGTCCTAAACAATGCACTTTCCATGTGATTAAATTGTACTACTTCTCTCCCTTTCCATTTTAGCCTTCACTCCTGACATTAACCTCAGCAGTTCCAGCAAATCAAAGAAAAAAAATCATTTCAATGAAAAAAGTCATTTCATTGCACTGAGAAGAAAGCTCTATAAAAAAGAAGACTGGCAGAGCCAGTATTCCCGGCAGCTTGCCCAGAGCTGGGACTCCAGAGCCCAACATGGAGGAGCTTCACAATTTGGTCCAATCTGACATCCATCTGCTGGTTTCCAGAGACAAGCATTCCCAGACACACTGGAGTTTGGGGCGCCAAACACTTATTATGGCCTGCATAAACATGTGTCCATATACGCCTCAAAAGCAGTTAAAGGCAATGTAAGGACCAATCAGATGGGAAGAAGGATAGGAAGAAAGATGAGCATCTGTTTTAATGACAAGGCATTTGTTAGCACCTAGCATGGAATATTAAAAAGGGATGGTGATAGTGGGGGTGATGGTGATAGTTTTAAAATATTCTTTATATGATGCCTTAAGATTTACAAAGCACTTTAACACATTTTATCTCCTTTGGTCCTAGCAACAATCCTGAAAGATACATTACCATTACTGGTGTTGCCAATGCTATTACCATTATCCCTGTTTTACAAAGAGAAAATTGAGGTTCAGAGGTTAAGTGATTTGCCCAGAGTCATATAGATAGTAAGTGTCCCGGGAAGTATTTGAGATTGGAAATGGAAATGGGCTAAGAATATAATGTGAGTGAGGGATGAAAGTTTGAGTGATAAAATGGTATCCTCAAGACCCTGATGGAAGGTCTCTGAACATCTTCACTGGATCATCTATGAGAAATTTATTACCTGACTCTAACTGATATAGTCGTACTCAGCTAAATTGATAAGATCCTATAACTCCTTCCAGTAGAATGTTCTCCATGGCCAGAATATGGTCCCTTTTTGCCTTTACCTCTCAGAATTTTTAATGTACTTCAAAGCTGAGTTCACAAGCATCACCTTCTACATGAGAATTTTTCTGACTCCCCCCAGTAGTTTCTATCCCCATAAAAATAACTTTGTATGTATGTATGTATGTATGTGTGTATATATATATATGTGTGTGTGTGTGTGTGTGTGTGTGTGTGTGTGTATGCTTATATGTACATGTTGTTTTTTCCTGGTAGAATATAAGCTCCTTGTGGACAGGATTTTTTTTTTGCTTTTGTATCCAAAGCACAGTGTCTGACACACAATAGGTACTTAACAGTTGATTAATAGTAGAACATGAACAAGAGTCAAAATGGATAAAAGAATGAAGATAGATTATTATCTTCAAAGATGGAAGGAAAACCCCCATCAATGAAACCCTTTGACTCAGGAAATATGGAAGGAGTAGTGAAATGCTGAGCAATCTGAAAGGAGCCAATTCATAAGAATTGCATTTTCGATGAAGATAATTTATCTGAAAGATTGTTATTCAATCATTCCAGTTAACTCTTCGTGACTGTATTTGAGGTTTTCTTGGCAGATATGCTTGAGAGTTTGCCATTTCCTTCTCTGGCTCATTTCACAGATGAGGAAACTGAGGAAAACAAGATGGTGCAGGGTCATACAACTAGTAAGTGTCTGAGATCAGATTTGAAGTCAGATTCCTACCTCCAGGCCCAGGCTCTATTCACTGGTCCACGTTGCTGCCCTAATTGAAAGGCACACATTGGCTACAAATATTGCCTCTGACTTTCCCACCTATGTAGGGGGGTGATCTCTTAGGGACTTTCCTCACCTCACCCTTCCTTAGGTTCTACGAAATTTCAACTGTGACTCTGGATGACATAGTGTCACCTCTAGGGGAGCACAAAGCTGAGGGAGAAATCCATTACTGCTGACACCGTTTGCTCTGCTGCTCCATAAAGCAGTAGCATTCACAGTCATACCCTGCTGGGTGATATAGCGAACGCTCCCTCCCTACTCCACTGCAGGAGAAAAATAGCAGCCAAGTGCTGGGGGCCATTTGTTATTAGGACAGGTTCCTTCCCAATCCCCTTCTTCCCTATGTCACCTGCACTGACTGACAGTTCCCAGGGAGGGGTCAGGTAGAAAGTGCCCTTAACCGATTGTGAGGGGACCTGAGATATCACCTTGCTTCTGACATAATTTATCAACGTGACAAAGTGCAGTCATTTCTTTTCCCTCAACCTCAATTTCTTCACCTGGAAAAGGAGCAGATTGGATCAAATGATTACTTACAGTCCCTTCTAGCCCTGACATCCTCTGCCCTAACAAGCCTTCCACTTTGAATGTCCTCTGTTCCAAAACCCTGTGCTATGTAAGATAAAGGGGGTTCTTAACCTAACCATCACAGAAAATTACAATTTTATTTTCACTAAATTTTCACTAAAATTTAACATATCCTTTTAACTTTTAACTAAAATTTAACAGTTCCTTCAATTATGAATTATATATATATACATATATATATGTAGAAAAGGGGTACAAAGGATTCTCCAGGTTGTTAAAGGGGTCAAGAACTCCTACTCTGAGGTCCCTTGAAGCTTTGATGTTCTCTGTTCTAAGGTTCTCTTCCAGTCTTGCCATATTATGGTTCTGTAACTTTTAGGTCTCCCCTTCTTCCTGGATAGCAAGGACAGAAAGGAGGATTTTCCCTTCCCCAAAACTAGTGAGGATCTGTGAATAAGAATCAGTATATGGTGTGATAAGAAGGACATTGGGAAAGTCCCTCTTCCTAGGAACCTCTTCTTCTAATGTCTGAGTTAGACAGGAATCTAACTTTATTGAGTAAGAAGGAATTAAAGATCATTTAATCTATCCCTCTCACTTCACATATGAACTAACTGGGATCCTGATAATTTAGCTAAGGATACAGCAGCAAAGCCAAAATTTGAATTCAGGTCAATGACTTCCCATATAAGGTTCTTGGACACAAGATATATATATATCCATTGCTTATGAATCCTGGATAACTTGACCCAGGAGCCTATGACATGGCCCCTGAAGTGAAGAACAAATATAAGCATTCTATGTCTTTCTAATGAGATTTCACTGGTCCTTTCAAAGAACTAATAGAAATTCTAAGTCAACCTGTACATGATCTGATGGTCAAGGATGACAAGTGTCAATTAACCACCTAGGATGTGCAGGAGGGAAGGATTGGGACTGTGATGAAATTTATCACATTGACCCATGACCTTTGAGCTTTGACATCACTAATCAATAAAGGAATCCCCTCTTTCCCTGTCCTAACCCAAATATTCTTCCTACCCAAGGCTTCTTTTCACTAGCCTTGTGTCCCTGAGTCTTGGAAAAGTCAACAGAATCCCTGAGAAGGACCATAGGAATGTCAGCATAATGTCCAGGGTATACGTCAGGATTTGGATCTTTCTCATAAAAGTATAGTCAGACCTAGTTTCACAGCATAGGAGGCTACCAACATAGAGAGAATAAAAGTTTCCTATGGTCCAAATATATCTCCCCTACATGAGAAAAATATTCTTCCTCACTTTTCATTGTAGATATAGGGAATCATGGATAATGAATGCCATATTCACTACATGTGAGTCAATTTTGTTGAAGTGTTATTGCTTTTTTATTCTTCATTACAAAGAAAGGCTTGCTGGGGAAGGATATATTCAGATGTGAATGTAATATAAAAAACAAAGAACATCAACTCAAAATTTGCATCTTCCCCACTTTTAATCTCAAAGCCTGAAATTACTCAATTAGAAATTTGCAAACTCCACCTTAACATCCTAATTTCTCCAGACTAATTATGCTCTGTAACTTTATTTTTTAAAGCTTTTTCTTTTCAAAACATATGCACAGATAATTTTTCAATATTGATCCTTGCATAGCCTTGTGTTTCAGATTTTCCTCTTCTTCCCTCCATCCCTACCCCTAGATGGTAAGCAAGCCAATATATGTTATACATGTTAAAATATGTTAAATCCAATATGTGTAAACATATTTATACAATTCTCTTGTTGCACAAGAAAAAATCAGATCAAAAAGCAAAGAAAATGAGTAAGAAACAAAATGCAAGTGAACATCCAAAAGAGTGAGAATGTTATGTTGTGATCCACATTCAGTTCTCACCGTCCTCCCTCTGGGTACAGATGGCTCTCTTCATCATAAGATCATTGGAACTAGCCTGAATCGTCTCACTGTTGGAAAGAGTCAAGTATAACTTTATTTTATTTATTTTTTTGTTTTTTTTTATTTTTATTATTATTATTATTTGTGTGTGTAACTTTATTTTAAAGGAAGGAGATGGGATATACCTATCCTTGGAGGGAAAGTCAAAGTGCACAGAGTTACTTGCTGACAGGCAGGAATGGCTGGAATAAAGACAATTTGTCAGGAATCTGTTAGATCACATTCTGTGTTTTTAAGCCTCTTGCACCCAAGATCCTACCTTTTTAGACAGACTAATACAAGTAAGTGGACCATGGTGTCCAGAAAAAATTCCAAGAGAACTTGCCATGGAGTTAGGATAATGGGAAAAGGGAGGAAGCAAGTGGGAGGAGAGAAAAAACAAAGGGGAGAGAGATAGAAGCAAAGAAGAGAAGGGCCAGAAATAAACTTGAATTAAAGTAACATTGACTTCACTTGAGAAACAGAACTACTATGGAACTGTTCTAATTAGCTCTTTCAAAGTGTTCCCCAAATCTCTCAACTCTGGCTTCTCCATCTTTGTAGTAAAATGTTATCTCAGTGCTCTGAAAGGCATCACAAGGTATCTGCTAAGCATCTTCAATTACGAAGTAACTCTGCTTCAGAATTCTTTAGAGCAATCTACTGGCTCTCTTTACTCAGTTACGAAGGGACAGTGACTTGAAAGTCTCTCACTGACAAGAAGAGCAAATCGAATTACTTAATAGCTGTTGGGTCTTTAACATACCTGTCTAATGGTCAGCCAGCAAAACCAGTCAGAATACCCTCAAGTTAAGATTAAATCAATTGTTTTGACTTCCTGAGTTTGGTGCTGATTCAAAGCCAATGGTCCAAGACCTTGAGTTAGAAATTCTTTATAACTGTGATTAAATCAATGATGGATATTACTCTTCCCAAAACATAAGCTTATTTATAAATATTGGGAAAATGATAGGATCAGTGGCCAATGAGACAGTATGCTTGACTGAGTGCTAGATTTGGAGTCAAGAAGACCTGAATTCAAATCACATACTCCCTATATGACTTTGGGCAAGTAATTTACCTTCTCTGTGATTTATAAAATGAAAAGGTTGGATTCAATAGCCTCTAAGATCCCTTCAAGATCTAAATCTAAAATACTAAAGCTGAAAGGAACCTCAGAGGTCGGTGAGTCCAACCTTTTACAGATGAGGGAATAGAGACCCAGGAAAGAGATTAGATTTGCCCAATGTGATACAGGGAATAAGAGGCAGAAATGGGATTTGAACAGTCTTCTGACATTTTTTTGTTAATTATGAAAAGTATTTTATTCAATAGAACAAAATGGCAGCTTAATGTAAGTTCTCTTAACCTTATTATAATTAGGTATCTCTTGTTATTATATTACATTGTAATTAATTATACTAAGATACTTTATTATAATAAGGTATTTCTCATCTACACATACAAATCATATGATATCTTTTGAGAAGATAACAGAAAAAAATCCTGTGCATCAGGCCAGTCACAAAATGGAGATGTATAATTGCCAAAGATCCTACAAAAATCCGAGTCGAAGAAGGATCCCATTTGGATGATGAGGGCCTCCACGTGTTCCTATTTGGTTTTTGTTTGTTTCTTTTTTTCTTTTTGGTCTCTGATATTTCACATTTCTTTGAATTCCCATTCCTGTACAATGAGGACCAAAAGCAGAAGTCCTCTTCCCCCACAATATATCCAAAAGAGTCACTGTTCTCTCCATTCCACCAATAGATTTCTTAGTGACTTCACTTTCCTTTTCAAATCCTCTCCCATTGACAAGCAAATAAAGTTGAGCAAGAACAAAAGCTAAATGAAGAATATCAAGTGATTGTTCTCTGCTGATCCTACTGTCTCACAGGCTAATCTCTATTACATCTATCGGCCAACAGTAGCAATCATCACCACTTGTGTTTTGCACTATATTCTGGCATTTTAAGACCTGTCTTCCTACATCATGTAAATGAAGCATTGGAAGTATTTTAAATTGGAAAAAAATTCCTTGGAGTAGGAGTCAGGGAACTTTGGTTCTAGTTATGTTATTATGAAAAGTATTTTATTCAACAGAACAAAATGGCAGCTCAGTAACCAGTTGTGAAATCTTGCCCAAGACACTTCACCTCTGTGAGGCTCAATTTATTAAATGATCTTATAACATATCTATCAATAAAAAATATGTTGGACAGACACTGCAAATTTCCAGTTCCCAGAATTGAATAGGAAGGAGGAAAATGTGTTGGATTATCACTTTGCGGAAATTGTGCAAATGTGTAAAGCTACATTACTCCCTGAAATAAAGATTCATCTTCTTAACATTAATATTTTTCTGGTAACGTCACAAGGGTGAAATTAGTGATATTCTATTGTTTTTAAAGAAATTAAGTTAAGGGTTACCCAAGGGGAAACAGAGATGTACATTGTGGGTATATACACAAGACTATAGCACATTACAAGTGAGAAAGAGTAAAGGAAAAGGTACAAAGGACATCATCAGAAAAAAATATATGATCAGAAAAATGGAGCAAGATAAAAGATAACATAGACCAACCACTTCTATACTCCATTGGGGTCCACATGATGTCAAGAGAGCTAGAGAAGGTCCTCAGTACGTGGGGTGATCATTGTGGGTAGAAATTACAGGAAGATGTGAAAAAGAATGTCATATGACAGACAGGGATGGATGGACTGCAATTTGCATTGTTGCAATGAGATCACCTATCCATTGAAATTCTAAAGGCCTCTGCTATATTTGTTATGTAATGATTCTACTCCAAGAAGTGCTCATCCTAAGAGAATGCTTTCTTCCATCCCTCCAGACCAGGCACTAGAAAAATGTATACTATAGAAAATATGCATGCTGGGGCCTAAGTACCCCATTCAGAGAGAACAGGTCTGGCAATTGATTACCTCCATTTTCCCCTGTGAACTGGCCAACATATAAAATATAACCCTATCACTCTATTGTCACCATAGGTCTCCATGCAAACCGAGACTGAGCATAATCTTAAACCCACCCCACCCCTCCATCATAAATTATTGTCCCAGAAGGGGAGACTTGAGTCACTGGTTCACTTGGAACAGAAGTGAGGCAATAAATTAAGGACATTACAGTCTCAGGAAGAAAACCTTCTTGGGAGTTTTCATTTTATGTGCCTCAGATAAATTACCATTTTGGACAGGTGGGGAGAAGTGTTTACTCATTTTATTGAAAAACGGGTGCTCTGATGAGAGTACATGGTGAAACTGGTCTATTACATTATTAGGCTCTCGGAGTCTAGCAAGTGGGAGACAGCCAAACTCCTGAGATTTTCTCCAAGCCAAACTGGACAGGCCAGACTCTCTGACCCCCCCACCACTCCAAGTAAGCTACAATTCCCTGAATATGTCTCCCAATTTCTCGGGAAACAAAAATTTTGCTAACAGTAACAATCTTCCCCCATCCCCATCCTCAGAGCCTCTTAGACTATTAGAACAGAAAGGGACCTCAGAGATTATCTAATCAAACCCTTACACTTTGCAGAGAAATTGATCAGGTACCAGAGAAGGACAGTGATTTATTTACCCAAGGTCACAGAGCTCACAGACCAGGACTCTCTCTCCATCATATTATGGAATGATCCCAGGTAAGGTGAAAAAGCCTTTGGGAGCTCCTACATCCCAGTACAAGGAACAACAAGTGAGGATTCTAGATAGGATGATAAGACAAAGAAATACAGGTAACCCAGAAACCATTAGAGTCTAGGGAAGCTTGAGTGAAAGACTAAGTAAGCCACAAAAACACAGAGGACCTAATAAAGTGGGACATCCAAATTCAGGACCTTGAGTAGTCACAGAAGACAATGGGAAAAGTGGTTGCAGGGCTCATGATAGGGTCTTCCCCCAAGAAATAAGAGAGCAGATGCAAGAAACCTAAAACCATAGTATGATCCAGAGAGATATTGCTGATGAACCCGGCTTTTGAGTCAGAGAGTCCCAGGTTAAGTCTCACCTCTGACATTTATTGGACTTTGTAACTTTAAGTGAATCATTTAGCTATTCAACCTCCATTTTTTCATTAGTATAGTGAGAATAATACACCATCTTTCTCATAGGGTTACTAAGTGAAAAATACTTCATCAGCCTTCTGGGAGTAGAGAAATGTGAATTATTGTTATCCATATTCTTTCTCTATGATAAAAGCCAATACAAAATGAACTTAACCTGAAGGACTTTGGGTAATGATGACTATATGGTGAACACATGAGGTGAACAGCAGAAATATTTCATTGACAGGATTTGCCAAGAGCAAGACAGAATGAAAGCATCCTTTTCCCCATCCCATTAAAGTTCTCATAAATTAATGCCTGAACCAATAAATCTATGCCAATTTCTCAGGAAGTAAGATGGCCAAAGATCTATGACCACAATGGAAACCAAATGGTAAATCAATTGGTGAATTATGAAGAGCCAAACGTCCTGGATCATTCTTCCTACATATATCATCCAGCTATATAAGACAGGACCAGAATATTCACCAGTAATAGTAAATTCAAAAGTTTCAATTGTATCTGATCCAGAAAAAAAAAATTGTGCTCCTACTTAAGCAGTCAAGAGATCTAGGTGCTAGAACTGACTCTGACACTCCAGACTCTGCCCCCGACTCACTAGAATCATGACCTAGTAGTAAAAACAAATGGATAAAATCCAAACTCCTTAACTCATGAGTTGCATTAAGAGAAGCAAAGTTTCAATGAGACCCCTTGTCCTACTCAAAGAGTACAGCTGGATCAATGTATTCAATGATAGGAATCACAACTTACAAAGGTCATTGCAGAACTTGGTGGTGAAGGGATGGGAATCCATGTCATATGACGAGAAATTCAAGGAAATGGAGAAATGGACATGGTAGCCATCTTCAAGTATCTGAAGGACTAACATATGGAAGAAGGGTTAAATTTATTCTTTTTGGAAGTTAAAAAGGAAAATTTAGACTCGATATCAAGAAACATATCTGAATAATTAGAGCTGGCCAGAAGTAGAATGGTGGCTCTGAGGGTTCTACTTCCTTGAACCTCTTCTAAAAGATGACCATGTGTCAGAACTATTACAACAAAGAGTCCTTTTTTGTTTGTTGTTTATGGAGTGTGCTAGCTGACCTCTGAGGTCCCTTCCACCTCTAATTCTATAATTATGAGCCTTCAAAACCTTACAACATGGCTTCTATTTACTTTTACAACTTTCTCCTTGAACCCTTCACTCCAGAAAAAGTTGAGTGAAAAGTTATTTGATCTCCAAGGATGTTACATATTCCTAACTGTACCTTTGTATGGGCTATTCTGGGGAACAGAGCACTGGAGTCAGGAAAACTCATCACCCAACTTCAAATCTGGCCTCAAACATTTACTAGCTCGGCCAAATCACTTGATCCTGTTTGCCTCAGTTTCTTTATCTATAAAATAAGCTGGAGAAGGAAATGGCAATCCACTCTAGTATCTTTGCCAAGAAAACCCCAAGTTGGGTCACAAAGTTAACCAAAATGTCTAAACAACACAAGCTAATCTTCTCTCCTCCAGTTCTCTTTTTTACTTATTTAAATCTTACATCCTTCATTCTCTATGAAGGCTCCTCTGCTCTCCCTGTCCATTTCACTTATATGATACTTATCTAAGTTACCATGGATCATAGCTTTTTATATGCTTGTACTATCTTTTTTATGTCAATAGTATCACTAGAGCTAAAAGTTATTTCCGACTTTTCATGTCCCCATTTGAAGTTTCCTTGGCAAAATACTGGAGGGGTTCACTACTTCCTTCTCCAGCTCATTTTACAGACAAGGAAACTGAGGCAAACAAATTAAATGGCTTGCCCAGTGTCACACAGTTAGTAAGTATCTGAAGCTGAATTCAGGTCCTTCACACTCCAGTCTTAGCATTCTACTCATATGCCACTTAGCTATCCACGAAATGGACTTTAGAAAGCCTATATCCAACCCACTCATTTTATTAATGAGGAAGAGAACTAGAGAGATTTGTTTTTCTCAAGGTCTCAAGACTAGTAACAGATCCTAGATTCAAATCTGATTCTAATTCTAGATTCAAGTTCTTGGGAATCTGATGGTAAGCGGCTAAATGTAATTAGGGTTTTAGTCACAGGGCCCCCCAAATTAGAGTAGCCCAATTTGTGTGGACTTAAGCCAATGGCAGACAAGAGAGACTCCCCAACTTTATCAGATTTTTGTTGAATACTGGAGCATGGTATTTAAAATGCAACAGATCTGGCCCTCAGAGAGGCCAGAGTCAATGCCTTTTACACCAGCTAAGAAACAGCATAGGCAAAAGTATGGAAGCTGGAAAGTATGGTGTATACAGGGAGAAAAAAGCAGTTTAGCAGATTTCATCCCCAATTCTTGCTTTTCCAGCCTAGCTTCCAGGCCCATTTACCATTTTGTAGAAAATAATTTGGGAGAATGGCTGAATAAATTATGGTATATGAATGTTATGGAATATTATTGTTCTGTAAGAAATGACCAACAGGAGGATTTCAGAGAGGATTGGAGAGACTTGCATGAACTGATGCTGAGTGAAATCAGCAGAACCAGGAGAACATTATACACAGCAACAAGACTATACGATGATCAATTTTGATGGACATGGTTCTCTTCAACAATGATGTGATTCAAACCAGTTGTGCTGCGATGAAGATAGTCATATACATCCAGAGAGAGGCCTGTGGGAACTGAGAGTGAACCACAGCACAGCATTTTAACGCTTTCTGTGAATATTTCCATGCATTCTGTTTTCCTTCTTAGGTTGTTTTTTTCTTCTTCTCTTTCTAGATCTGATGTTTCTTGTGCAGTAAGATAACTGTATAGATATGTATACATGTATTTGTCATATAATTTATCCTATCTAGCATGTATTAGATTACCTGTCATCTAGGGGTGGGGGTGGGGGGAAGGAAAGGAAAAGCTTGGGGAAAAAAGTTTTTTTGCAAAGGTCAATGTTGAAAGGTCACTCATATGTTTTGTAAATAAAAAGCTTTATAAAAAAATAAATAAATAAATAAATAAAATTTAAAAAAAGAAAAGTAAGACAAAAAAAAAAGAAAATAATTTGGCCCCTTGTTGAATCCCCAAGTTAATATAGTTCACCCACCACCAGAGCCAAAGACCTGTCACCAATTAATAAGTGGTTGAGTCAGAATTTGAACTCAGGGCTTGCTTACTCCAGCACCAGTGCCCTATCCCCTGTGCCATCTGGTTGTCCCAGAACTTAAGCTACTTGAGGGACTATTTTGTTTGTCTTTGCATTATCAGAACCTCAACCATTGCCTTGATCCAAGAAAGCATTAACAAAGAAGCTTAAGCAATCTTTCGCACATGCAATACCCCTCTTGTTCAGAATATACCCAATATTTTATAATCAGCACATGGGTTTCCTCCCCCACAATAGGAGAACTACTTTTTTTGCACAGCATTAACCACTGGAGAGCATTCCCTATCTCACAAAGTGGTCCCTACCACGCCAGTCTCAGAGACAGCACCACAGTAACCAGAATGGGCTGAAGAACAGACAGATTAGCTCACAGACCCTCACTCTGGGGGTATTTATGTGGCCTGACCCTCTCTGTGGTTGGAATGGAATATCTGCTTTCCCTGCCTGCCTGGAGCAATGTATCTGGGTGCTGAGAGGAGACACAGGAAATCTAATGAGCTACAACAATGGAGTCATAAGCCAGCAGGATACCTATCCAAATGGATTCTGTATCTTCCAGTCAGCGAAATGTGAAAAAAAAATATATCACTTAGTGCTAATGCAATCACGACGATGGATTCTCTCTCCTTTGCTTCAAACAAGCAGGGGATGGAGTGTGTGGGACCAGGTATCTGGAGATTAGGTCATTGTCCAAAGCAAAAAACAGAGGTATATCCAGAGCTGTAACTAAGGCAAGGTGATGGGGCTTTTAACCCAGGGTGCAGATTTCCAAGGGGGAATGCCTCCTCCCCAGGACTGTCTGTCCTCTAGCCTATTTTCCCTAACCACCATGCCCTTCACTTGCTAATGCTACCACTTACCATCCCCCATACTAAATGGTTACATATGAGTAAACTGAGAACCATACAAGTTAAGTGACTTTTCTAAGGGCCACAGATTTGGAGCCAGAAGGAACCTTAAAGACCTTCTAGACCACCCCTTCATTTTACAGAAGAGGAAACTATGACCCAGAGAAGTAAGGAAACTAGATGGTGTCCTGAAACTCAGACCCAAGCCTTCTGCCCACCAGACTAAGATAGACCCTCCTCCTCATCACCAGTGCCAGGGCCACTGCTCATGGGACTGCGAGATGCTGTCAGGTCAGAGAAGGCAGGGGAGAGTTAGCCACTAGAGCATTGAGCCGAGTCAGGGAGACTCATCTTCATGAGTTCAAATCCAGTCTCCAACATTTACTAGTTGTGTGACCCTGAGCAAGTCACTTTACCCTGTTTGTCTCAGCTTCCTCATCTGTAAAATGAGCTGCAGAAAGAAACAGAGAACCTCTCTGGTATCTTTGCTAAGAAAATCTCAAAGATGGAAATATGCATAAACATATTCGATTTGTCAAGTATTTTAACATAATTAACATGTAGTGGATTTCCTGCCATCTAGGGGAGGGGTGGGGAGTAGGGGGGGGGGAAATTTGCAACAGAAAGCTTTTTAAGGGTTAATGTTGAAGAATTACCCATACATATGTTTTGCAAATAAAAAGCTTTAATAAAAAATATATATATATAATAAAAACACAACACAAAAAAAGAAAATCTCAAAGACAACTGAAAATTACTGAAGCTACAGCTGTGCCCCCGTCCTGACATGGAAATTCTCTGAAGATAGTTCACCCCCATTCCCAGTGTGGCTGTACTCCCCTAATCTGATCCAGCTCCCATCCCCATCTAAATTTTACCCAGATACCAGACTTTTGAATTTCTACAATTTGGGTAACCTTGGAAGCGTTGGGATCTCAATCCTCCTCTGATGCTATCTCCATCTCCAGGCAGGGGCAGTCAGCTCTTGGGACAACAGTGAAGTCTGCCAAGGCTCTTTGTAGCCCTCTCACTTCCTCTCATCATCCTCACTCCTGGCAGCCATGTATGCAACCTAGGTCCTATTTTAACTCACTCAAGTTCCCAACTGATAATACCAATAACTACCAAGGTCATGACTGAGAAAGGAGACATGGGTAATCAAGGGAGAAGAAATGTCTCCAGCCCTGCTACTTCTTAACTCTATGTCCTTGAAAAAGTCACTCAGTTGATCCTGTTTCTTCATCCATCATATAAGGACAGTAATACTTGAAATGTTTATACTTCATATCTAACAGGGCTATTGCAAGGAATCATGTAGGAAACCATAAGACTATGTATAAATGGGAATTGCCATTATTATAACTTCTCACAGTGGGTTCTGCCATACAGAAAAACCTTTAGAAGTCAGAAAATTTAATTGCAAATGGTAGGATTTTGAGCACAATGACAGATGATCAGGCAGAAATTTGGGGTAGTGGAGAATCCTTCCCAATGTCCTTTAAGTCACAGCATATAAGCAACCTGTAATTCTTCCTAAATATGAATTTATCCCCCAGACCTGGAGGGAAGAGAGAAATAAGTTCACCATAATGTCACTCCTGTGTCCTCCCAAAATCCTCACCCTTCCCTCTGCAGCAAGAATAAGTCCCAAAGGTCAAACAACTTAGCAGACCAGGACTTCTGATAGGTAGCCAGATACTGATTTTTGGAAAATCAAACTATTCTGATAGGAGAATAAGAAGTAGGCTGCATTATGAGCTATGAGTGAGGGAAAGGAATAGTTCCAATCTTGGCTCTCCTATTTACCATCTATATAACTTTGGGTAAGTTACCTTTTCTAAGTCAACTCCCTTATTAATAAGGGATTAATAAAGTAAACAAAAATATACATAATTTTGACTCTTATTAAGCATACAACCCAAGAGGGTCAATGTTAGCAAGGAATATTCCCATTTACTCCAAAATACTTGCAGAAGTATTGCAAGTATATCATATGCAAAATACTTGCATATGATATAGGATTCAATCCCATTTGTATTGATTCTCCAGATAAAGCACATGGCCTGACATATAGTAAGAATATATAAATTCTAGCCTTCCTAACTCTCCTCAATGTTTCTATATGTCTGTAGGAGAAGCAGAACTATAAGAGTCTGAGGGAGAAGAGAACTTTGTTCTTCTGGCTTCCAGCTTAAAGACAGAATACACCTGGTTCCAGGTCCTTCAAGGGAGAGAAATAGTTGAAGAAGCCCTCATGTAAAAATGCAGACTCCTCTAGCAAAGAATTGGGAAAAAAGGATTAATCAGGTTGCAGAGAGAGAGAGAGACAAAGACAGAGATACAGAAGCAGAGACAGAGAGACAGAAAGAAAGAAGAGATGTTGAATAGTACCATTCTGTTGGAAATAAAGAATTATGATGAATAGAGAGAAGCCCAGGAAGATTTATAGGAAGTGATACAAAGGGAAAACCCAAAGCAAGAAAACAATATATACACTGACTACAACAATGAAAACGAAAAAAAAAAAAACCACAATAAAAATTAACATTGTGGGGGGGGCGGAGCCAAGATGGCCAACTGCACACAGCTTTCTCTGTGAACTCCAGGGACCTTCCCTCAAACCCAGACAAAGTGAGCCTTCGAACGGGTTTTTGAGTGAGGGCCTCGCCAAACATTTGGACTACAACGCACTTCTATCAAAAATCTACCTTGAGGGGCAGCTAGGTGGCGCAGTGGATAGAGCACCAACCCTGAAGTCAGGAGGACCTGAGTTCAAATCTGGTCTCAGACACGTAACAGCTGTGTGACCCTGGGCAAGTCACTTAACCCCAATTGCCTCAGCAAAAAAAAAAAAAAAAAAAAAAATCTACCTTGAAAGAACTCCAGAGAAGGTTAGCCTCAGGGGAAATCGGCCGCTGGTCACAATCAGACTCCAGCCGGGGCGGAAGTCAGGGCTGCAATAGAGGGGCGGATTTTAGGCACCCAGGAAACCCCTGGGAGATACCTGGGCCACTTTGCTCTGCTTGCGGGCAGGTGCTTTGGCAGATCTGCCTTTGGTAAAGGGTGGATCGAGAGCAGCTGAAAACGTGGTCCTAGTGCAAATCTAGCCCGACCAGCCTCAGACCGGAAGTCAACTCGGCAAACTGCCCCAGGGCAAATACAAATTGTTGCAGTTTTCTCTGCTTTTGACCAATATCCCAACTTTAAATCATGAGCAAGAAGCAGAAGAGAGCTCTCACCATAGAAAGCTTTTACAGAGAAAAAATAGAACAGTCCCCAGATCCTGACATTATGAAAACAATCCCAGATGAAGCCACAAAGGCAGACTTAAGTTGGTCTCCCTTTCAGAAGGCTTACCTGGATGATTGCATTAAGAATCTCAAAAGAGAGCTAGGAGAAGAATGGGGAAATAAATTGAGATCAGGGCAACAGAAATATCAAAAACTGGAAAATAGGACTGGTGAATTGGAAAAAGAAAACAGTTCACTGAAAAACAAAATTGGTGAATTGGAAAAAATCGCCAATTCACTGGAAAATAAAAATGGTGAACTGAAAAACAAAATTGGTGAATTGGAAAAAGACAACAATTCACTGAAAAACAAAATTGGTGAATTGGAAAAAGACAACAATTCACTGAAAAATAAAACTGGCAAAATGGAAAAAGAATGCATTGAATCAAGAAATTCAATTGGCCAGCTACAAAAGGAGCTAAAAAAGATAACTGAAGGAAATAATACTTTAAAAATTAAAATTGAACAAATAGAAGTAAATGACTCAATAAGACTTCAAGAATCAGTTAAACAAAAACAAAAAAATGAAAAAATAGAAGAAAATATGAAATATCTCCTAGGAAAAACAACTGACTTGGAAAACAGATCCAGGAGAGACAATTTAAGGATTATCGGACTCCCTGAAAGCCACGATGAAAAAAAGAACCTGGATGCTATCTTCCAGGAAATCATGAAAGAGAATTGCCCTGATGTTTTAGAATCAGAAGGCAAAATTGGCATTGAAAGAATTCACCGATCACCTCCAGAAAGAGACCCCAAAATTAAAACCCCAAGGAATATCGTGGCCAAATTTTAGGACTATCGCACCAAGGAAAAGATATTGCAAGCAGCTAGAAAGAAACAGTTCAAATACCGAGGAACTGTCATTAGAATTACACAGGATCTGTCAGCTTCCACTTTAAAGGATCGAAGGGCCTGGAACCAGATATTCCGAAAGGCAAAAGAACTTGGATTACAGCCAAGAATAACCTATCCAGCTAGAATGAGGGTCATCTTCCAGAGTAGAAGATGGTCATTCAATGATACAGGAGAATTTCACCTATTTCTAATGAAAAGACCTGATCTGAACAAAAAATTTGACCTCCAAATAGAGAACTCAAGAGAAACATAAAAAGGTAAAAAGGAAAACTCTTGAGAACTATATTCCTACTATAGGTATCCTTTAAAGAATGGCAGTATAATTTGATTTTTCTTTGATAATAATGGAAAAGAAATTAGAAGTAGAAGGGATACCATACTGAAAAAGAAAAAGGGGGGAGGGGGGAAAAGGAGGCAAAATAAAGTAAAAATATAGGAGGTAAAATAAGGCAAAATCTCATAAAAAAGACATAGAAGATCTAATATAATTGAGGGGAAGAAGGGAGGGTGACGAGTATTGTGTAAACCTTACTCTCATTAGATTGGACTCTAAGAGAGTCAGATACATTTGGCTTCAAAGAAAGCACTGACCCTCCTTGTGGGAAGGTAGGAGGGAGGGGAGAAAAGGAAAGGGATAAACTAATAGAAGGATTAGGGGAAAGGTATAAAGGGGAGGGAGGGACTCTAAAGGGAGGAGGATTATTGGTGGGAGGTGGTCTTCAAGAGCAAAGTACTGGGGAGGGGGGAAGGGAGAGAAGGGAAAGGGAAGAGAAAATCATAACTCTGGGTAAATAAGATGGCAGGGAATACAGATATAATTATTTTAACTGTGAATGTGAACGGGATGAACTCTCCCATAAAACGGAAGCGGGTAGCAGACTGGATTAAAAGCCAGAATCCTACAATATGTTGTTTACAAGAAACACATCTAAAACATAGAGATACATACAGAGTGAAGGTAAAGGGCTGGAGCAGAATCTTCTATGCTTCAGGTGAACAAAGAAAGGCAGGGGTAGCAATCCTTATCTCGGATCAAGTAAAAACAAAAATAGATCTAATTAAAAGAGATAAGGAAGGAAACTACATTTTACTAAAGGGTTCCATAGACAATGAAGCAGTATCAATACTTAACATATATGCACCAAGTGGTATAGCATCCAAATTCCTAGAGGAGAAGTTAAGAGAGATGCAAGGAGAAATAGACAGTAATACTATACTAGTGGGAGATCTCAACCTTGCTCTCTCAGAATTAGATAAATCAAATTCCAAAATAAATAAGAAAGAAGTTAGGGAGGTTAACAAAAGGCTAGAAAAGTTAGGTATGATAGATCTCTGGAGGAAATTGAATGGTGATAGAAGGGAGTATACTTTTTTCTCAGGGGTTCATGGAACTTATACAAAAATTGATCATGTGTTAGGGCATAAAAACCTCAAAATCAATTGCAGAAAAGCAGAAATAGTAAATGCATCCTTCTCAGATCATGATGCAATAAAACTCACATGTAATATAAGGCCAGGAGAAAATAGGCCCCAAGTTATTTGGAAATTAAATAATCTAATCCTGAAGAACGAATGGGTGAAAGAGCAAATTATAGACACAATCGAAAATTTCATCCAGGAGAATGACAACAATGAGACAACATACCAAAATTTGTGGGACTCGGCTA
Organism: Myrmecobius fasciatus; assembly: GCA_023553655.1. NCBI lineage: Eukaryota > Metazoa > Chordata > Mammalia > Dasyuromorphia > Myrmecobiidae > Myrmecobius > Myrmecobius fasciatus. The sequence goes on from JAJPUD010000434.1 coordinate 192,902, forward strand.
AAGCGGTTATAAGGGGTAATTTTATATCTCTAGATGCTTACTTGCGTAAAACAGAGAAGGAGAAGATTAATGAACTGGGCTTACAATTAAAAAAGCTAGAAAAAGACCAAATTACAAACCCTCAATTAAATACTAAATTGGAAATTCTGAAAATTAAAGGGGAGATCAATAAAATTGAAAATAAGAAAACTATTGAATTAATAAATAAAAGTAAGAGTTGGTTTTATGAAAAAACCAACAAAATAGATAAGCCTTTAGTTAATTTGATTAGAAAAAGAAAAGAAGAAAATCAAATTATTAGTCTCAAAAATGATAAGGGAGAACTTTCCTCCAATGAAGAGGAAATTAGAGTAATAATTAGGAGTTTCTTTGCCCAACTTTATGCCAATAAATTTGAGAATGTAAATGAAATGGAGGAGTATCTACAAAAATATAGATTGCCCAGATTAACAGAAGAGGAAATAAATTATTTAAATAGCCCTATTTCAGAAAAAGAAATAGAACAAGCTATTAATCAACTCCCTAAGAAAAAATCTCCAGGACCAGATGGATTTACATGTGAATTTTACCAAACATTCAAAGAACAATTAATCCCAATACTATATAAACTATTCGAAAAAATAGGGAAAGAAGGTGTACTACCAAATTCCTTCTATGACACAGATATGGTGCTGATAGCTAAACCAGGTAGGGAGAAAACTGAGAAAGAAAACTATAGACCCATTTCCCTAATGAATATTGATGCAAAAATTTTAAATAAGATTTTAGCAACAAGATTACAGAAAGTCATCCCCAGGATAATACATCATGACCAAGTAGGATTTATACCAGGAATGCAGGGCTGGTTCAATATTAGGAAAACTATTAGCATAATCAATTATATTAATAACCAAATTAATAAAAATCATATGATTATCTCTATAGATGCAGAAAAAGCCTTTGATAAAATCCAACACCCATTCCTATTAAAAACACTGGAGAGTATAGGAATAAATGGGCTTTTCCTTAAAATGATAAGTAGTATCTACTTAAAACCTTCAGCAAGCATCATATGTAATGGAGTCAAACTAGAACCATTCCCAATAAGATCAGGAGTGAAACAAGGCTGCCCACTGTCACCATTACTATTTAATATTGTATTAGAAATGTTAGCTTTAGCAATAAGAGAAGAAAAAGAGATAAAAGGAATCAGAGTAGGTAGTGAAGAAACCAAATTATCACTCTTTGCAGATGACATGATGGTATACTTAGAGAATCCTAGAGACTCAACTAAAAAGCTGCTAGAAACAATTCACACCTTTAGCAAAGTGGCAGGATACAAAATAAATCCACATAAATCATCAGCATTTTTATATATTACCAATAAAGTTCAGCAGCAAGAGATACAAAAAGAAATCCCATTCAAAATAACTGTTGATAGTATAAAATATTTGGGAATTTATCTGCCAAGGGATAGTCAGGAACTATATGAACTAAATTACAAAACACTTTCCACACAAATCAAATCAGACCTAGTCAATTGGAAAAACTTAAAATGCTCATGGGTAGGACGAGCGAATATAATAAAAATGACAATACTACCCAAACTAATTTACTTATTTAGTGCCATACCAATCAAACTCCCAAGAAATTATCTTACAGATCTAGAAAAAATAGTAGCAAAGTTCATTTGGAAAAACAAAAGGTCTAGAATTTCAAGGGGATTAATGAAAAAAAAGGCTGAAGATGGTGGACTTGCTGTACCAGATCTAAAACTATATTATAAAGCAGCGGTCATCAAAACCATTTGGTACTGGCTAAGAAATAGAGTAGTCGATCAGTGGAATAGGATAGAATCACAAGACAAACTAGGCAATAACTATAGCAATTTGGTTTTTGATAAACCCAAAGACCCCAGCTTTTGGGATAAGTATTCACTATTTGACAAAAACTGCTGGGAAAACTGGAAACTAGTGTGGAAGAAATTAGGGCTTGACCCACATCTAACACCACATACCAAGATAAGATCTAAATGGGTTCATGATCTGGATATAAAGAGTGATTTTGTAAACAAGTTAGAGGAACATAATATAGTTTACCTCTCAGACCTGTGGAGATGGAATAAATTTATGTCCAAAGAAGAACTGGAACTTTTAATTGAAAACCAGATAGATAACTTTGACTATATTAAATTAAAAAGTTTTTGTACAAACAAAATCAATGCAGACAAGATTAGGAGGGAAGCAATAAATTGGGAAATCATCTTTACATTTAAGGGTTCTGATAAAGGTCTCATCTCTAAAATATATAGAGAATTGTCTCATATTTATAAAAATTCAAGCCATTCTCCAATCAATAAATGGTCAAAGGATATGAACAGACAATTTTCAGAGGATGAAATTAAAACTATTTATAGTCATATGAAAAGGTGCTCCAAATCACTATTGATCAGAGAAATGCAAATCAAGACAACCCTGAGATACCACTTCACACCTGTCAGATTGGCTAAAATGACAGGAAAAGTTAATCATGAATGTTGGAGGGGTTGTGGGAAGGCTGGGACACTGATGCATTGTTGGTGGAGCTGTGAACGGATACAGCCATTCTGGAGAACAATTTGGAGCTATGCTCAAAAAGTTATCAAACTGTGCATACCCTTTGACCCAGCAGCATTTCTATCGGGCTTATATCCCAAAGAAATCATAAAGGAAGGAAAGGGCCCCACATGTGCAAGAATGTTTGTGGCAGCCCTTTTTGTAGTGGCTAGAAACTGGAAATTGAATAGATGCCCTTCAATTGGAGAATGGCTGATTAAATTATGGTATATGAATGTTATGGAATATTATTGTTCTGTAAGAAATGACCAGCAAGATGATTTCAGAGAGGCCTGGAGAGACTTACATGAACTGATGCTGAGTGAAATGAGCAGAACCAGGAGATCATTATACACGGCAACAACAGTACTATATGACGATCAATTCTGATGGACATGGCTCTCTTCAACAATGAAATGTTTCAAAACACCTCCAATTGTTCACTGAAGAAAGCCATATACACCCAGAGAGAGGGATGTGAAATGTGGACCACAACATAACATTCTCATACTCCTTAATTGATGTTTGCTTACATTGTGTTTCCTTTATCTGATATATCGTTTGTGTAGATAAGATTTTTCTTGCACAACAATGAGAAGTTTGGAAATATGTATACATATATTCGATTTGCCAGTATTTTAACATAATTAACATGTAGTGGATATCCTGCCATCTAGGGGAGGGGTGGGGAGTCGGGGGGAAAATTTGTAACGGAAAGCTATGTAAGCGTTATTGTTCAAGAATTACCCACATATATGTTATGCAAATAAAATAAAATAAAAAAAATTAACATTGTAACTTTATAACCATCAGTCTCCACCCCAAAGAAAGGCTATAATAAGAAAAGAAATAAGTATGTATTAAGTACCTACATCATATGATGGGCATTGTGCAAATATGATCTAATTTAATCCTTACAACTCTGACAGTGAATGTTATTGTTATCCTCATTTTTGGAAACTGAAGCAGACAGACTTACTAACAAGTGTCTGAAGCTAAATTTAAATTCAGGTCTTTACTGATTCCAGCCCCAGCACTCTATTCATTGTTCTACCTAGCTGCCTCAATATATATAATAAGAGCTAACATTTATGTGGAACTTTAAGGTTTGAAAAGAATTTTACATAAGATTATTTAGATCTATAGGAATCTTAGAGGTCAAGTTTAACCCCTCATTTTACAGATGGTGAAAGTAAAGCATTGATAGGTCAAATGATTTACCCAGGTTCTCCTAGGTAATAAGTATCTGAGGCAGGAATTCTGACTCCAAGCCCAGTGTCCTAACTACAACATCATGCTACCACAAATGAGATTATTTGAAATTCCCAACAACCTTGTGAGACAGATGATATTTTTAACCCTATTTTAAAGATGAAGATAATGACTGTAAGAAAGGGTAATTAAATTTCCTAGGGTCACTCAGCAAAGAAATATCTGATTTAAACTCAGTTCTTCCTTACTTCATTTCTATCACTTTTTCTTCTATGGTAGGCACCTCTTCACCCCATTCCTTCTTTCTTTGAAGAGGTAGGAGAATGTGGATGTGGACAATTGAATAAAATATCAAACTGTTAGTTTTGCTAAATGTTTTTTTTCTCCTCTATTGTAAGGGAATTATACTTTAAAGGTAAAAGGCAAAGGGATATATTGGAAGCTGTAGGTATATTTAAAAAGAACCCACAATTTTTTTTTTTGCTTTTTGCTGAGGCAATTGAGGTTAAGTGACTTGCTCAGAGTCACACAGCTAGGGAATGTTAAGTGTCTGAGATCAAATTTGAACTCAGGTCTTCCTGACTTCAGGGCTGGTGCTCTATCCATTGTGCCACCTAGCTGCCCCAAAACCCACAATTTTTAATACAAGTTATTTTAAATGAATATGTAATTATGAATTCTGAAGGGTATATAGCACTATATTTCATCTGAGACTCATGATAATCATATGAGGTGGAATTTGTTAGGCACAGCTATTTTATAGAAGTATAAGTGGGTTACCAAGGTCAAATAACTACTAAAAATAAGAAGCAGCATTTGAACTCAGGTCTTCCTAATTCCAACAAAGATTAAGCACTTAGTTAATGCTTACTGAAATGACTTGATTCTGAAGGATAATAGAGCTGATCACTGATCACCACAAACAAAAGTTGCTCTCCACTCCCCCCTCCCTTACTCTCATCTCATCCTCAAATACTCACATGCTCAAATGTGCAGAGAATCCCCAGCCCTAGGGAAGAGGTATGGCTGTCCCCAGAGGAGACCTCATTTTGGTGTCCCTATCCCTCACCATCTGTGCCCTCCTCACAGCAGCATCTTGCTCTCCACCACAGTTGCCCTATATACATGATCAGTTGGCATCCTCATTGTCCATCAGAAATCTGCCATCTCATTTCCATTTTGATTAATAAGCTCTAATGTCCAGCTTCCTTTCAGCTTTAAAATATCTTTGTGTGGTTAAAAAAATCTATCTGAAGCATCCATTCTGGAAAGCATTTTTGAACTTTGGCCAAAAAAAAATCACTGAACTGTGCATGCCTTTGACCCAGCAATACTGCAGCTAGGGCTTTATCCAAAAAAAAAAAATCAGAGAAAGAGGAAAAGGAAAAGTGTTCATAGGAAGAACAAGATTTATAGCAGTTCTTTTTGTGGTGACAAAAATCTAGAAACTAAAGGGCATCTATCTGGGGAATGGCTGAACCAAATACGGTGTATGAATGGAATGGAATACTACTAAGCCAGGACAACTGCTGAAAGGGATGCTATCTGAGAAGCCTGGGATGGTGTAAATGAACTGATTCAGAATGAAACGAACAGAGCCAGGAGAAGAATTGTAGACATTGTAGATACAAACAAGCCTGAAAATTGACAAACTCCAATAAGTGACCAATCCTGTTTCCAAAGGACAAATGAACTGTCCTGCCCACCTCCTAACAGACAGAGGTGTTGGAGAAAGAAACATACAATTTTAGACCTGAGTAATGTGGGTTTTGCTTTGTTTTACTACACACATTTATTATGACTACTGGGTTTTTTTCTTTTTTATGTTGAAGGGCAGATGGGAGAAAGAAAATAAATTCTAAATTGAAAAATAAAAGTTAATTTAATTTTTTAAATAAGAAAATGATTTATATGAAGAGATAAAAGACCTGGTTTTTCAATTCCAACTTTGCCACCAACACTGATTACAGCCTAGAACAAGGTATTTTAGCTCTCTCAGTGTCTTTATCATGTTTTTCCTTTTTTAAGGAAGTAAAGGGAGAGAAAATAGATGCCTTTTCATTGAAAAATAAATTTTTAAGAGATAACATGGTACAGTGAACAGAATTGTCAGTGGTTCTAGGGTCAAAAGCCCCAGGTTCAAATTCTGCTCTTGCTATTGCCTAGCTGTGGGATTTCAGATTTCAAACAAGCTACTTAACCTTTCAAGGCTTAAATTTCCTCATCTGTAAAATGAGATGGGACTAGACTAGCTGGCCTCTGAGGTTCCTGCTACCCCTGAATCCATGACACTATGACTTTTCACCTTTCATGGCTTGCCTCTGGCCATGTAAAACTATGGCCTTCCTGTACTCTTTTATCACACTTCCATCACTGTCAAATTTCATCCCAGGTTCCCGATGGCTTCCCTACATCCCTGTTTAGCAACTCAAAATCCCCGCTCTAGCATAGCTACAGCAAACAGGGCACACCTATCTGGCTGACAAGATGACGTATAGATGTTTAATCCCCACAAACTATAGACTATTGAGCCAATGCTGGCAACAAAGGTTTATTTTCAAGGGGGTCATGGGGCTAAAGTGTTTTTCTTTCTTTCCAGCTTTCTAGCAAGGGATATTGATTTCTACATTACACAGCTAAAGTTGTCCATACTTTCCCCAGCATGCCCCACAGGCCTATATGTCAGAGTTTTCAAAGGAGTTATTGGACCAAACATCCACACCAGCCTGTCCCCTCCTCTCTAGGTGAGGTCTTAGAGCTGACAAGAGGCAGCATGGCACAGTGAAGCAGGGTTCATATCCTGACTCTACTACTAGCTTCCTAACCTAGGAAACTTAGCCATAAATGCTTTGTGCAAACATAGGGATCATTGTCTTTATTGTATTTTGTATCTCCAGTGCCAAGTATACAGTAAGTGCTTAATAAATACTTGCTGAGTCATTGGTCACTTTCCTTCAATTTCTTTCATAATGGTTATGGATATCACCATCATCATCATCATCATTATGTAGCACTTTTAAGGCTTGCAATATGATCTTATTTCACTTGATCTTTAATGTCTTTGGGACCTTGGTGAAGTGGCCCCATATTGTACAGTCTGGTGTCAGAAAGAATCATCTTCATGAGTTCACAATCTGGCCTTACTAGCTAGGTGACTATGGGCAAGTCACTTAACACTATTTGCCTCAGTTTCCTCATCTGTAAAATGAGTTGGATAAGGAAATTGCAAACCACTATAAGAAAACCCCAAATAAGGTCACAAAGAGTCAGATATGATTGAAAAGAATGAATAAAAACAAATTAAAGTCTATAACAATTCTGCCTTCAACCTGGTGCTTAGGTGGACAAGGATAAGGAGATCCACAATCTTTCTAGTATGGTGACAGAGAAAGGCAGTTACCTATTGGGAAAAACTCAAAGGACTCTATTGGGATGTTCCTCGATTCCTAAAAATATGTCATAGGGTAGAAAGCTAGAAGGGACTCCATGAATCATCAAGTCTAATTCCCTCATCTAACAGATGAGGAAACAGATCCAATGAGACTATGATGTGTCCATGGTCATTCAGATAGGAAATGTTTGAGACTGGTAAAGATCAGGTCAAAATGAAATGTCAGTCAATCAGTCAGAAAGTATTAAGCACCTACTGTGTGCTAGGAAATGTGCTAAGTGCTGGAGATACAAAGAAAGGCAAGACAGCTTGCTTGCAAGAAACTTCCAATCTAATGAGGAAGGGAGGAAACATACAAATAACTATGTACAAACAAGATGTTTATAAGGTAAATGGGCAATAATTAAGAGAGATTGGGAAGGCTTTACGTAGAAGGTGGGGTTTTAGCTGGAACTTGAAGGAAACTAAGGAAGGCAGTGGACATAGATAAGGGCAGAGAGCATTCCAGGCTGTTCTTGGAGAGTCTGTGAAAATGCCCAGAACTGGAAATAGGGTGTTTTGTTAGAGGAACAACAAGGAGACCAGAACGTGTAGTGGTGGTAGGAGGTTATCAAATGAAAAACTGGAAAGATATGAATGAAGGAGTAGGTTTTGAAAGGCTTTGAACACAAAAGATTTTATATTTGATCTTGGAAGTGATAGAGACCTACTGGTATTTATTGAGCAGGGAACCTGTGCTTTAGGGAAATGATTTTGACAGCTGAGTGGAGGATGGACTGGAGTGGAGAGAGACATAAAGCAGAGAGTCCAACCAGGCGGTGTCACTATCAGAGAAGAGAATGTGTTTGAGAGATGTCACAAAGGTCAAACTGATAGACTTTAGAGCAAATTGGATATGGGAGGAGAGGGTATGAGATTGTGAGGCATCCAAGATGGCACCTTGTAAGTACAAGTGACTAGGAAGATGATGGTGTCTTCAGCAGTAATGGAAGGGAGTCTTTGGGAAGAAAGATCATGAGCTCTGTTTTGGACATGTTGAAGGTAGGATGTCTACAGGACATAAATTTAAGATATCTAATAGGGAGTTGGGAATACAGGATGAGAGCTGAGCAAAGGTAAGGGGAGTATAAGCAGATCACCAGATAAGTGTGGACAGGCTAACTGAATCCTTGAGAGCTGATGAGATCACCAAGTGAAATAATATAGAAGGGGAAAGAGAAGAGAGCCCAGGACAGACTTACAATAATTGCACTGTTGTCTATCTTAACCAAAAAGATTACCATGGACTTGATTGGCAAAGATGGCAGAGGAAGAGGAAGGAGAAGAGCATAGCTGTACTGCTCAAATAAAAAGGTAAGAGCATCAGACCTCATAGTCACCAGGAAATCTAAGGGGAAATCTTTCCAGCTCACAAATCTGGCCTATGGGCAAGTGACTGGAGTACTGGCAAGTCTGGATTATAGACCCAGACCTCAGACTCCAAACAAGATCATAGAACTGTTACCCTGATGCCATAGCAGGATCCCCAACTTAGCCCCTGGGCCTCCAACAGGCTAGCCTCAGAGGGAAAATGCTGAACTCACCTCGATTCAGAGTAGGGGTAGGCAACATGGCAGCGCTGTTACTTTGTACCCTGAGCTAGATCTGAGTTTGTGCAGCATCTTAGCCTGGGCTTAGAACAGTGGAAAGTAAGCATTGTTCTCTCTCTGGACTTAAATAGCCTGGAAGATAGTAGACACTTACTAGGGCATGTTACAAGCTAATATAGCTTCAATCTCTAGAATTCAAACCTTTCTCCTACTCACACCACTACCACTTGAGTTCACACCCTCATCACCTCACACCTACATGACTCCACTATCCTCCTATTTAATGTTCCCTGCCTCAGATCTCTCCCTGGGGTAGCTAAGCAGTGCAGTGGATAGAGCACCATGCTAGGACTGGTGTCAGGAAAATACTAATCTTCCTGAATTCAAATCTGGTCTCAGAGGCTAACATGTGTGATCTTGGGCAAGTCACTTCACCTGTTGCCTCAGTTTCCTCATCTGTAAAATGAACTGGGAAAAGAAATGATAAACCACTCCAGTATCTTTGCCAAGAGAACCCCAAGTGGTTCTCAAAACATTAGACATGACTGAAATGAATGAACAACAACAAAAAAAGTCTCAAGTCTCTTCCTATTCCAATTTGTCTTTCACATTTCTACCAAAGGAATTTTCCTTAAGCACAGATCTGTCCTTGTCACTGCTATTCAATCAACTCCAATGGCTCCTATTGCCTCTAGAGTAAAATCAAAACTCTTTTGTTTGGCTTTCAAAGTCCTTCAGAATCTCATCCCAATCTATCTTTGCCACTTCATTTGATGTGTCTTGCCTCACCATACTTGGTCATTCAACCAAGCTGGCCCTCTCTCTCTTTCTCATACATTTTCTCACACTCCTATCTCTCACTGCAGAGCTCCCTTTTTTATTTCTGCTTCAAAGCCCCCTCTTCCCTTAAGATGCAGCTCAGGCGTCCCCTTCCACATGAAGACTTTCCTAATTCATCATCATCACCACCACCATCACCACTGCTATCATCAGGACCATCATCACCAAGCATTTATCAAATGCTTCTAATGTGCCGGGCACAAAGCCGGGAAAACTAACAGAGAAACTTCGGGTGCCTTCCTGCCTTCCTTGTATTTAACTACTTTTTTATTTTATTTTACAGTATCTTAACTACTGTATTTAACTATTTTATTCATTTGCATTTGTATTTATTTACTTTATACATGTTCAGTATATAGTTTTCTGTTTTTATTATTTTCCTTATTAAAATATAAGGCTACTCAAGTAGAAATTGTTTTATTCCTTATTCTTGTATGCTCAACGACTAGCATAGTGCCTGGCACACAAAAGGGAAATAATAAATGCTTGTCAACTTATTAATTGATTGACTAGACAACCTCCATGGTTTTTTTCCTAGCTGTAAGTCATACATCTAAATCCAGATCCTTTTACAAGTGAAAGTGATTTCACAGTACTTTCTACTGATTTATTTATATTTGTAAGTGTATGAGTTCATGTTTATGACTTATCTACTAAAGAACATAAACTTCCTGACCTTAAGAGAAGTTCCATCTTACATCTTCCCTTCCTCCCAATCCTTCATCACTCTACTCCTTAGGATGATGCATATTGTACATATTTGTTTCAGTGTCATCTCCCCATTAGAGTGTGAGTTCCTTGAGAACAAGATTGTTTTTTGCCAGATCCCTAGTACTTGCATCTGGCACATGTTGTTATTGCCCACTTATTTCAGGTGTGTCCAGCTCTTCAAGACTCTATTTGTGATTTTCTCAGCAAAGATACTGAAGTGGCTTTGCTATTTCCTTCTCTAGATCATTTTACAGAAGAGAAAACTGACTAAGTTAAGTGACTTGCCCAGGATCACACAGCTAGTAAGTGTCAGAAGCCAGATTTGAAGTCAAGTCTTAATACTCTATCCACTATACCACATAGCTGCCTATCTGGGAGAAGCTTAACAATGTTTGTTGACTTGTATCTAATTAACATGGAAAGCCCCAGATGATAAAATGGCAGACATTTCTATCAAGTATAAAAGTCTGCAAAACTTTCACATTCAATTACCACAATACCAAATATTGTGGCATTATTATTCCCATTTTATCATTGAGGAAACTGAGGCTGTGAAGTTAAATAACCTACTCATGGTCACAACTGAATTCCATGTTTCTCCTAACCGCTCAACCTATTTATGTTCGCACTATATTGTGCTGATTGTCTCCCTAAATAAGTGCTTGTAGAGTGAATATTGACCCTTGAGAAATCTGCATTACAACATACCCGATGAGAGATTTTGGGCTCAATCATCCCAAAAAATGATGCATGTAGATTTAAGTAAAATGTTACCCATCATGTGGCTTTCATAAGAACACTAATCCATACCAATGATGGATAAGTCACTTCACTCAAGCATGTAGTTCTAAATGGTCTATCCATATTCAGAGGTTCCAGGAATCTTAGCTAGGAGCCAGTAACCATATCCACTCTAAAATATCAGATCAATCTGTTACACTTGTAAAAAAAATCCATCAGTAGAATATTTCCTGCAGTCCAAATTGTTTAGAATCTGCCCTTAATGATGGACTGAAATCTTATAGACTATTAAGAGATGGAAGGGACCTTAAAAAAGTCCAATGTCCTTATTTGATGGGTGAAGAAACAGATAAGAAGGAAGGTGAAGGGTTTATATAACCAATAAGTGAAATTATAAAAACTAAAACTTGGGGGTTGAAGAAATTATAAAAACTAGAACTTGGGGGCTAGAAGCCCAAGATTCTGATCCTATACTATAGCCTTAAAATGATTTACCACAACCAGTTCTATACCTAGAGCTCCCTCAGGCTGGCCTACTCCATCTATGAAAAAGGGAAATGCTTTATCTATTCAAGTCACGTGCCAATGAGTCTATTAAACATGCCTTTAAAACCCTCTGCCCCCTTTTTGCTCAGAAGGATGCAGGACAAAGCAGGTTTCGGGTACAATTACTCCATTTCCTAATCACTAGCATATTCTGGACTCTCTTATTGAAAAATTAGTTAAGAACTACTCAAAGCAATTTACAGCTTCCATCAATCTATCATCAGCCTGAGTTTTACTAGACAGGAACTCTTCAGCATCTGCATCTGTTCTCTATTCTTTTCTCTAGTACCAAGGCCAGTTCCTCTCAAAGCTTTGATTTTATGCCCTCCCATCTCCAGGATCTTGGCCCAATCATTTCCCTGCCCTGCCCCTTTCTCCCTACCCCATACATGCTTCATATAACTGACTATAGGAGACACTTAAGAAGAATTTGTTGAATTGAAACTCATTGAATCACCTATGAGACCAAACCATCCAAGCTGACTAGGATAATGTTGCTGGGAATACCAGAGGTATAATTTCAGTTCTAAACACTATCCACAAAGCTGTGTGCTGGTCCCTCACCTTTGTGACTTAATGGTGAGAGACAGCCCTGAAATAATGGCTAGCTCAAGGCTTCAGTGTTACTTCATTGCCACTAACACCATCACTTTCAAAAAACTTATATGAGCATGCACAGCCCTACATTCAGCATCAAGGCAAACAAATAGTATAAGATACAGTCTCTACCCTTGAGAAATGACTTTGCACCATTCACTGGCCTTGTACAGAATCTGATTTCCTCCTCTATAAAATGAAGGGATAGAGGAGAGTGTATTCAACCCAATTTAAAAGTCATTACCTGTTGTGTGTGATGCCCTGTGTTAGGTACTGGGGATACAAGAATAAAAAGCTGACACAAGTCTCGTTTTCAAGTACTTTAAAAATCCAACATAGGATATGAGAACTAACACTCTTTATCTCCCACCTGTGATCATTTGCACAAGGTACCTCCTGTGCATGTCAAATACTCTCTCCTCATTTCTCCGGTTCCCTAGAAGTTTTCTCGAAAGTCTGAATTCAGGAACCACATCCTCTCCCCCATCTCCAGTTATTCTATGTTTATTTCTTCTTATCCATGATGAATTCTCTCTATCTCCAAAGAAAATATAAATTCCTTTGGGGCAGAAATTGTTCCATTATTTTTGTCTTGACATCTCTAACACCAGTACAGTATTTGGCACATAGTAGGCACATAAATATTTGTTGAAATTAATTCAATTAGGATAGGTTCTCAATGGACTGATAAAAGGTATCAAGGGCAAAGGAGAGGTCAAAGTAAACAGAGAGATATAAGAAATTTAAAAGGAAAATCATTTCAGCTGGGAGATAAGAAAAGGTTTCATAGAGAGTGTGGTACCTGTAAGGAAGATAGAGATTTTGCTAGGTGGCAATAAGGAGGGAATGTGTACCAAGTATAAAGTCTGGGTTCTATGAATGCATGGAGGTAGAATGGAATAAGGAAAAAAAAACAAGAAAATAGCAATTAATCCAGATTGGCAAGCGTGCATAAATTTAAAGAGAATGAAAAGATGTTGGAAAGGTAGATTAAGACAAATTGCAGAAAGGCCTGAATGCCAGGCTAAAGAGTGAACAAATGTGAACTAATTAATAATAATGATAACATTATAAATTGTACTTTAATTTTAGTGGGGCTTCCAAAATATGAAGTCTTCCCTGAAACCCATCCTCAAAAAAGTTCCTCCAGGCTTCTTTGTTTCAGAAGGCCTGAGATCATTATGCCAATTTTCTTCTAGTGGCTGAAGAATCATCTAGGAACTGAGTGGATCCTCCAGACAGCAAACCATTCATGCCCAACTAAGCTGAGAAGTCCCCACCCTCAAGGAGCCAAATGTCTTATAAGGAAAATGAGATAAATACACAAATAATTAGAATACAAAGTATGAGCTTTGTATAGTGGAAAGAGTCCTCACTCTGAAGTCAGAGGACCTGAGTTAAAATCCCACCTAGGAGATTTAGCAACTGTGACCTTAAATAAATCATTTATCTTCCTCTGGCCTCAGTGTCCTCACCCATTAAAAAGAAGTTGGAAGAGATGGACTGGGGAGTATTTCCAGTTCTAGAACTATCCTCCTTTTCAGTTCTAAAATTCTGGGTTCCAGCCTTGCTTGGCTACTTCAATCAACTCTCTAAATACATAAACTACAGAAGAATTGTCCATGTGAATTGGTGGAATGATTTCTCAAATGATAAGTTCCCCACATCAATGAAATTAAGAGATCTGACCCCATATCCTAAAGGTCTGACCCCATACCCTAAAGGTAGAGAGGTAGGGGAGAGAAAGAACCCAGGAGAGATCCAAAGTGCTATGAGAGATCAGAGGGGAAATTCATTTAACTACTTTAAATTTGGGGTAGAATATATTGGATCATTTGTCAGTTGGGGGAGGGGTTAAGGGGAAGGGAGGGAAAAAATTAGAACCCAGGGTTTTGCGGGGTGAATGTTGAAAATTATCCATGTATATATTTTGAAAATAAAAAGCTATAATTTTAAACAAGAGAAAGAACAAAAAAAGTTGGGGATAGAAAGTAGGAAAACTTGTAGAAGAAATGGCATTTGGGTTGAGTCTTTAAGAGGATTTCAAAATGGTAGGAGAAGTGTGAACAATTGATACAATGGAAAGATTGATGGCTGGAGTCACAGGACCTGGGTTCAAATTTCACCTCTCCTGCTTATTTCCTGCATGGTTTTTGACCTAAATTCCTTCATCTGTAATACAAGAGGGTTGGACTAAATATCTGTAAGGTTCCTTCTAGTTCTAGAACTATTATCCTATGAATATCATCGAGATATTCATACATACATACACACACACACACACACACACACACACACACACACCTTCTTCTTGCCTCTCTATAGCCAATAAATGCACTTACATTAATAGTAATGTATTTACTCATTCACTTACACATTCCCAAGAGCTACCAGTCATCCATCTCTTTAAGAGGTTGTCCCTCTGTGAAGGTGACCAAGAACACCATCCTTTAGATGGCAGATCCAGGGCTCAGGTAAATACAAAGGGAAAAGTGGTCTCAAAGAGTACCAAGGTTAAATGAGCTAGGTCAAACCTTACTAAGCATAAGGCATTGGGCAAGGAAGTCTGACTAGGAAAGGCACACTCTTTAATAGAGTCCAATTCACCAGCTGGAGAGGAAATCTAGCCAACTGAATTTATTTCCAGAATGCTCAGGATCAGCCTCACTTCCTGAGAGACACAGACCAAGCAGCATGAACACTGGCCCAGGAGGCACGAGGCCTATATTCTTACTGTAGCATGGCCACTAACCTGATGAATGACCTTGAGCAAGACCTCTTCCTCTTGGGTCCTAAGTTCTACCTCCTGTTAAATTGGGGAGAAGAGTGGAATAGACTAAATAATCCCTAAGGCACTTCTAAGATCTCTCTTTTTTTAGGTCCATGAAATGCAGCCCCTAGTCAGCACACAATCAGACCTTAATGAATTAGTTAATTATATCTTTCCAGTCTTCTTATATTTCATTCCCCTCCACATACACTATGATTCAGAGATCGAGACCCTGGGCTTCTTGCTGTTCCTTATACACAATACTCCATCTCCTGACAAGTCTTTTTAATGGTATCCTCCACATTCTGCCTCCTTGCCTCTGCTGTTTGAAAGACTCAATTCCCACCTTCTGCAGAAGATGGCTCCCAATCCTCACCCCTCCAACCCACACACAGGGTTAGTGTTTTCACTCTGACATTAACTTGCATCCAGCATTTATATATCTTCCATGAACCTATTAAATATACATAGTCTTCCTTGTTAGAATGTAAGCTGCGTGAGACAGCTAGTTGGTACAGTGGATAGAGCACCAGCCCTGAAGTCAGGAGGACCTGAGTTCAAAACTGGTCTCAGACACTTAACACTTCCTAGCTGGGACCTTGGGCAAGTCACTTAACCCCAATTCCCTCAGCAAAAAAAAAGTAAGCTACCTGAAGGCAGGGACCATGGTTCCCCCCCCCTTCTTTGTATCCTGTTCTTACCTCAGTTCTTGGCACACAGTAAGTGCTTAATAAATACTTAAATAAGCATTTACTGAGCAGTATCTATGTGCTTGGTTTTGTGCTAAGGCTGGTCCTTGACCTCAAGGAGTTTAAAATTTAATTGAGGAGACAAAACACAATTAAAGAAAAACAAGCTCAGCTGTGTGAGAGGGCCTAGAATCAGAGCAGGTTGAATGAGGCACTAGAGACCATTAAATAAGATACTGAGAAAAGCACTGAATTGTAGGCAGCAGATCTAGGATGGAGACCCATTTCTGTCACTAGTTATATGACTGCTAAACCTCACCTTCCTTATCTGTTAAGTGGGTATAAGATATTTCTAGTACTTCCCTCATAGGGCAATTGTGAGAACCAAAAAGGTAAGTGCTTAAATACTGAAGAAATGTCAATTCTTGGGAGGGCTTCAGAATTGAAATCAAACCTAATTCTCTTTCTCATATATACACTGCCTCTAAAAAAGGAAAGATGGAACAAGCAGGGGAGGATTCTTAGAGGAGTCCAGCCTTGAATTGTGGCTTAAGGGATGGATGATTAAACATGGAAAGGAAAAGGGTTTGATCCTTCTTAAATCTCAGAGAAATAAAACAATATGAATAAAAGTAATGAAAGGGGAATGCACATAGGGAAAATATGGGGATGGCACTCAGAAATCCTATCTACTGGAAGAAGGGCTCATTGTCATAATAGTGTATGGAAGATAGAATAGAATAAGGTGGCAGCAGATTGTAGAGGGTCCTAAATGCCTGGCAGAAGAGTTAACAATCTTTTTAAGATTAATAAGCATTTATTTTCTTTCTATCCCATTGGGGAAAAATGAAAAGCAAAAACAAAACTCATAACAAATAGGAATAGTTTGGGCAGCTAAATGATACTGTGGATAGAGCACCAGCACTGAAGTCAGGAGTTCAAATCTGGTCTCAGACACTTAACACTTCCCAGCTGTGTGATCCTGGGCAAGTCACTTAACCCCAAGTGCCTCAACAAAAAAAAAATAATAAAAATAGGAATAGTGAAGGAAAACAATTAACCACATTAGCCACCAAAAAAAATGTATGTTTCATTCTTCATCTTGAGTCTATCACCTCTGTGAGGAGAGTGACCATTTCCCAAAGTCAAAGAATAAGGAGTTTTCAAAATAAGAAAATCAAGCTACCAATAGCCATTTGGGTGAAAAAAAACATTCCTAGAGTTGAAATTTGATGATATCAGGAGTAAACTCAGGTCAAACAAATAAAAAAATTAAGACAATAAACAGAACCTTGCCCACTTGAATTTCATCACTTGGTCTATCAACAGTCCAAGACTAGAGTCCTTTCCACTGTAGGTCAGCCCTAGTCCCAGAAAGCAGATTTCCAAAGCTTTCAATGTCCCTGCAAAGATGATCTTTGGCGGGCTAAATTCCCCAGAGAAAAGTAATGTTTTCAAGCCTGTCACTGACATCACTAAATTTAACTTTGGCCAGAGTCCTGGCTGGGAATCCCAGGGACATAATTAGAATCTGCCAAGAACATCTAAGTGAGAAGAAAGCATCCCCAGTTGGGGTGTGGCTCACAACTGAATGTTCATGCCTACCTTCATCTGGAACAAGCTGAGGCAACCAGGAAAAAGACTGGACTTTGTCTACTGATGAAATGAGAGGATGGGAGTTCTCTCCTTTAAACTGAGAAACAGAAAGCCTTATCTCATTCTATTTAGTGGAATGAGTCCCTGGGAACATACAAAATCAATAGATTAAGTATTCATTGAGTCCCAACTAGGCTCTACATCCTACAGAGACTAACACGTGGAGCTATTAGAAACACCATAACGTAGTGAAAACAGAATTAGAGGAATTAGGAGACGGGGATCTCCATTACTAACCAACTGAGTGATATTGGCCATATGACTTAAGTATTCTGATCTACTTTTCCTCATTTGAAACAATTTATTGAATGGACATCAGAGATATAGATTCATATGGTTTAGAGTTGAAAAAAATAATTCCTAGGTCTTCTAACCCAACTCCCTCCATTTACAAAGAGGGACAAATCAGATCTAGGAAATTGTGACTTGTTTAAGTTCACACAATGAGTTTGGGGCATATTTGAGATTCCAAGGTATCTCTCCTGATTCTTTCTGTGTCTGCCTACCTCAGAGAACTATGGGAGATGGGGATCTAGACAGACTGAAAGGACAAGGGAGCAAATCCCAAGTAAGGTTGATATGTTCAAAGCAAAGAATCAGGAAGGACCCCTAAATATATGCTGTTTTCTTACAAGTGTCCATCCATTAGAATGGAATGATTGGGGGCTCTTTCTTTTCATGATTTAAGTTTTCTGAAGAAACAACTGTAAATTCAAATTTCTTCTATATGCTCCTTTAAAAGATCAATTGGGACAGAGACAGACAGAAACTGAGACAGAAACACAGAAAGAAGATAGAGAAAGAAAGAAAAAGAGGAAAGAGAGAGAGAGATCTGTTATGAGTTCAAAACTAGTCTAAATGTCCATTAATAACCACAAAATCAATGTCTCTTCTTAATCTCCTTACTAGGAATTCTTAGTACACCAAAAGATATATTTGTCTGTGTGTGTGTGTGTGTGTGTGTGTGTGTGTGTGTGTGTGTGTAAGTGTATCTTTAAGCAGTGAGCTTTGGGAACAAAAGAGTAAACACAAATACATTTTACAATTTGTTCAGGTCCTGTGGAAACATTTTTCTTCATTAATACTATTCACAATAAATTGTAAATACCTGATGAAAGAGACTGCATAATTCTCTTTGTGTGATGCTAAGCATAATCTATTCCATTCCTGAGAATGGTAGAGACAAAGAACCAATAACTGAAAATTCTTGCACCATCATCTAATACGTCACTATCCAAAGTCTGCAAAATGTGCAGCTGGATTGGGGAATAGTGGCTTGGAGTGTGGTTTTTCAAATCCTTTTACTAAATGTTTATAAAGGAGTCAATTAAAATAGGGGGGATCTGTTTTGATTCCCATGGCAAAATATAACCATACTTTCCTTGCTTTTTTTCTTATGGTCATAGAAGGAAAGAAAAAGACCCCAGTTACTATTCACTTTAAAAAGAAAACAGATGAGAAATGCTGAAATGTCTACCCAATTCCTGGGTAATATTCTTTTACTTTATTTTTTTTTTTGCTGAGGCAGTTGGGGTTAAGTGACTTGCCCAGGGTCACACAGCTAGGGAATGTTAAGTGTCTGAGACCAGATTTGAACTTAGGTCTATCCTGACTTCAGGGCTGGTGCTCTATCTACTGCACCACTTAGCTGCCCCTGGATAAGATTCTAAATATCAACATCACTGTCTGTGCTACTGGAAGTAACTTCAGCAGTTTAGGACTTCACTAAAGTTTTGCTGGTTCAACAATTAATTTCAATCCAGAATTTAAAACTCAATTAATACTCAGATCACAATGACTGAGGAGGGAAGGAAATTCCTTCTTACCAGTCTTTTCTCAAATTTCTTGTTGCCCTGGAACCTAACAGATGTTTCACAGCATAAAATACCCTAACCCCAGATGCTGATTTCCTTTTCCACAGACACATCCATGTGCACACATGCACAGACACACATGTGCACACACACACACACACACACACAGCTCTGAGCCCCCAACATTTCCCTGAACCTGACCACACCTCAGTGTATCTGCATTTAGCATTTGTAACCTCTGACCAAAATCCTGAACAGCGTGATGAGTAGCAGGAGAGAGCAAATAGCCAATCACATCTCATCCCATCGTCCTATAGCAGTCACCTAGGTAACCAGCGCAAGGACCCATCAGCTGGCTGTACACAGTGGTGAGACACACACACACACACACACACACACACACACATACACACACACAGAGGCACACACTCCCTGCAGCATTTCGGCTCTCTCAGAACAGTTTGGAACCATTCAGAAGAGGATTTCATATGTACACAAGAAGAAAGGATGGTACTGTATTCATAGCCTACTGGTATATATACCTTTCAGTTCTGCATTAGTCACAACAAACCTGCATTTAGGATGTAATGAGATCTGAATTCTGGGCATAACCAGCCCAAAGGATAGGTCTTACCATGGAGCCCAAATGAGCCTATGAAAATGTCATTTCCTCTCTCATCTTTCCAGGAAGATGGCTACATCTTGGGCTTATACTTTAGACTGCTATTGTCAAAGGAATTGTCCCTGGTAGGTCCCATCTTTGGTCCTTTCAGCCCTATATTCTTCTGATGGCAACCCAAAGCAATGTGCTTCTGCTTTAAACCTTAAAGCTTAGGTTCTTTACTATTTATGTCTCTTGTTATTTGAAAATTCATTTATGTTTCCTCCCTCGTTCATAGCTTGAGGTAATGAATCCTATTAATTTATTATTCCAAACTCAAGTTTCAAATGGTAGCTCTTTTAACCTAGCATCTGGAGAATAAATCCATGATCATAATTGTACTGATTTCAACCAAATTAATTCATAGTTTTTGCCTTTTTAGGCTGACAAATCCCATTCTTTTTACTAATAATCAGGAAAGTGGCAATGATGGTAACAATTGCTAACATTTTGCTTTTATTACCTTATTTGATCTTAATAACAATCCTGTAGGGGAAGCACTACAAGAGGAAAAACTGAGGCTGTGAGGAAACATGTTTGGCTATAGTCTCATAGTTAAGATGGAGCAGAGAAAAACTGACTAAATCAAGTCTGCTCTTCTTAATCTGTCCCAAAGCTTCTAACCACTCAGAATTATAATCATAGACTTCAACAAACATTTAAAATGTTAGAAACTCTCCTCAATTAATTAACTGAAGCCCAAGGTCACTACTTACAAGCAGGCAAAACTGAGATGGGAACCTGGATCTTTGAACCCTCATCCCATATCCTTTCCAATATAGTGTACGACCCTTTTAAGAGCATTTCCACAATTCCAATATAACCTTGCTTTAAAAGTGTAGACAAATCTGTATATTTCTGCTTCAGCCACCACCCCTTTTTCTTTCCCCCAAATGGTGAACATTTGTTGATTATGTGATTTTTAAATAAAATACTTTTCTTCATAGGACCTCAGTTTTCTCATATATAAAATGAATGGATTGGTAGAAATGCTCTCTATGCCTCATTCTGACTCTAAATTCTGTCCCTTTTTCTTCCTGGAATGCCCTTCCCCAGTCCTTACATCTCTCTTCCCTTTCCCAATCAAAATCCCCATCATCCTTGAAGATTCAAAACAAGTTCCACCTGTTCTATGAATTACACCTTGATTGCCAGAGCCAGAACATTGCTCTTCTGAACACTAATAACACTAGCCTTATATGTCTTTTAGGCTACTTATCAAGGCTACCTAGTATACACAGGATCACGACTTATCTACTAGACCAGAGATTCTCAAACATTTTTATTTCCTCCCAGCATCCTCTTCATTGACATGAAGAATGACAGTAACCCACACCACACATTTAAGTTGGCAACATGACAGAAATCAGGAGATTCATTCACCCAAGTTCAATTTCCTCCCAATAAAAGCAGATGTCTTTGTTGATTTTTTTTTTGCAGATTCAAGGTCTGATATGTCTTGAGATTAGTGCCTATATGTAAGAAACAAGTTGTTTATTTTTCAAATTCTATACTTATCATATTATCATACTACATAGACTAGATAAAGTGCATTAAACAAAATTATTTCTAAATTTTCTTTTATCTGCAGTGACAAAAGATTTAGATCCATATCCTCTGAAAACCACTGTAAAAAACCATAAGTTCATTGGAGACAGGGTTCCCATCTCATTGACTTTTGTACCACCCCTCATTCCCTTCTACCTCCTAACCCCCTGCATATAGCAGTCCAACTAGATCAGTCCAACTCACCAAGCATTTCTTAAGCACTTACTAGTGCATAAAGAGCTGAGATAGTAGCTTACATTTAGTTTGCCTGAAATAAATATTCATTGCAACTCCAGGCTAAGCCATCTGTGTGTGTGTGAGTATGTGTGAGTGTGTGTGTGTTGTGTTTGTGTGTATCCAAGGGGAAGATTACTGTCTCTACTCATCATACACCCTTTCTTTTCCTGTACCCCATATTTCCAGCCAAAATCCCACTCTAAACCCATCTAGCAAGGGAAAGATAGCTTCAGGGGCCCAGAGTAGTGACATCTCCGTATGGTGTTACTGCACCCCCTGGAGGCCTCTGACTGTAGCAGCAGCTAGTAGGACAGCCAGACTCTCTCCTTCTGAACCTTTCCAGCTCTTCTCCAATAAGGAGTAACATCTCATCATATCCCCTTCCTATAGGGAAATCCTGATTGTTTCAAAGAACTTTGAAACTGGAAGGACCCTTGGAGATCACTAGTATAAACTTCTCAATATATGCAAGAATAGGGAGTGGGAGGAACTGGAAGGACCTTTAGAGATCACTAGTATAAACTTCTCAGTTTATGAGAGGAAAGGGAGTAGGAGTTATCGTGGAGAAAGGAAAGAATCACCAGCCAAAATCACATACCAACAAGTCCACTGATCCCTTCAACTGTGATTCCATGGATATTGATTATGGATTCACAACCTGCGGAATAGTAATCTGTCTTTCTAAATAAAAGAATAAATGAATATGGTGCTTTCCTAGATTTTAATAATAATAATAATAACTAGCATTTCTATAGTACTTTGCAAGGAACTTTATAAATATCTCATTTAATCCTCATTAACAATTCTGTGAAAAAACATTCTATCATTATCCCCATTTTACAGATCAGGAAAATGAGGTAGATAAAGTGACTTACCTAAAGTCACATAGTGAGTGAAATCATATGTGAACTTTCAGACTCCCAAGCCAGCACTCTCTTCACTAACTAAATACAAAGAATCATTTCTGGGGCAGTTAGATGATGCTCTGGATAGAGTACCAGCTTGAAGTTAGAAGGATCTGAGTTCCAATCTGGCCTCAGACACTTAACTCTTCCTAGCTGTGTGACCTTAACCGAAATTGCCTCAGCAAAAAAAAAATCATTTCATTTGCCCCATCATCTCATGGAAATATTGTAAGGGAATTCTTTTCTGATTTTTCTAGTTCTAACATTCTCTCTCTCCTCAAATGATCCACTCATGAATCCCATGCAAGCATTTCACCCTACTTTCTAACACTTCAACGATTTCATTCAAGCCTTTATAAAAAGGAAGGTCTAGGACAGAATCTAAGCTTCTTGAGGGCAGGGACTATTTCATTTTTAATATCCCCAGAGCTAATGTAGTGTAATGAGCCTGACTCAGTGTAAGCGTTTAATTCATCATTCATAATGTTTGTATAGGTTTTGTCTTTTGTTCTATTTATGTGGCAACCACTGAATTCAACACATCCCCCACAACAAGTTACTAAAGGCAATGAAAGATGATTAAGGCCCGACCCTACCTTTTCCAGATTAGCATTAAAGAAAATTATCACCTCCATAAGTGAAATAATTGAGGGAGAATAAATGAAGCATCCAGTAACTTGGGTTCTAGTCCCACTGCCTGTGTGACCTGGGACGAGATAAATCACTTTTTTAAGTCTGTCTCATGTAGTACTTTGCTCCCAATAAGCATTCAATAAATGTTTATTAAATTAAACTAATTTGATGATCACTAAAGTTTTCAGAACTATATTTGCACAAGGACTAAGCATCATACACTATGTCCAGGGAAAGTGGTATAAAAAGAACTCCCTGGTGAAATGTATGTACTAAGGGAACAGAGACCAAATTATGGAGAGGAACACAGACCCTAGAGCATCAATCCTAGGCTGCTATTGGTGAGGACCCAAATAGCAGAAAAGATAGGATAGAATGAATTTGCTATTTTAACCAATTATTCTTGCTAACCAGTTACATGCCCTGTCATTTTTACATCACCAAAGGACTGCAATTGATCTCTTTGCCTTATAAATCTGATTCCCTCTGAATTTGGTGCATTGGGATTAAGCCCCAGTTTTCTCACCCTAGTGATAGATAGGCCTAATTGTCTGTTTTTAACCAATCTATTAGAAAGATGAAAAGAACATTAATCTGCTTACTCCCAAGGGAATGAGAATATTTATATCTCCAGAATAATGACTATCTGGATGGCAAATAGCAAGTTCTATGGATCTTCTGAAGCAGAATACCATAGTGGACAATGTGCTGAATCTGGTGACCCTAGGGAAGTGATTTAACCTTTCAGTTTGTTCATCTTAAAAAATGAGGGAGAAAGCTTTAATGACTTTTAGAATTCCTTTAAGCTTTAAATTTATGATCCTTTAAATCAGAGGAGTAATATGATTCCAGTCCTGACAATTATGTTGTCAGGTCTCTGTATCTCAGTTTCCTCATCTGAAAATAAGCATATCATTAGCTTCCATCTCTCATAGAATATGCTTCATAAACTTTAATACTCTTCAAAATGGTAAGCTCTAAGTGTTAGCTTCCTGCCTGACTCTTGGGGAGCATAGAGTCCCCAGCTGCAGATGTGTAGCTTTTCCTCAATTTATTTGAACATTTGGAGTCATGTAGACTTAGCTGCTATTTCAGCTTTCCACATGCTCTCTGAGGAGGTGACTCAGACCAACAGGCTGTACATCTGTGACCAGAATAACCAGTTTGTGGCAAACACAGTTCATTTCGTTGTTCCACCCTTTGGACAGAGAGTTGATTAAAATTGCCACATGATGGAGGCAATCCATGTGTAGTAATTGACTGTGAATACAATCCAGAAAACCTAAGGAAGTCAGGCCGCAGGGAGGTGGAGACTTGGCGACAGGCCAGTTCATAGGGCAGGAGATTCAGGCCCTCCAAACTGGCTGATTCCTGAAGCATCTACTTCACTAGTTCCATTCATCAAATCATACCAGATAATTATCAGATAGCCACTTCACTTTGGGCTTAATAAAATCCATGGGCAAGAGGAGAGAAGAGATTGCTTTTGAGTATTATTGAACCCAAAGCAAGTGGCCAATCTGCATCTGTGGGACTATTTGTCTCGTTGAGAGAGACCTTGTCCAAACTTTTAGCAGCTCTCACTATCAAGGCTTGTCTGATGTGCACACAGTAAGGCACTTTCAAGTGTCCAGTGTAGAATGTGTGCCTCAAGGCCCAGCCCTTGGAAAGACAGCTCCCCTACCACACGAATTCAGCAACGGAATGGTTTGGCTTTTTACAAGTAATTGAGACTAAACACAGCATTTTCTTCCTGCTACTGCCAGTGGATGCACTTGGTGTTGCTTTGATTCAGTGCAGTAGTGAAAGATCAATACAATCCCCACAAATATTTTCAAAGTAAGAACTAGAGATTTGACTGCATCTCAGCATTTATAACACACCTTTCTCCGAGAGCTACATAAAGAGCTCAAAGTGTTTCTGTATACCATTGGACCAAATTACCCATTCAAAGATGTAAGTAACATGTCTCCAAGTATCCTTCTTTCCTTCCCTTCCCCATCTATTTAGATGGCACAGTAAATAGAGTGTTGGGTCTGGAGTCAGAAAGACTTGAATTCAAATCTAGCTGCAGACATCTTAAAAAAAAACTTTTTTGTTTGTGTCAGTAAAATGGAGATAATAATAGCATCTACCTCATTGTGAGGATTAAATGAGATAATTTTTGTAACTCATTTAGCATAGTGCTTGGCACAGAATAGCAGGCACTATTTAGATGGTCATTCCCTTACAGTGTTCAATTCCCACACATTTATTAAGCACCTTCTCTGTGCTAAGAACTGTGATAGGCATTGGAGATACAAAGACAAAACAAGTTACTGCCCACAAGGAGCTTATATTCTACAGGGGTAAAGGGCTGCAACAGGTACTCTGCTTCTTGAAGGCAGAAGTCACATTTCACTTGTATTTGTATTCTCATAGACTTACAAATAAATGCTTAGGTGAAGTAACAATTTGAGAAAAGAGAGAAATCTAGTGGCTGGATCAAGAGTGACTCGCTTTATGAGCTGGCACTTGAATTAAGGATTCTATGTGAGAGAAAGAGAAAAGCAGAGAGACAGCAAGAGACAGAGAGAGAGGAAGAGAAAGAAAAGGAGAAAGAGGAAAAAAGGAGGAAGAGAGGAGGAGGAAAAGTAGGAGGAAGAGGAGGAGGAGAAGAAAGAGAATAAGAAGAGGAAGAGGAGAAGAGGAGGAAGAAGAGGAGGAGGAGGAGGGGCAGAGAAGAGAGGAAAGGAGAGAATAGACAGAGACAGAGACAGAGACAGAGAGGAGAGCAGGTAGAATCTGATTATTTCAGGAGCCTTCTCAACATCTCTTAGGAGAAAGGTGAAAGGTAAATCATCATTTGCCCCTTTTAGAGCAATAAAGGTGTCATTGACCCCATGGCATTTGCTTCCTTTCTTTTCAATTATATTCAACCCATTCCAGTTACCAACAGGTAATATTTACAACAGACAGATTAGGGAAATGCTTTGCTGGAGACAATATCTGCTGGAGACAAAAGTTTCAATTATCTGGACCTCAGTTTTCCCAGCTTTAAAACTGAGACTTGAATTAAATGATCTCTAAGATCTCTTCAAGCCATGGAATTGATGCATCCTTTGCTCCAGACTTTTTCCAATCCTGCTGTTCTTCTTCTATCAGGCCCTTTCTCCCCAGTCTGGGGAGAAGTTGGGTTAGTGTAGACTACTGGTATATTTTCACTGTTTCATATTTTCATATTTCATATATTTCACTACAGATCCTACCATAGGCTTCCTTATCCCGATTCTCATTCCCCATCACTACCAAGTCACATGGACTCCTGGGAGATGTGCTCTCCAGAGCTCCAAGGCCAACATCTCACCCCCTTAGATGAATAGCTGAGGGGCTTTCAGTTAGCAGCTACAAGTTTAAAAAAGACCAGTGTGTCCCATTGGATCCAGGGTCATCTCCAATCCTCCTGATCTATATCTGGCCACTAGACCCAGATGGCTCTAGAGGGGAAAGTGAAGCTGGTGACCTTGCACAACCCTCCCTCATTTACAAATCACAGTCTCACCTCCCTGATGTCATGGTTCTATCCCACAACAAACAACAATAACAACACAAATACAGTCTGAGAAGTCCCTAGATGTGACCACAGCAGTCAGACACCATAGCAAGCATAATACTAAATCAGGCTACAACAGGTTTCTCCTTCCTGCCACCTCCTCATTCACTGTGTATCTCACTTGCTTTTTTTCTAAAAAAGACTTCGGAAAAGTTTCTCAGCAGGACCTATAGATAGATATATAATCCTATTCCACAGTCACATTGGCCTCTTTTCCAGCCACCATTTGCCCATCTTGGAGCTTCCCTCCATTGCCCTAGTTTGAAATGGAGGGGAGGGGGAGATTTGAGGTGTTGTCTTCTGCCTAGAGCATCTTACACTGAGTAAGTCAGAACTACAAATCAGACCTGTTCATTCCCAGAACAGACCAAACCCCTTCCACAAGCTGTCAGCCCTCATTATGACTAGAGGAGTCAGTTCACTCACAAGGCCTTTGGAAGGATAACCTGGGCCTAAAGACTGGCAGGGAACAGAAAGGGGATGAACCTCCTCCCCTATAAGCTTTCCATTTTAGAGTTAACACTGCAATTTTTTTTTAATTCAAAACTTTTTGGCATAGAATAGTGATCCAGGGTCCCTAACCTGGAAAAGTAGGAGCTGAGCCTGGGGAATCAGGGAATAAGAAGTTGGCTTCTGGTGCCTTCACACTTCGAACTGATGCTCTGACTCTCTTCAAGGAAGCTAACCAGGGCAGGCCCACTGTATAGGAGGCAGGAGGAACAACAGGTCCTGGGGGGGTTTACAGAAAGCCCTCAAGTTTAGGCAGACTGTTCCACCCTTTACAACTCATCTTAGCTCAGGCTCGCAGGAAGCACTGCAGCACTGCGGCCTGGGGGAGGCCGTGAGGGAGGGGAAGGGGGAGGAATGCGAAGGGGGAAGGTGTGGACGCACCTACGCTAAGTCCTTCGCTAGCCAGCCCCTGAGTCCACAATGCGTTTCCGTTTTATCCTTCCAGACTGGAAAAAGCGTTTCCCCCGCAACTTTCACTAACTGCGGGTCTGTCCGGCCAGACTGCAGGAGGTGGGGATAAATCAAGGCAAAATCACAGGCTGTCCCTTTGCCTAGAAGGGGCGTCCAGGATCGGTCAAACATTAACGTCCTCCCTCTCACACAGCAGCAGAAACGCAGGTCAGCCTGCCACCCCGACTCGGGGAGGGGGGAAGGGGAAAGCCACGGAGCAAACTGACGGGAGCTTCCAGAAAGTTGGGTCCGCGTAAATGAGAGCACACTCGCCCCCTCCCTCGGTTAGAGCCCAGGATCTCCCTCCCCACTCTTTCTGCAGATCGTATTCCTCTTCACCTCACCCCTACCTCGAGATACCCAAGCTAAACTGAAGTCGTCTACAATGAAGATACCGGAACCAGCTTTCCTTCGCCCTTAGCCCCCCAATCTTCACCCACCCCTAGGCGAACAGACGCCGTTGTGTCCATCAGACGGACATGGCCCCGACTTCCGTAAAACAGGGCAAGCGCCCGCAGCTGTCCTCCCCACGACAAGAGGCAGTTTTTTTTTTTATACAGGGGATCGAGGCGGGGAAGGGATATCAGTGATCTCCAAGAAAGAAGACCCCCGAGATGCAGCGCCGGACTTGCGTGTCCCCCCCCAATTTTTGCTTCCACTGCCGCGGGCTCAGTCCTTGAAACTCGCACCCTGACCCCGGTCCCAGGTCCCCCAAGTCTCCCTGGACCCCAGGCCGGAGCTCCACTCCCCGTCTCGGCCCCTTCCACGGGCACCCCAGCCGGCCGCGTCTTACCTTCATCCTGCATCCGCTGCAGGCACAAGGCAAGGTTCTTCCTCCAGCCTGGCATCCCGGCGCAGGAGCAGCGCTGGGGCTGCTGCGCAGGACGGAGCCCCCCCCCCACGCGGCTGGACAGCGCTGGGGATGCGGTGCGGGCAGCTCGCCACCTACCAGGCTGGACATGGGTGGGCACCGGGCTCCTCCATGAGGGCCGGGGTCGGGGGGCTAAAGGGGGGCTACGAGAGAAAGAGGAGCGAGTGTGGCAGGAGGGTGAGAAGAGGGAGAGAGGCGGGCAACCCGAGGCTGGGCAGGGCAAGGCAGGGCAGGGCACAGCAGGTCTGGAAGGAAAGGAGGGTGGCGGAGAAGAGGGCACCAGCCCCCGCGGCCGGCCGCCTTCGCCTCTGACGTCGGAGCTGCTGGCTGGGGCTGCACCGGACTTGGGGGTTCCAAACCGAGTGTCTCTCCCCGGCCTGGAGTGAGCCACAGGAGCTGCGGTGCCCGCGTGGGGTGGGGACCGTACTAAGTAGCAAGAGAGCTGAGGGGGGCGCCAGGGATGGGGAGCTCTCTCTCCCCCTTCGGCCTCACAAGGGAGCCCCCCGGAGCAGGGATGCAGCGCCCAGCCTGCGCCGCGGCGCTCAGCGAGGGCGGGGGAACGCGAAGCCCCAAAGCCCAGCGGCCCCTGTCTGGACAGCGGGGAGATCAGGGCCGACTGGGGAGATCGCGAGAATAGTACAGTCCTCCTAAGGCGGAAAGTCTCTTTTTCTGCTTTCTCTGTGTCTGGCTGGCTGTCGATCTGTCTACCTTTCTGTGTTTCTGTCTCCGTCTCACTCTCTCGTTTGGTCCCTCCTCCTTCTTCTCTTCCTCCCCTCCTTTCTCTCCTCTGGCTTTTTCCTCCCTCCCTCCCTTTCTTTCATCCCTCTTGCTCTTATCTTTCCTTTCATTCTCTTTTCTTTCTTTTTCCTTTCCCCCTCCCTGTCTCTCTCCTTTCCCCCTCTTGCATCTAAGCAATTAAGAACTTCTAGGGCGGGCACTTTCCCTAGGATCGGGATAAAATGAAGTTGCCCAGGTCCGGCTAAGATTTCTTCTGTCCCCCTCCATCCAAGCTGAAAGTGGTCCGATTGCAGGATCTAGACAGATGCTTCTGAGTTGGATTGGAAAGGTCCTCTGAGAGGAGGGCCCAAGCAAAGAGACTGCTGGAATGGTGGGGTAGGAGCAGGAACATCTGCAGCCAATTCCCTATTACGCAGTGAAATGGAAATGGATGGCAATCATCCAGATAATTCTGTTCTTTGCCTGGATAATTATGGCCACTTTCAGACCAAAAGACCTATGATCCTTTCAAACTTGGATTTCTTGCATTCCCAAAACAAGATCAACCCACCCGGAATCAGCCAAGTTTGGATACGGGTTTTACCTCCCCCCTACCCCTTTCTGAGACTCCCCAACATCCCTATACTGTTTTCCTCTGATAAGTTATCCAGTGCCCTCTGGCCACCCATCACCCATCCTTGCAGCAGTACACCTAGACCCGCCTTCCTTTGCAGTGTCTCATGCCACCAAACTTACCTCCATTAAAACTTTCCTACTGATCTCAGGCCTTAAGAGTAAAATAATCTGATTACAACTATCTGTAATGGTTGGGGGTGAGGGTGGAGAGAAAGTTTAGAGAGAAAACACTTGATTAGGAAGCAAAAAGAATTGCATTCCTAATCTGTCTTGGCAAATTATTAATTATTACTATTTAATTAATTGTTATTAATAATATTTAATTAAGTTAATAAAATTAAATTAAATTAAGTAGTGGGTAACTTTCAGCAACTTAATCTCATTTTTCCCTTCCATTTCTGATCTACAAAATAGGGGTTCATTCATTCAAGTGCCTACTAAGTGCAGAGCATTGTGCCTGATGTTGGGAATACAGACAAAAACAAAAAGGTCTTGCTCTCAAGAAATTTACATTGGTGGTGGGGGAAGGAGGGGAGATGGAGAAGGAGGAGGAGAAGGAGGAAATGAAGGAAGAAGGAGAAGAAGAAAAAGGAGGAAGAGAAGGAGGAAGAAGAGGAGGAGGAGGAAGAGAAGTGAATCCAGAAAAAGAGAGCAGGGATATTCAGATTTGTTAGTCATTTGAAAAAAGGCCAACTACTGAAATTAATGAAAGGTATTATGGAGCCATAGGAGAAGGGAGCCCAGAACAGTCTTGGAGGACAGTACAGCTAAGGGCAAGATATGGATAATCATCTATCAAAGGAAACTGATAAGTGATCTGACAGGTAGAAGAGCAACCAGGAGAAAACAAGTTTAGAAAACTCTATCCAAGAAACATTCATTAAGCACTTCCTAAATTCTAGGCACTGTGCTAAGTGCTGGGAATACAAAAAGAGACAAAAAGTCCCTCCAGGAACTTAAAATCTAATGGTGATGATGTGTAAACAAATATAAACAAAGAAAGCTATATAGAAAATAATTAACAGAAGGAAGGCATTGGGAACATCTAGAAAGAGATTGCCAACTGTCAAAAGGCCCGGAGAAATCAAGGAGTATAAGCTCTAACAAAAGACCCATCAATTTTAGACAGTAAACAATTATTGATAACCTTGGGGAATATAGCTTCTATTAAGTGGTAGTGTAGAAGGCCAGATTTCAAGGAGATGATAAAGGAATAGGAGATAAGAAAATAGAAACAATGGGGAAAAATTCACTAAACTGTGCATACTCTTTGATATCACTACTAGTCCTAAACCCCAAAGAGATCAAAGAAAGATTAAAAGGTCCCATATACCTTCTACTAAAATATGCAACTTTTTTCTTTCATTATGGAAAAAAACTGGAAACTTAAAAGAATACTCATTAATTGGGGAACGGCTGAACAAATTATAATGCATATATTTAATAAAATATTATTGTGCCATAAAGAATGATGAAAAAGTTGATTTCAGAGAAATTTGGGAAGGCTTGTAAAAACTGATACAAAGTGAAATAAGCAGAACCTGAAAAATTTATACCATAACACTATTATAAAGATGACAACTTTGAAAGGCTTAAGAGCTCTGAGCAATATAATTACTAATCATGATTCCAGAGATCTGATAGAGCACACTGATAGAAAGGTAGTAGACATTTTTGGAGGGGCTATTTGGGAACTTGTTTTGCTTGGATCTCAATTTTTGTTTCAAGGATCTGGGTTCTTTTATGGGAGGTGGAAAAGAAAAAAATTAATGCTTGTTACTTGAAAAAAAGCAAAAATGAAACATTTTTAAAACATTAGAGGCAATAAGCTTGACAGCTCTTTCAAGTAATTTAACTATAAAAGGAAAATAATAGAGAACAATAGCTAGATTTTATACTAGAAAAAGATAGTAGAGGGGGCTTAGGGTCAACTAGAGGTTTTTTTAGGAATAGAGAGAAATGGACATGTTTATAACTAGCAGGATCTAAATCAGAAAATAAGAAAAGATAGAAGATTATAGAGAGGGGGATGACTAGAGGGGCAAGACAGGAGGGGATGGGATCAAGGACAAAGGTGGGTTAGTCTCAACAAGGAGAAGAGCCAGACATCAGTGATTAGAGCAAATAAAGTTTGGAAGATGATAAAGAAAGGTTTTGAGGTATAGAAGCAGGGAGAAGAAGGAACTCTCAATGAATAGACTCAGTTAAAGAAGGAAGATAATATCTTCCTGTCTGTCCCATAGTTATTATAAGAATTAAATAAAATGATGAAAATGCATTCATTCAACAGCTATATATTACCTACTATATACAAATGTGATTTGAAAGCTATAAAATGCTACACAAATATAGAGTATTGTTCATATTTTATTAATTTAGCGTCATTGCTCCAGAGCTGAAAAGGACCTCACAGACTATCTAATCCAATTCACTTTATGAAGATGAAAACTGAGTCCCAGGAAGGTTCTGCCTTATACACTTACACCAGAAGTTAGAAGCTAGCATTTATTTATATGGCATTTTAAGGTTTGCAAAGCACTTTACATAAATCTTCTCATTCAAACCTCAAAACCACCCAGTGAGATAGGGGCTCACCCACAGGCTCTATTTTTCAGATAAGAAAACTAAGATTGAGAAAGAAAAAAATGACTTTCTCAGGATTACACAAGAAATTAAAAAATGAGGCAGAACCTAAAATAAGATCTTTTTGATCCTAAAGCCAGGACTCTTTCAAGGATGTTCTAAGTTGTTAATGTGTTTCTATAAAGAGAACTCTCTATAAACTCAAATGAATCTTTGATGGTAGAATTTCAGGAAGTCTCATAAGAGCTTTGCCTGCTATCTCACAGCCTGGAATTCACTCCCTCCTTACCTCTGCCTTAGAATCTCATCCATTGTTCAGGTTCCATTTCTTGTAGGAAGTCTTTCTTTCACAAGTTCATGTGGTGTTATCCCTACCACACATTATATTTTCTCTCCATACCCAACCCATTAGAATAGAAATTCCTTAAGCAGGGACTATTTCTTTTTCCATTCTTGCTTTGTATCTCTGATCCCTAACACAGTGTCTTAAAAATAGTAGATGCCTAATAATCAGATTGTATTCATTAAGTTGGATTGGATTTGAAAGAGAAGTAAAAAATTTCAGGCATCCTCAGGAGGAACTTAGGATAAATAGAATAACAAGCAGGAAGATATATAGATATATATATATATATATATATATAATTATATATATATATATATATATAATTTTATTTTATTTTCAAAACATGTATGGGTAATTCTTCAACATTAACCCTTACATAGCTTTCTGTTACAAATTTTCCCCCCAACTCCCCACCCCTCCCCTAGATGGCAGGATATCTACTACATGTTAATTATGTTAAAATACTTGACAAATAGAATATATGTATACATATTTCCACACTTATTGTTGTGCAAGAAAAATCGTATCTACACGATGTATGATCTACATATCAGATAAAGGAAACACAATGTAAGCACACATCAGTCAAGAGTATGAGAATGTTATGCTGTGGTCCACATTTCACATCCCTCTCTCTGGGTGTATATGGCTTTCTTCAGTGAACAATTGGAAGTGGTTTGAAACATTTCATTGTTGAAGGGAGCCATGTCCATCAGAATTGATCATCATATATATAGTATTGTTGTTGCCATGTATAATGATCTCCTGGCTCTGCTCATTACACTCAGCATCAGTTCATGCAAGTCTCTGCAGGAAGATATTTTAGAGAAGATTAAATTTAGGCACATAGAAGTTTAATGATATCTGCAGGGTCACACATAATGAGTGACAAATTCAGGATTGAAACTCAGATAATCTGATTCCCAGCCAAGCATTTTTCCCATTATAATACACCTAGAACTACTTAGTTCTAATCTATTCCATTGAGTAAGTAGTTATTAAACTGTTTGCAAAGAATTGTTCTGGGCATGGTAGTTGCCCACAAGTAGTCACATGTTCTTCTGCCTATAGCATAAACTGATGATACAAAAGAAAAAAAGTTGAATGGAATTAGAATGTGGAATTGCATAAATATGATCTCCTCAAGGGCAGGGTCCCCATTTTTATACTTATCTCACTTTTATATTTCTATTTCATATTCGTATGAAGGAGGGATCTCTCACTTTGCATTAATGCAAATCACAAGGTATTAAATGTAAGGGTAGTCACACATGATAAAGCTTTATATATGTCAACATTTGAATGAGTTTATGTCCTGTCTTCTAGATATGAGGTAAAAATTCTTAGATTGGGTTGAGGAAGAAAAAGCCTGGTAACCAAACAAGCTAACAATAGCTTAGAAGGGCTTTAAATAGTGAAAGGAATTTCAATAGTGAGTCAGTGGACCAATTAAGTCATAGAAGATTTTAATTAAGCCCTGGAGAAAGGATTGATCTTTAGAAGAAAGGAGTTTCTCTCCTCCCTCCATTGACTATAGTGGGGGAGAGAGTACACCAGTAGGAGACAAAGTGGCAAAGATCCACTTAGGACAAACATAGACCAATGAAGATGCCCCAGAGAAGTATAACCAATATATTTAAGAGGAACTTCATGAGGCTTCTGTGAAGGAACTTCTAACAACCAGCAACTGAGAGGGACTCCCTTTGCACATAAATTGCACATCATTATACATAGGCCTGACTACCATTTTACTCAGAGTGTGGATCCACTTTCCCAGGACCTTGTGTGTTCAAATATACACATGTGTGTGTACACACATGGCTTGAAAGGGATATTTTGTACCAACTGAACTTACTACTTGTCACTGAGTCATTTTCAGTCATGTTGGACTCTTCCTGACTTCATTTGGAATTTTATTGGCAAGGAAACTGGAATGATTTGCCATGTTTTTAAGGGATTTGCCCAGGGGCACACAGCAAGAAAATGTCTGAGGCCAGATTTGAACATGGGAGGATGAATCTTTCTGACTTCACGGCTGGCACTATCTACTACACCATCTAGCTGCTTCTTGATCTTACAATATTTTCTAAGTAAATACTTTTTCATCAATAGGACTCCCACTGAAGCTTGGGTCCTAAAATGTTAGAAGCTATTGCCCTTCCTTTACAACACAGGGTGAGTAGAAATCAACAAATCCTCTAAGAACCCCAGCCTTGAGCATGAATGCCCTCTGGGTTGGAAAAATAGCCCCTGGGTTGGGGAGTGAATGGGGAATGCTACAATTGCATTTGTATTTCTTTAGTTGAAGTTGGATATTCATTGCTTGCTTAGCCCAGAGTAGGCACTTGATAAATATTTCTTGTGTAATTTATTGATTATGTCAATGGTATAGAAAAAAAAGTAATGATGATAAGGGCACAGATCATAAAAATCAGAGCTAGAATAGATCTTGGCAACTTTCTAGACACAATCGTTTTACTGTTTGAGGAGGAAATTGAGTCTCACAGGGTTAAGGGACTTAGCCAAGATAACATAAGTTTACATGGCAAATCCAATGGACTTGAACACAGAGCCTTGAACCTCAATCTTCTCCCTCTTGGTTCATTGTTCTTTCTACTGCATTACTCATTGGGCATCCAAAGTATAGCAGTCACTTTGGTATTACTTATTAATGTTCTTTTGGGCTCCTCCAACGTGTTACATCTTTGCTGTAGATCAATGTTAAATTATTCATCATTGGAGTTAGTAGGGCAGACACACCAGCATGAACATCATCAGCAAGTGAGTAGCCTGCGGCCTTCAGAGTTGCTGACTGTTGTGTCAATGGGAGCCAAGTTAATGGTCAAGGAAGTGATTGTCCATAGGCAGAGGATGGTGAAATAACATCTCTCTCCAGTCCTGATCGATCCTCTGGATTCTGAAGTCACTAGAACCCTTAAAAGACTCTTGATATTTTAAATCAGCATCATTAGATTGGTGAAGACACCATTAGTAGTAGTTGACAGCTGGACGGAAGGAGATCTTATTGAGATTTCCTTCTGGGGCAGCAGAGTCTTTTGAAGTGGCCTGAAAAAGCAGAGAAGTGAAAATTCTTCTTGCTACCTATTTTATACCATGTCATGTTTCTTCAGACCTAACTAGAGTCAGGATTCCATGAATGTAACTGCTTCCCTTCCCTCCTTCAATATTTTCTTATGGAACATTAAAGCTGGAAAGAACCTCACAGGTTAGGTAGTTTGGTTTCCTCAATTTACAGGTGAGAAAAATAAAGTTTAAAGTGGTTAGGTTACTTTTCCAAGATTTACAGTGACTCCCCCATCTCAAGCAGTGACAGAGGGCATTTGAAAGTAGTGAGCATCCATCCCACTTATTCCAGTGATAAATAATTCAATCTTGAAATGGAGGGGGCACATTTATTCACTTCCCATGAATCAACACATCTCTATCTTACTCCAAGAAGAGGCTGTAGAGTGCCTTCCCTGAGACAGGTGAACTTGGAACCAGAACTCATCCAGAAAGGAGTGAACTTGCAATCCAAACTGTGTGTTTAGAATCAGAGTTTAGAATCATGGTTAGCAGCCTTGAAAACTCAGCCTCTGTATCCCAAGTCATGAAACCATGGTCTGATTCTTGGAAAGATCTGGTGTCCTTGACCCTTTCTCAGAAGGCCAGATATCAGATACCTGGCCCAAAATTTGCTGGACTGGAACACAGGAGATCAAAGCCCTAGTAGTCCCTGCTTTAATGCTACTACTGAATCTTCATTTCTTACTCTATAATAAGGATGTTGAACAATGTGCTCTTAAAGATCTCATTAACACCTAACAATCTATTAATATATGAGATTGGGACTCTATTTGACTCAGTCTCAATTTCAGTTTAAATTAAATGAGCCTTCTTCTGTAACCTTGCAGAGGTCACTCCTTTCTAAAGTGAGAGTGTTGGATTATAGTATCTGATGGAATATAAGAGCTTTGGGATTTCACTTTTGACTTTGTAACCCAAGTCTCTAATATAGTGTAGGACATATAGCAAAATAATTAATTACTGGATAATTAATAATAACAAATAATTAATTCTGGATCATTAGATTATAGATTTAGAGTTGGACAGGATCTTCAGGATCATTAAACCCAATTTTCTTGTTTTACAAAGGGGAAAATTGAAGCCAAAGAGGGTAAATGGTTTGTTCCAGTCCACCTAGCTATTAAATATCTGGACAAAATTTGAACCTAAGTTTGTCTTACCCTTAGACCAGAACTCTACTCATGCTCTTTTCCAGCTCTAACATTATGGTGATTTGGAAGGGAGGGAAGAGATGGGCTTCCAATATTCTTTTAGTCCCTTCCTCAAAAGCACATATTTGTTTGCTGTTGGGATTACCACTCTACTTCCCCAGAGACCTGGAATAATTAGGTTTCTTTCATGCCAATTATGAAGAAACAGCTGAATTTAACATCTAGTTGTAAAGAATAATTAGTTAAAATCGGAAGCTACCATATGGTACATTTTCTTTACCTGTTGGCCTCCTCTACAATAGGCTTGTGGTATCCTTAGATGACTGGGGCCAATGTCCTATGAGATCCTTCCTGACAGGATGCTGTCTTGTTCTCTCTTGCCCATAATTTTATGTTTCTTGCCTTATTTATGGTACCTGATCTGGGAACAAAAATTCCCAAATATGGTTTTACACCATGATTCCACAGGAAATACAGAATACAGAATGATAGAGCTTGAAAGGGCATTAGAAAATAGAATGTCAGAGCTAGAAGTACTCTTAGAACACATGTGTCAGAGCTTAGATATGTCTCTTAATAAAGAATATTAAGAGCTTGGAGATAGAGCTTGGAGAGACTTTAGAACAAAGAAGAATCAAGTGTACATGTCATAACTGGGAGGGATCTTCTAATACAGAATATTAGACCATAAAATGTCAAAGTGAGAAAGGGCATTAGGATAAAGGATGTCATAGCTGGGGGAGGTTTTAGAACACAGAGTATAAGAACAGAATATCAGAGCAGAAAAAGAATTTAGAACATAGAACATTAGAGCTAGAAGAGATTTTAGAAATCATCTAACTCACTTGACAGGTGAACCTAAAATTATTTGTTTTATTTTCCTGAATACATCCTCAACTAGTTTGTAACCTTCTAATTGCAGGGAAGGTTGTCTTATACTTCCCTGAGTTCCTCCAAGGTGCCTTACTCATAGTAGGTGCTGAGCAAATATTTTTTGATTGATTATAAGCATTCGACTACATCCTGCCGACCTCTGTTAATTTTTCTTTCTGACATTTCCCCTTCTTCCTCTGCAGTCTGGACGATCATGATAATAGCTTACATTTATCTAATGCTTGCCCACTTAGAAAATGCATTGCTCATAGCAACTTAAGAGGTTGGTAGGGTACATATACAATGACGTCTTATTTACAGATGAGGAAACTGAGGTCCAAAAACCTTAAGTGGCTTGTTAGTCCACATAGCTAACAACTGGAAGATCTCAGACTCAAACACGTCTCTTGAATCCAAATCCTGTGGGGGTTTTTCTACTGTGTCATATAAAAAAAAACAATATAAACAAAGCCAAAGGGCATGGAGGCAATATTCT
Source organism: Myrmecobius fasciatus (assembly GCA_023553655.1). Classification (NCBI taxonomy): domain Eukaryota; kingdom Metazoa; phylum Chordata; class Mammalia; order Dasyuromorphia; family Myrmecobiidae; genus Myrmecobius; species Myrmecobius fasciatus. The sequence goes on from JAJPUD010000434.1 coordinate 231,327, forward strand.
TGATGACCAGATAACACACTGGTCCACACATTATGCATTAATTAAGTCATTTCTGGGATCTTGATTCAGAATGAATCAGCTACCGGTAGTTTTAGTATAGGAAATAGAAAGAGCAATGGAGTTAGAGTTCACAATGTCAACTGAGTCTCAAGTTAAGTCCCAACTGTGCCACTTACTAGAGACACAGTAGATAGAGTATCAAACTGGGAATCAGGAAGACTCATCTCCCTCCATTCAAATCTGATCTTAGATACTCACTAACTGTGTGACCCTGGTCAATTCACTTAACTCTGTTTGCCTCAGTTTCCTCATCTGTAAAATGAGTTGAAGGAGGAAATGACAAATCATTCCTGTATCTTTGCCAAGAAGACCACATAAAGTCAGACACAACTGAAAAAACTGAATAGCAAGTACTACTTACCAAGTGTATGGGAAACAAAGGATCTTTTACAGGAAAATTCAGTATAATAAGTAGGTTGGTAATAAGTATTTATTAGGTGTTGACTATATTCCAAGTATGATACTAACATCTGGGACTACAAATAAAAGCAAAATCAAATATCATCCATGTCCTTAAGGAGCTTACTTTTTTATGGAAGAAGATGTTATTATTGTTGCTGTTGTTCATCCTTTGTACTTGAAGAGAATCAATGACATTATGAAGGTGATGTCTTGACTTGGTTGTGAATTGGATTTAATGAATCAGCTACTGATAATTTTAGTATAGGTAATAGAAAGAGCACTGGAGTTAGAGTTCAGAAGTGTCAACTGAGTCTCAACTTAAGTCCCAACTGTGCCACTTACTAGAGAATTGGATTTAAGTGGGGCAGAGCTGCATAAAGTCATGGGATAACATATAAAGGGAAAAAGGGAAAATCTTAGAGCCAGAAGCACAACCAAGAGAATCAAGCATGGTTAATCTGAGCATGTGACCAAAATAGAGACCCAGAAAGGAATTCACCAATGGCACAATGCAATGCAACCTGAATCATGATGGTAGAATCTTTAGTCAGAAGCACAGCTTGGAAAATAATAAAGCAGAACTAGTCTGTGCTCATCTTGCTTTTTTTTTTTATTTGCAAAACATATGCATGGGTAATTTTTCAACATTGACCCTTGCAAAGCTTTCTCTTACACATTTTCCCTCCTTCCCTCCATCCCCTCCCCAAGAAGGCAGGTAGTCTAATACATGTTAATTATGTTAAAATACATAATAAATTGAATATATGTATACATATTTATAGTTATCTTGCTATACAAAAAATTGGATCTACAAGAAAAAAAAACTTGAGAATGAAAACAAAATGCAAGCAAACATCAACAGAGAGTGTGAAAATGCTATGTTGTGGGCCACACTCAGATCCCACAGTCCTCTCCCTGGGTGTATATGGCTTTCTTCATCACTGAACAACTGGAACTGGTTTGAATCACCTCATTGTTGAAGAGAGCCTCATCCATCAGAATTGAACATCATATAGTCTTATTGTTGTCGTGTATAATGATCTCCTGGTTCTGCTCATTTTGCTCAATATCAGTTCATGCAAGTCTCTCCAGGCCTCTCTGAAATCATCCTGCTGGTTGTTTCTTACAGAACAATAATATTCCATGACATTCCTATACCACAATTTATTCAGCCACTCTCCAATTGATGGGCATCCATTCAGTTTCCAGTTTCTAGCCACTACAAAAAGGGCTACCACAAACATTTTTGCACATGCGGGTCCCTTTCCCTCCTTTAAGATCTCTTTGGGATATAGGCCCAATAGAAACACTGCTGGGTCAAAGGGTATGCACAGTTTGATAACCTTTTGGGCATAGTTCCAAATTGCTCTCCAGAATGGTTGGATCCGTTCACAGTTCCACCAGCAATGTATCAGTGTCCCAGTTTTCCCGTATCCCCTCCAACATTCATCATTATCTTTTCCCTGTCTTCTTATGTGCTCATCTTCCAAATGGAGATCCTAAAATAGGGATGTACTAAGAAGTGTTTAACAACTGGCTCTCTGAGGAGAGAGGGCAGATAGATAATAGATAAGTAGATGACATAGATAAGACATTTTAAAATTTAATTTACATTATCAAAATTTTCTCCACTACTTTTAGTGCAATCAACAAAACAATAAATTAATCTTGATTTGTATAACACTTTCCAATTTCCAAGGTGTAAATGACTACACTGAAAATTTAACAAATGGTTCTCACAAGTCCAGACTTAATTCCAGGGTACTACTGTCTTGAAAGGAACTCATCAGTGGGAGAAGGGGAACAGCATGGTGGAAGGATATTTCATGGTGAGAAGATCTAGAGGTGCTGAAGGAAGTCCTAAGGTGAGAGGGCAGCTGAATCACAGTTATTTAGCAGTATAAAGTTTGCAAAGCAACTTGTGAACTCTCATTAAGTAAAAGTAGATTTTTTTAATCAGGTTTGTTTATTTATTTACCATAAATCATAAAGTTTAAGTATCTCTCCATTGTTTATTTTTAATTTACTCTTAGATGTGTTTATTTTTAATTATGAAGCCAATAAAGTTTGCATATAATGTATTTAAATCAACCAGTACTCATTGAACCTGCTTTATTTCTAATTCTGTATTGTGTGCTATAGGGAACATAAAAGACTGAGACAAAACTTCTGCCCTACTATAATTTCACTAAGGAAGTATGCAATATTCACAAAAGAATAATAGGCTGTATTCTCTCAAATCTTAGATTATGTGGTTGATTCTGTTATTTCTATAAGAGTTTAGATTAGGAATGAAGTAGACCTCTGAAGGATCCATAGAAAATAAAACTGAAAACAACTTATTTTTACAGATGTAGTCAGAATCACGTCTGGTCGCATCCTCCCAGAATGTCATTGGCTATGTTACCTTTTCAGGATTGTAGAGGTACCCCTGAGGAGACTGAAGTATCTCTTTTTCAATAATCTCAGCTCAACCCCTCTTTTCTTGGTGTATTCTCCTACCATAACTAGTACCCCAGTTCTATTCAACTATTGAACATAAATTAGCTTTTACAAAGGGACAGTCACTTCAAAGATATAGCAAGAACAAAACTACAAAAAGCTTTGGAATTTTTTGTTGTTTTTTCCATTTGCATTGTAGAAGAAATCGTGTGCATTTTTCCTGAGTCTGCTTCCTTTGTATTTTCTGAGTTCATTCATATAAGTCTTCCCATGCATTTCTAATTTCATCATGTTCCTCCTGACCTATCTTTAAACTTTTGGGTCCCACTGAACCAGTGTGAAGGGACTAGCTTTTACAAGAATTCCCCTGTGTTGTATTTTTTGATGATGACAGCAATCTTGGAGACCATATTGTAATTCTTTTGGATGCTACACCATGCCTACACTGCCGAGCACCTCTTGGCAAGGACCCAGCTTGCCAGGTAAATCGTAGTCCTGTTTACATTAACCCCAAAGGACAACCTTTCACTAACAAGCTGCTCCTGCCACAGCTGTCACATAATTTGATGGGAACAAAAGAATAAAGCCAGACCAAAAACACTTTCTGACTATTCTTTATGCTAAGACCCAGGTGTCAAAGTAGGAAGGGACATTAGGAAATATGCCATGGAATTTTACAAGTGACAAAAATGAGACCCAGATAGAAAAGTAATTTGCTCAAAGTCACACAGGAAATTTATAGCAATGCCTGAGTAGAATCCAGGAGTCCTGACTCCCACATCTTTGTGTTCTTTTATTCTCTAAAACTAAATCTACAAGGAAATAAGCCCCGAACTTTTGCCTCTTCTTTCTGTTACCTTTTCTTTGGTTACCTTGATAAGCTATGGTATTAGGAATCCTTAGAGTATTTTGAGATCTAGGCAAGTTGACATTACGAAAGGAACTTATACTCAGACGGGTCTACAAGGTCTAGGGTGCAGACCCAGTTGTGGTCCAGAAGGATACATTGGTGAATTTCTGAGCTCTGATAGTACTTTCTATTAATATTCCTGAAAATCAGGCATAAATAAAACCTGGCACATAGGTTGTACTATTTCTCCACACCAAGTCATCTTTCCAAATAACCAGGCCAGTACTACAAGTATTAATAAAAACAGTTCACATTTCTTTAAATGGTCTAAGATCGACAAAGTATATTCTATCCAACAACCCTGAAAGACGAGTAAATATATCATTAACCCTATATTACAGCCAGGGAACTTCCCCATGATGACATAGGTAGGAAATGTCAGAACCAGGATTGGAATCAGGTGTTCTTAATCCAGTATTATTTCCACTAATCCCCAAAGACAAAGGAATCTTTAATAATTTAGACTGTTTAGGAATAGCTTTCACCTGAGCAATTCCTGAACCAGTTAAACTTTACTGGAAAATCATTACTTTGCATCTTCAAGATTTTTCTGGGTCCAGGTAACCTCTATGAAAGGGCAAACACCTTTGTAAATGTGGAGTTCCATCCTTTCCTAATCAATCAATGAGCAGAGTAAATTGGGTACAAAGGAATTTTACTACTAGGAGGACAAGCAAACTATTAATGTGCACAGATCATAGGGCTTTTGGCCATTGGGTGAAAGGCACATGATGTGACTAAGGGAACATCTTGTGATGGGCTGGAAAGATCAGGATGCAGCTCTTGGGTTATATGTACTTAGTCCAATGTTTAGTTGAATTCAGCATTGGAGGGATTCTAGTGGTACAGATGCCTGTACAGGAGCTGATTCCAAAACTCTTTAAAGTATACCAACAGGGCATGACTCTTTGGTTTCTAGGATTCTGGATTTACAGCTATAAGGCACCCAACCTGTTTGTTTTACAAAGGAAATAACCAAGACTTAGAGAAATCAAGTTTTGGCCAAAGTCATACAAGTTGTGCCAGAGGCAATTTGGAAAATCACCTTCTGACCCCTCAAACCAACTGTTATTTCATGCTTCTGAGACTCATTCTGATTCTTATTTGGACTCTCTTACCCTCTTCCCAAGGAAAGGGATCATCTTTCTTCTATCCCAGGGACCCTTCCTCTATTGCCACTCTCTTCCATGGGGTATGTATCATTCACTATTCAGAACCATGGACAGAAGGAGGTGAAGTCAGGAGTTTGACAGCTGGTAACAGATGGAGATCTAAGAGCAAACACTAAGGAAAGATCCTACCACAAGATCTGGGGTTTGTCGATAAAACTGTGGCCTCTTAGAGAAAGAGCAAAATGCAAACAGGGTCCCCAGCAGAGCACCAAGGAAGGAGAATGGGAAAAGGAAAGCAACCCAGTTCCTAGCATCAGAACACAAACTCCAAGTGACTAAATGCTGAGCTGAGAATCTTCGGATTCTTATTAATTTAGGGGGTTGTTGGTCCAGAGCCTCCCAAAAAACTAAGCCTCCAGGAAAGATATGTCACCTGATCCCAAGGAATGAAGTGGTCCAGAGTCAGAAATCTGGCAGTTTATTTGAGTATAGGCACTGCATTAGTGCCAGAGGACAATCACAATGGGAATGGAAAAGCCATGAAGAGCAATCTAAGGTGGTTGGAATCTTGGAAAGTACAAAGGCTCTGGAATCAGAGGGCCTGGGTTCAAATTTAATCTCTCATATTTATGATTTGGAAGACTTTGGGCAAATCACTGAGGGGAATGCATTGACCTCTAAAGCTTAAATAATACCTGGAAAATTGACAGAAGGGGAAAGGACATTTCAGGTAAAGGGAGGGACATAAACAACAACACAGCAGTGAGAAGTCACTTTTTTAAAATAGGAATTGATAAAGTACACATCATACACTAGGCACTTTACATATATTATCTCATTTTATCCTCGACACAACCCTGAGAAGTAGTTAGTATTATCATTTTACAAGTGAGGAAACTGAGGCAGAAAGAAATTAAATGATTTGTTTACATAGCCAGTGAGTGTCTGAGGCTGAATTTGCTCAGGCCTACCTGACTCCAGGTCCTGTGTTCTATCCCTTGTAGCACCTCGATGCCAACATTTCCTCATCTTATGGTCTCATCAGCAAAGTAGGGATAGAAATACACCTGCCCTGAAAGGTTAATGTAAGTAATATTTAATGAAAATTAGATGACAGACATTTTACAATCCCTGAAGTCTATAAATAATGTTCAATAATGAATTATGTCAAACAATAATTCTCAAAGGACTTCTGCCTGGGAAAAGGGTTGAGTCTTAGAAGAAATAAGAAAGCTTCAGTTTTAAAATCTCAGTCTCAGTAGCCAAATCTATCTCCTACCTCACCAGTAACCAGCAACTTTCACCTAGCTTAGACTTGCAACAGTGTCCAAAGGAAAACTTGTAAAGACCTGGGTTATGAAAGCAAGCAACATATTTAACAGCTTGCATCAAGATAAGCTCTGGGTCTGTGATAAATAGTTGGCAAAGGAGAGATCCATTCTCAATTAAAAAACTAAAATAAAAATTAGCCTGAAGTCCAGGTAAATACACGGTAGACATTTCTATTTATCCTTGGGCCACAATATCCTGTAAACCAAGGATGCTTGGCTGTGGAAATGTCTGATTTGAAATGCAGATAGCTGTGTCAGGGCAAGTAAAAAGAAGTTTCAAGCTGTCTCTAATTGTTAATTGATTTTTGGACTTTAAACAAACCTCAAGGTGGTCTCTCTATAATGGCTATTTTATTTGGTTATGGCGTCCAGTCTAGGGCTACAGAGTGGAACTATGGTGTTAACATTGTATTGAGCCCATCTACATAGTCGTGGTATTTGGGAGAATGTAAATGAAAGCAGGTCCCCCTGAGGCATTTAGATGGAGCAGTGGATAGAGTGATGTCTGAGTTCAAATCCAACCTCAGATACTTAATACTTCCTAGCTGTGTGACCCTGGGCAAGTCACTTAACCTCAATTAATAATATATTAATATTTATTAATGTTTTATTAATTTATTTATTATTTTACTTATTTATTATTTATTTATTTTATAATAATTTAATTATTATATAGAATATAGTTTATATATAATAAATTAATATATAATTATATATAATATATAATTGTGTTATATTATAAACAATTTATTAATATTAATTAATATTATTGATATTAATTACTTAATATTCTTAATATTAATTAATCAACATTAATAATCACCAAGTCTCAGCAAAACAACAACAACAAAACCCAGAAAGAAAGTCCCCCGGATCATGATCAGCCTGAAATGGTATGAGAGTAGGAACATGGGGCTGCCAGGGCAGAAGCTAACATGCCTTGAGAGGTCTTGCAGTTCTTTGATTGTGTGTATGCTGGATCTGAATCCTAAGCCCATCACCTGGCAAAGGAAATGCTAAATCACTTCACTATCTTTGCCAAGAAAACTCCATGAACAGTATGCTCTACAAGGTCATGAAGAGTCAGACAAGACTAAATAACTGAATAACAACAACAATGCTGGGCTGTAGTGATCTTTTTTATTGAGCAATTAGGACACAGTTTTGAAAGAGCCCTCACTGATCCCTGAATTGTACCGAGCTCCCAGAAAACTCAACCTAGAGCAAGAGTTAACCCTTCTCAGAATAATGTTAAATGCATCAAATAACATAATGAGATTTCAAAGAAAACTAGTTGTAATGAAATAATCGTTTAAAAATTATTTCACAAACACTAGATTCAAAACCCTTGACTTAGAAGGAATAGGACACTCAGTTCAGAATTCGGAGAGTGTAAGAGAGCAATGGGAATGTTTGATAGCATCTATACAAAGAGATCTCCATATACTTGCTTTGTTGCTGTCACCTCCCCATGCTCTCACCCCTTCCTTTTAAGGCACAGTTCAGATCCAGTCTCCTTCCTGACCACCTAAGTAACCTTCTTGGACTACTCAAGCCGGTCATGATCTCTGATTTCTCTGGATTTCTATAACATTTACTGCCTAGCCAGTGGTAGCATAATACAAGACCAAATGGTTTGCCTTCATGATACTGGGTTCTGAGTTCTAGTCTTGTTCTGAAGTTGTTCTGAGTTCTAATCTCAGTTCTAGTCTTAATTCTTGTCACCTTTAATGACTATTTCTCCTTCCTAAACTTGAGTTTCCTCTTTTGTCAAATGAAAGTAAACTCCTTGTAGAAAGAAATAGTCTCCATCTTGTCTTTGTATCCTCAACATCTAGCACATTGCCTGGCACATAATAGGCACTTAATTTTTCTTGATCTATAATGTTAGATAACACAGATGACTCTAGCTCCAGGAGTCTGAGTTTTTGTCATTCATATGTCCCTTACATACTTTTTACTACTGTTGGTGACTTTTGAGAGGGTATCTCTTTATTCCCATCTTGAGAACAGAGACTCTATCCTGCTACACAAAATAAATATGAAATGAAAAGACATAATGTACTTAAATATAAAATAGTTTGGGAGGCTAGGCAATAGTAGGTGGAGAGATCATGAAAGGCTTCATTCAAAAGATAAGGAGAAGAAAATAATCATTTATAAAGCACCTATTATGTACTAAGTACTTATTAAGAACCTACAAATATCTCACTGGCATTTCACAGTAACCCAATGAGGTAAGGAAATACTATTTTACAAATGAGGGAACTGAGGCAAACAGAAATTAAGTGATTTACTTAAGGTTTCAGAGACAGTAAGCCAATATGTCAGACTAGAATCAAAGAATTACAGGATCTAAATTGAAGACTTCTTTATATCTGTAGCAGTATCAATGGCACTTAATCACTCAAGTATTTCTGGAAGTTGTCTGCTTTTCAAGCCGTACTCTAGGCAAAGGAGTTTCAGCTGGTGCTGATGTTGCTGGCAATCAAGACCAGAACACAGCAACCTCATGACATTGGCCAAATTTGTCACTGGCACTCAGCCTATATTTTTTAAAAAATTAGTTAGTCCATCCCTATCATTTACAGAGAAGAGAAATGAGACGTAGAGAGGGGAAGTGACTTGTGTTCAAATGGCCAGTCATTTTTTTTTAATTGTGTCTAACTTTCCATATCCCATTTTAGGGTGAAGATACTGGAATCATCTGACATATCGTTCTCTATTTTATAATTGAGGAAATATAGGAAAACAGGGTTAAGTGCCTTGCCTGTAGTCAAACAGCTAGTGTATCTGACGCAGGATTTGAACTCATAAAGATGAATCTTCTTGATTCGGAGCTCAGTGCTCTGTGCATCTTGAAGGTAAAGTCACAAAACTGTGACCACTCCCCCTTCCCAAATCCTCTGATTCAGTGTTGGTCCCGTTACAAATATCAAAAGAGGGACAAAACTGTAAAGAAATGGATTTCTAATTGTGGGTTTCTGCAAGTCATTGAGCTATGCTTGGGAATTTCAGTTTTGGATTTTATTTATTGAGTGAGTGAGATGAGGCAGAAAGTGGATCAGGGTCGTGTCATCTCTCTAGCAAATCACCATAACCTGAAAGTGAATTCTTACTAAACCTATTATTAAGCTCAGCTCTATACCAACACTCTAAGGATCACTGAGGCCAGAGATTGAAATCAGAACCAAATTTTATTTAAGGCAATATGGCTTAGGAAAAAACATAGGAAACAATATGTCTCATCTTCAGTTGGATCAATGATAGAAATGCTGAAGGTATCCAGTAATTGTTGTTTGTCCTTCATTTTCAAAGACCAGTGACATCACAGGATGATATTTTCACTCTTGCTTGATATATAAGTGAGGTAGAGTTGCAAAAGTCATCAGTCTCACTCTCTCTTCCAGAGACATCAAATCCCATGGCAAGACAAAATTCAAGATGACTAGGAATGGCCCGGGATGCAATGCATGATCTTGCCATCTTCAATATCTCATTAAGTCCTAAGCCTTCCAAGTTGCCTGCTTCAACCTTCATGATCTTCTTGATCATTCAATGATCTTCATGATCATTGAAACAAATTTTCTAATTACATACTGAATAAAGGATCTTCTAGATGACTTCCCTGTCTTGATGGATTGATTTACTGGAGTGAGAAGAACCCAGGTTCTAGTCCTAACTCCATTACAAACTATCTATGTGACCTTGGAAAAGTGACAACTACTCTCAGCTTCCATTTTCTCCTCTGTAAAATAAAAATACTGGAATCAACTGTTTCTTAGGACCCTTTAGCTCTTATATTCAATAGTTTGATATTTTAAGATATGCTAATTATATTTTTTGAAATGAGAAAATCTCTCTCTTATTTATCTCTCAGTAAATAATGACCAGGCAATGTACTATGCTGGGTCCTGGGGATAAAATAATAGATCCAAAATAAAAGTCATTTTCCTTATAGTCTGTTTTCAATTGTGTATGTTCAGATTTGGGATTTTGCTATTTTGAGTTCTCCAAATATCAATTATTATTGTTGTTGTTGTTGTAGTATTTATTGTCTACCATGTGTTAGACACTAATCCTACTGTTACTAAGTACCAATTGACTAAGTATTAAATAGAACTAACTAGTTAATTAGTACTAAGTACCAATCTATTGTGAGAATGGTAGAATTGGAAAATTGGGCAAGATGTCATTGTTTCTCCAGTCCAGTTCCATCTTTTTATGGATGAGAGGTTAAATAGCTTCAGATATAAGCATCAGATGATACAAACGGTGATTAAACCACAAATGCCTCAAAGTTCTAGCAAGAGCCAACTAGGACTTGGCCCCTTTGCTGTTGTGGTGAATGCTTTGTAACCAACCTTTGTCTCAACTCCTCGAAATGCATACCTATAGCTGCAGCATCTGAGTATTGATCACTACTTTGTGCCAGCAATTCAATGCACTAAAGTGACTGGCCATACTCACTTGTGGGGAGTCTCACAATTCCAGGACATCAGCAAGAAGAATCAGAAGCAATTCAGATCTCTCAATGTCTATTCACAAATAGGTCTAAAGGTACCATGGTGACTGTTGAAGATGGTCTTCATGTTGGGCTTTTGGGATGGGCCAATAGCAGAAGGGCTTTAGGGAAGATGGAGGTGGTATAAATGATGGAACTCAAGGAAGATTGCAAAATAAGATAGATGGAATATGGCTCAGCTGTAGGAAATAACAAAAGCAGGCTGTCTCATTGTTCTCTTTGTAACATTATTTTTTGTAACCTTTCTATGTTTTTGACAGAATAATGCAGTGTAGTGACCACTGGTCTAAGAGTCAAGAAAGTTGAATTTGAAATTTGGCTTTGCCATTAACTTGCTTCATGACATGGAAGAAACTACTTTCCTTCTCTTGGACTCAGTTTTCTCATCTCTAAAATAAAGGTGTTATACCTTAAGGTCCTTTCCAGATTTGTGAATACAAGCAATCATAAGGTCTAAATAGAAGGTTCTATTCTAAATACTCAAAAAAAAATCTTGGCCTCAGTTTCCTATTCTGTAGAATGAAATTTAATCACTAAGTATTTATGAAGGACAATTTATTATGTGCCAGGCACTGAGGCTAAAAAAGTGGCTAAAAATGTGACAGTCTCTGTCCTCAAGGAGTTTATAGTTTAGTTTTGGAGGCAACATTTACATGGATATATATGTATATATATGTACATATATATATATATGGTACTAGATGATGAAAGAAGGGGAGAGACTCTTGCAGCTGGGAGTATTAGGAAAAGCTTCATCTAAAGGGAGTACATAAGGTGAGCCTTGAAAGAGTTCTAAGCATCAGAGGTGAGTTTCTTTCTTGCACTTCAACCCTTTACTCTTTACTGATAATAGAACCCTTACCCATTTGACCTTTACTCAAGCCTGAATTTTGACATCTATAAAGAGGGTTGGGCCAGATGATCCCTGAGGTCCCCTCTAGCCAGAGGCCATTGCTTCTGGCTCACCTAACCTCGGTTTCTTTTTCTGTAAAAAGAGGATCTTGAACTCGCTGTTCTCCAAGTTCCCTTCCAGTTCTGACAGCCAGTGATTCCGTGTGACTCAGTACTGATGGCAAACAAGATTCAGGTGTTTCGTTTCCTCCTTCCTCCAAACTCCTGTAGCAATTGTTGTCTGTATAATTAATTTGGCAATTAATCATGTGCTGCTATGTGACAGCTCGTCTATTGTTGTCTGGAACCATTATTTAAATCTTTTCACGCTATTTAACTTCTCTAGTGTTTATGTCACACATCATAAAAAGTAGGAGAAATGTTAGAGATTTTGTGCAGTCATTTTTTTGGGGGGGGAACTAAGGCCCAGAGAGTTTAAATTATTTATTCAAAGTCAAATATGTGGTGATTAGCAGTACTGGGACCCACACCCCAAAATACTAACTCTAAATCCAGTGGGGAAGAGCAAGGATTCCATTAAACAGTAATTCCAAGGAGGGCAGCAACCCTAGTTTCCACTTTCACTGTATTAGCCACAAGGGCTAAAACAGAGCTTCAAATAAAGCAAATACCCAAGATATACTTGGTGTTCCAAAAGTCTTAGTGCAGTTTTAAGCTATTAAAGCTTAAATATATGTAAATGTGTGTGCTTATAAGTATATATATATGTATATGTATGTATATATGTATATGTGTATGTATGTCTCCTTGATTTTTTTTATAAAAATTCAACCCGAAGTTTTAGTGCTTTCTATGATTAGTGGGATTTATTTGCTAGAATCTCTGCTTAGATCCTCCCTGGCTGTGGCTGCTCCCTACATTTATCCCCTCCATGTACTTTTCTGTTCTCTGTAAACATCCCTTTTCCTTCTGTTGGTTCAGTAAACTGTGAGAAAAATGTTTATGGGAGAATCTTTCTTTTTAAATTATGTTATATCACTTACTTAAATGTCGTATTTTGAACGAATTCATCCTCTAGACAGTTGGTAAAAGAAACATATTGGTGGGGGCTCATGAGCTATGTTTTTTTTCCAGTGGATACTGGCCCAAAATGTGTCTTAAACTCGACACAGCTACAATTATCATAAGCAATATTAATAATATATCATGGAAGGGCCTGGCAATCTATTTATATTTCAAAGATGAATTATTTTGTTGTTGTAAAAATTTCCCCACTGATCTGATGTAAATTATAATCTGCCCATGACAGTACAGGGTCTTCAGATTTTTCTTTGGCAAAAAAATCAATCAGCATCCAGGGCTGACTTTCACTGGACATTTATTTAAAGGCTTTTCAGTTTGCTAGAAACTGCCAGAGTTTGTTTTCTACTTTATGGTCTTTGAGAATCTTGATTCATTTGTAGTGAACTTTGATTCATTTCCATGCCAAAGTAGGTATTGGATTATGACATTAGTAATGGAAAAGTAGTGTCATCATTATTACTATGTTATTAATAAGTAATAAGTTGCTGCCAACCGGTCATAATTATTACTAAGATATTAATAAATAATAAGTTGCTGTCACCTTGGTAAAAGCCCTGTGGCTTTTTGGAAGCTAAGGAATATAAACCAGTGTGAAGCAGTAGTCCTGTGATGGAGGAAATCCATGAAAACATTCCCAAAATCCAGAGCAGATCCTGGAAGTCACCTAGCAGTGAATCTTCCCTTAGTCCAGTCCTGAAATCACAGATGCAGAAAGAACCTTAGAACATAGTGTTAATGCTAATAGGAATCTTAGAACACAAAGTGCCAAAACTTAGAAGAGTATTTAGAATGTAGGATGCTAGAGCTGGAAAGGATCTCAGAATATAGAATGTTAGAACTTCTAGGGACCTTGATGCAGCTAAAGTTAGTGCTGGAAGGGACCATAAAAGAGAGGATGCTAGAGATAGACAGCAGCTTAGAACAGAGAAAGTAAGAGCTGCAAGGGGCAGGAGCTGGGCTGAAATCAATAAGCCAGAAACAGTGCTGTACAATCTGGGGCCTTCTCTTGAGTTTCCAGGCTCCAGACTTTCCTCCCCTCCTCTTTATTGTGGTTTTATTATTGCTGGGGAGGCAACTGGATTTCCTCTTTAATTTTTCACAGCCCAGCTGGGTTTGGCACAGAGTGGCTTAAGGAAGATGAAGGATGCCAGAATAGCACATCCTCATTAATATAACCTAAATTCTCCTCACTGATCTCTCTCCAGTCAGCCTGGACCCTGTCATGCCTTGACTCTGTGGAGCTGAGACCTGACATCCAAGGACAGTCTTTCACTGCCCTCTACTGTACCAAAGCTGTAGCTATTAGTGAAAAGTGATGATTCCTTCATATGATCAATGGTGGGTTAATGGAGAAAACAGAAGAGCATTCCACCAGCAAGCAAAAGACCTGAGTTCTAATTTTGGATTCTCCCAAATATGATTCCATTTCCAAGTCATTTAAATTTTTCTTGAATTTAGTTTCTTCCTTCATTCTTAGAAGTATATATCTATGAATATGTATTTATATTTATGTGTGTTTATAAATCATATAAAACTATATAGCATACATTTTGAAAGATGTTATATAATAGTATATGTAGTATATCTATTTAGTGTATGTATGATATATAATTATATAGTATATATAAGTAGGTATATAACATAATATATAATAAATCATATATACTATATGTAGTATAGTTAAGATATATACTGTTATAGCATTTATAGTTATATATTTTATATATACTACATAATATATTTATAACTATATAATACTATGGTTTATTAATGAGGGTGTACAGTTATATATATACATATATGAAACTATGTACTATATATAAATATATAGTTACATATTTTATTATTATAACAATGGTATTTTTACTCACCACAAAAGTTGACAGGAAAAAAAAATTGACAACTATGGACCTATATATCAAAATTGTTTTCACTACAAAATCTTTATGAGTGGTCTATGTATACTTGATGAGAACTCAAAAAGAAAACAGGCAGGCTTTCAATGTTAAGTCTCTAAACCAGGTTGTGTCTTTGCAGTCACATAACTCACTGAATAGAAAAGAACAAAGGTTCTGAAACTTTTTGCTCTCAGAACACCCTTTTAATGTAAAAAATATTAAGGACCCCCAAAATTGTTTGTTACATAGGGTATTTCTATCAATATCAGTCATATTAAAAATTAAAACATCTTAGTATTATTATAAAAGTAGTTTTGACCTCATAGACACCCTTATGAGGATTCCCAGAAATCCCTGGGCTTTAAGATCACCCTATGTCTGTTGGTTTTGGATTTCAAAAAAAAACATTTTACCCAGAACACAAAGCATCCTTAAAAACTCTCCTCAAACAAGATGCCTCCTATTTGTTTGTTAAAAGCGTATGAGACTTTCAGATGGATAAGATCATGGAGATCACTTGGTCACTTTGTTCACTGAATATCAGCATAGTGTAAGGTATATTGAGCATAATAACTTATAATGTAGCCCCATTGAGGATTGTGAAGATAAGCTTAGATCTCTAAAGACTTTTCCAAATTTTGAAAAGTTTGCTGGGAGGAAGTAAAGGGAGAAAAAGAGAAAGACAGAGACAGAGACAGAGACAGAGACACAGAGAGAGCCAGAGACAGAGACAGGCAGAGACAGAGACAGACAGAAGAATGAGAGACAGAGAGAAAGACAGACAGAGACAGAGAGAATATGTAGAGGATGTCATCAGAAGATGGCAGGAAAAAGTGCACTTGGTGGGATTTGGGGATTCCCCTCCTCCTGCCATCAAGTTTTTCCACTTGCTGTTGTTGTCCTGGTACAGTTCCAGGTTTTGTCTGTCTAGTGTCTGGCTTGTGGACTTGCAAACCACACTCTACTAGACCCTGAGCAGATCTCTCATCCTGTGGAGAAGCACACTCTCTTTTTTAGCACCAGTGATTTCCAGCTGCTTAAATGCAGTGTTCCTGTGGCGATGGATAAATTTAACAACTCATTGACAACATTTGCAGCTTTGCTAAATTGACCTTGGGACCAGTGGGGATGTGGCTGGGACAAGGCTGGGCTCACAACCTTCTATTCCTGGGGGTTGGGAAGAGGTGAGGTGGTCTGTTTGAAGTTGAGAGTAAGAGTTGGAAGTTCTTGTTAATATTTTATTTTCTTGATAGCACAATGTCTGCTGTTTGAAGTAAACTGTTCTTATTTTCTTTGTGCTGAGTTCTCATGTCATTAATAGTAAAAAAAAATTACTTCATTAATTTTGGGGGAATTCAAAATTGAAGTGGGAATTAGGCAAAGTAGAATACACTGAACCTGAGCCCTGAATACACTATGAGGAAGTTATAGTAAGATAGTAATATCAATGATAGCATTTATGTGGAATCTAAGGATTGCATAGAGCTTTACCAATGTTATCTCATTTGATTCTCACAACAGCCTTGGGAGGCAAGTTCTACTTTATCTCCATCTTACAGATAAGGAAAGTGAGGCATACAGAAGTTATATGACTTGCCCAGGGGTCATATGAGTAGAAAATATCTCAGGGTATATTTTAGGTCTTCCTGACTCTAAACCCAAGGTGTAGACTCTAAATCCATCTAGCTGTTAGTAATGAGATTACTCTTAGATACACAAACAGCACCAGTTACATATAAAACACCTATTTGCCTAAAGTATTGCCAGCATCATAGGAGTTTCTTCCAGAGTTCAAATAGATTTACTATCAAAGATAAGGTTCTCCAGATTATCCTATTTGCAGATGGCATTGTGATCACTAAATTAAGCCTCAGAACACTACTTACACTTTACCTTACCTTTCCTCCTTTGCTGGATAAACTACCTTTGAGGTAAATGCTGTCATTATTTCCATTTGACAGCTGAGAAAGTTTAGGAAATTAATTTTCCCAGGGTCACTCCCATATGTGTCAGAGTTGGATCTGAGCTAAACTCTGTGATATTTTTGCTACTCCATATGACTTCTATGAGATAAGAAATGGAAAACCATGGTGTTTTAGTTAAAGGGTCAGAGAACCATATGTTTAGAGCTGGAAGAGACCTGAGGAGCTACCTTGTCTGACTCCCTCATTCTAGAGATGTTGAAACA
Organism: Myrmecobius fasciatus; assembly: GCA_023553655.1. Lineage (NCBI taxonomy): Eukaryota > Metazoa > Chordata > Mammalia > Dasyuromorphia > Myrmecobiidae > Myrmecobius > Myrmecobius fasciatus. The sequence goes on from JAJPUD010000434.1 coordinate 248,130, forward strand.
GAGAACATATATCCTCCAGCTCCAAATCCAGCATTCTTTGCAAAGCAACATGCTGCCTCCTGACCAATTCCATCTCCAAGAAAACTTAAATACCTGCAGGAAGGTGTCAAGTGTGATGGGTAGATGTCTCTTCTAGGTCAAGAAAAGACATGGAAACAAAACCCACCAAATGAGATCCTGAACTGGGTGGAATCCTAATGTTTGCTCATCTGTAAAATGGGTCATATCCCCTTCCACTTCTAAAATCCAATCATCTATGATCTTGAACACAATACCTACAGTATTGTTCTTTGGATCATTTCAATCACTGATCCTGGCTACCATATGGCATATTAGATTGTGGGCCACAGGACATGGTTTGTTTGGGGTTTTTTGGTTTGTTTTTTGTTTTGTTTTGTTTTTGCTGAAGTAATTGGGGTTAAGTGACTTGCCCTGAGCTATATAATTCCATGTTCCAATACACTAGTAGGGTCTTATCAAGTTGGCCCAGTCCATGGTTTGGGGTTTTTTGGTTTGTTTTTTGTTTTGTTTTGTTTTGTTTTTGCTGAAGCAATTGGGGTTAAGTGACTTGCCCAGGATCACACAGCAAGGAAGTGTTAAGGGTCTGAGACCAGATTTGAACTCAGTTCCTCCTGGACTCAGTCCATGTTAAGGCTGCTAAGGGAAAGTCTTGCCTACTGGATTTAGAATATCCACCAAGCATGGCAGAGCTTCGGGTTTGCTCTAATAAGCAGGATTACTAGGATCCCTTATATAAGGAGGGAGTGAGATTCAGTCATATGGACCCGATGACTGAAATCCAGCTCTGAAAGGTTAGCCCTTATTAGATAAAAAGAAAATATATTAAGATAATAGGGTACATCCTCTGAAAAAAATGCCTTGTTCTTGTTTTTCCCTTGATCTATCCCCTCCAACTAGTCCTGCCTTTCCCCTCCCAAATAAATTCTACTTAAATGAGGTACTCATCTTTCATTCTCTGTGACACAGGAAGTAACTCCCCACACCACCCAGCTTCCTGATTCAGGCAAAGCCCAAAAGTCTTTTGGTTTACTAAAGGATATTTGTCTTGTTAATTGTCTGTCATTCATATCTCTGCCTGACAAATATAACAGAAATATAAACAAGAAGAAAATTGTAGCCTTGAAAAGTGTTAGAAAATGAAAATTTGATGGGCATATGGGGAATATTGAATAGGGATTTTAAAGCATATTTATTTTTCATATTTATATGGAGCATACAGAAATTGATCAAGCTCTAGGAATGAAAAAAGACAGACAGAAAGGAATTTCACATACATCCTTTAGAGACAATAAGGAAATAAAAATTGTATGCTCAATAAAAAATGTATAAATCAAAAGACGCTAGCCAAATAGAGATGAAAAGTTCATCCTAAATAATGAGTTGTTAAAAGATTAAATGTTAGAAATAATTTAAAATTATGTTAAAGATGAACAGAATTTTAATTTTAAAAAAATTGAACTATGGTTCATTTCTTCTGAACTTCCATTTTGAGGAAGGACCCTGACAAGCAAAATTCACTCCTTCATTCTTCTCTGGGCTCCCCTTCTGATTTCTTTTTCTATCATTATCTACCTTCACCCTTTTTCTGCTCTTTTTAAAGTATTGTTATCCACCATTAGACTATAAGATCACGGAGGCAGTGACCTTTTCTTTTTGCATCTATTATGTTCCTAGCAGTTGGTAAACACTTAATAAATGCTTGTTTGTTTGTAAATTGATAAAACAAAGTCCTTTTTTGAAAGACCAATAAAATTGATGAACTATTCACTAATTTGTGTTTTAAAATTTTAAGAGGGAAATCAAATGAACAAGTCAAAATTGAAAAGGAAATAAAGGAAATTAGAAACTACAATTCTCAATAATGTATTAGCAAACTTGAAATCAAATGAAAAGGATGAATATCTACAAAACCAATAAAATACTGAAAAATAAAAGAAATAGATGACCGACCTAAACAACCTAATCTCATATAACACATATCAGGGAAAAGATGACCTAAATAACCTCAATCTCAGAAAAAGAAATAGGGCAAGCTATAAATGAACTCCCATGAGAATGGAAAAGGATGCATAGAAACCTATAGGACCAAACAGATTTATAAGTAAGTACTATTAAATATATTAGGAACTAATAATTCCTATGTAACACTTCAAAAGTAGAGAAAGATGGCATTCTGCCAAATTTCTTATGAGACCAATCTTTGTGATACTAGGAAATTCTGAAGCAAATAAAGAGAACTATACATCAGCTTCACTAAAGAACATTGAACTCATTAAAATACTGATGAAGAAAACACAGCTATATATCTAAAACATCTATTATTAGCAAGTTAGATTTATGTCACAAGTGCAGGAATGGTTCAATATTAGGAAATCAAGTGGCATAAGAAATCACATTAATAGCCAGAACAATAAAATCATGATTGTATCAATTGATGCAGAAAAAGCCTCTGATTAAAAAAAAAATGACATTCATTTGAATTTAAAAAAAAAAGCACTAGAAAGCACAGCATTGAAAGGAACTGTTCTAAACATATTCAAAAACATTTATCTAAAATCAGGACTCGCTTATGCAGCCCTTAATGCAGAAACAAAGGAAGCTTTCTCAACAAAATTAGGGGTGAAGCAAGGATGCCCACTCTTGTCATTAATACTCCAGAAATGCTAAATATAGCAGTAAGGTGATAAAAAAGGAATGAAAGGAATAAGCCTTGACAAGGTGGAATCAGAAATATCTATTTTTCAGCAAATATTTATTAAATATTTACTATGTGTCAGGAATTATGCTAAGCACTTGGGATACAAGTACAAGAAGAAAAAAAGACAGTTCCTTCCTTCACAGAGCTTACATTCTAATGGAAAGACAACATGTAATATACAAGATACAGATAGAGTAGATGGAAGACCATCTGAGGGGAAATCATCAATAACTGGAGAATCAGGAAAGACCTCTTCTAGCAAGTAAAATTTGAGCTGGGTCTTGAAGGAAGTTAATAAAACAAGGAAAGGACTTGAAGAATTCCAGGAACAAGGGATACAGAGATCTGGAAGATAAAGTCTCGTGTACAAGGAACAAGTACACAATGCAACCAGAACATAGAGGGCTTATGGGGAGAGTAAAGCGTTAAGAAGACAAGAAAGACACTTTTTTTTTCCTTTTTGATTTGATTTTTCTTGTGCAGCAAGATAATTATATAAATATGTATATATATACATATACTTATATATACATATTTACATAATATGTATATATAAAGATGCTCCTTGCTTCGCCCCTAATCTTGTTGAGAAAACTTCCTTTGTTTCTGCATTAAGGGCTATATAAGCGAGCCCTGACTTTAGATAAATGTTTTTGAAAAATGTTTAGAACAGTTCCTTTCAATGCTGTGCTTTCTAGTGCTTTTTTTTATAAATGTTAAATCCAATATTTATGTCATATAAATATAATAAAGTAAATAAAATATCAAAACCCTTTAACTCCAAAATTCCACAGTCGGTCATATACTCCAAAGAAGTCACTGATCCTCCCCCAAAAATGGTTCTCTATACACACAATATTCATAACACTTTTGTGACAGCAAAAAATTGCTCATCAATTAGGGCATAGCCAAACAAACTGGCACATAATTGTAATGAGTTGCAACTATATTATATGTAAAAATGACAAATATGATGATGAATATATATATATTGGATTTAACATATATTTTAACATATTTGACTTGCCATCTAGGGGAGGGAGTGGGGAAAAGGAGGGGAAAATTTAGAACACAAGATTTTGCAGGGGTCAATGTTGAAAAGTTATCCATGTGTATGTTTTGAAATTAATAAAGCTTTAATTTAAAAAAAGACTAGAAAGATTGGAAGGTGCTAGGTTATGCTTAAAATGGTAAACAAAGGAGTTTATGGTTTTTTTTCCATTGATAAAATTTTATTTATTTCTGATTTCAAACCTATTGATGATGCCAGGAACTTTAGTGAAAAGAATTTTACCGTTCTTCTGTAGTTTTAATTACTGAGGAGGTGGGGGTAGATCAGAAAAAAAGCTTTAGAAAAAAACTGATTCAGATTTTGGCTGAATTTTGACTTCTACAAGTTAGCAAGAAAGACTTATAGAGAGACATGGGATACATCACAGTTAAGTACATTCAGAACTGGTTAAATGACTGGATTCCCCAGAGGTCAGTAAGAAATTGTATAATAGAAAACTCAAGGGAGTTTTCTAAAGCCCTAAACTGTTTACTATTGTTGCCATGTCATGGAGGAAGACATAGATAATAAGTTTTATCGTTTTTATTGTTGTTCTTCTACTGTTTCTATGTCTGACTCTTTATGTCCTTATTTGAAATTTTCTTGGCAAAGATATTGGAGTACTTTGTCATTTCCTTGTCCAATCCATTTTACAGATGAGGAAACTGAAGGTTAAGTGACTTGCTCAGGGTCACATAGTTGTTATTGTTCATCCTTCATTCTCAAAGATGACCAATGACATAAGAATGGTGATATCTTGACTTGAAGGTGAATTGGATTTAAGTAAGGCAGAGTTGTGCAAAATCATCAGCCTCAATCTTCTCCAAAGTCATGCAGAGTCCAGCAAGAACACAAATATCTCAATTAAAAAAAAAAAAAAAGGAAGAAAAGAGAGTCTATAAACTATAGATTCCTGAGCTTGCCTGCAATTCTGGGAAAGATTTTAGCTCTGATCAATAAAGAGATGGCAAATGAACATCTAGAAAAGAAAATGTAACTACAAAGAGAGAGTATGGCTTCAGTCAAGAACACATCATGGCAGACTAACCTTTCCTTTTTGACAGAATAACTTGAAAGGTCAATGGAATGCTACAGCTATGGCTATAGTTTAGCTAGATTTTATCAAAGCATTGAACAAAGTGTCTTATACTAACCTTGTAGAGAAAAATAGAGGCTAAATAATAGTAGAATTTGATGGACTTGGAACTGGCTGAGTAGCCAAATGCAATACTGTTTAATGGCAACTAAGAAAGAAATCTCCAGGGGAGTGTCCCAGATATCTGCCCTAGGCCTTGTGCTATTTAGCACTTTTATCAGTGACTTGAATAAAAGTAGATGTCATGTTTATCCAATCTGCAAATTACATAAAAGATAGCTCACACATGGGGTGACAGAGGATACAGAGGCAATTCTCTAAGGGTGTTTTGAGGACCCCTGAAAGTCTCTGAGGCCCTTTCAGAGGGCCCCATGATATTAAAACTGTTTTCAAAATAAGATTAAATCATTTTAATTTCTAGAACAGTAAATATCAATAGATATTACCCACATAAACAAAAGCTCATTGGAGAGGCCATCAATATTTTTTTTAGAATATAAAGGGGTCTTGAAGGCAAAAAATAATTTGAGAACTGCTAAGCTGGAGTATGAATTGAATAAAATGAAATTCATATGCAAATAAAGTGAATAAAATATCAAAACCTTTTAACTCAAAAATTCCACGGTCAGTCATATACCCCAAAGAGGTTACTGACCCTCCCAAAAAAACGGTTCCCTATACACACAAATATTGGTAACACTTTTGTGACAGCAATTAGGGCATAGCTCGTCAATTAGGGCATAGCCAAACAAACTGGCACATAATTGTAATGAGATTCAACTATGTTATATGTAAAAAATGACAACTATGATGATGAATACAGAAAGGTTTAGAAAGACTTAGAACAACTTATGCAAAATAAAGTAAGCAGAACCAAGAAAGCAATACACAACTATAACAATGGAAATGGGGAAGGGGGGGGGGGACACAGCAACCATAAAACAACTGTGAACAAATAGCAAGTCCAGCTTTGGACACAAAGAAGACATATGTTATCTCCTTTGCAGAAATAGGAATCTCTGGGTGGTGTGAAACATTATATAAAACAAGACTTTGCTCAATATGTTGATTGGTTTTCTTGATTTTATTTCCTTTTCTTCCTTTTTTTTTAAAGAAACTTATGAAAGATGGCTCTCTTAGAAGGAAAAGGGATACTGCGGGGAAAGTAGCCAATTTAAAATTAAAGAAATTGATAAAATATATTTAAATAGTTTAATTAAAACTGCAATTCAGTAGGTAAAAATGTAGTCATACTTTAGTTCAAAAAATCAATTATACAAGTTAAAGGTGAGGAAGGCCTATAGTGAGTATCTGAAGCCAGGTTTTAAGGTAAGACCAGCACTCTCACCACCATTCCACCTTGCTTCCCTAAGAAGCAGAATAGTACTATGAATAAAGGAATGGCTTTGGAGTGGGAAAGCCAATGGTTGAATCATAGCTATTTACTGCCTTATCTGGGCCAAGTCTCTTCAACTGAAAATGAGGGAGTTGGTTTCCATGTCCTCTAAATTTCCTTTCAGCTCTGAATCTGTGATATTTATATCTGATGGTGGAGGCTTAAGTGTGCCGTTCTCCTATACACAAGTATTAAGCCATTCCTTATTATCAGTATTATTTCTCAACAAGAGCCTTTTACAATCTGGATCCCACCTATCTTTCCAGACTTACTTCATATGTCTCCCATCCATACATTCTACTTAACAAAGAAAATTGGCCTAGTAGCTATTTCCTGAACTCAATATTATATCTGCCACAGAGTTATTTATAGTCTCTGAAAAACTGCCCCCCTTAATTGAATCCATTCTTTCCTTTACTCCACATTTTAGAATTTCTAGCTTCCTTCAAGGTTGGGTTTAGATGTTGCCATCTACGGGACGTTCCAGGATTCTGTCCTTTATTCTTGAAAAGGACCAATGACATCAAGAAGGTGATATCTTGACTTTCAAGGGAATTGGATTAAGTGAGAAAGAGTTGTACAAAGCCCACAGTCTCTCTCTCTTGCTCTTTCTCTGTCTCTTCATTTTTTCCTCTCTCTTTTTCTCTCTGTCTCTGTCTGTCTCTGTCTCTTCATGAGTCACTGAAGTCTCATGGCAAGATCAAATTTAAGATGACTGCATATGGCTTGGGATGCAGGAGATGATCTTGACATCTTCAATGTCTAACCAAGCTCTTAGCACTCCACAGAATCTGCTTCAGTTACCTTCAAGACTATGGGAACAGATTGTTCTCATGCTCATTCTTCCAAAAAAAAATGTTTGGGGTAGACATCCCCTTAACTCACCAACAGATCTGAGACCTGACAATTACCCCCAATCTGATTTAGCCCTTCTACCAAGATGGTTTACTAGGCTACTACTCATGTTACAGCTTCTTGGAGTCACAGGTGAGATTTGGGTAATGGGAAACACCAAAGGTGGATGAGCAGTTCTGAAAAGTTCTCAGCAAGCCTTCACAAATGATTGTTCTCCCTGAATATCCAGTGATTTCAAATAAATCACTGCTACAAAGACACATATTTCCCTTTAATATTCCAGGGAGGTTACACGAATTTGAACCATGAAATATTTTCCCTGGTTCCCTCAGCTAATAGTGCCCTAAGTCTTTCAAAGTCTTATATCTTGTACCTTGCTTTATGTGTATTTTATATGGACTGGTTTATGTTTTTATATAGATCTATTTATATATACATGCTTTTCCTCATTAGAATATAACATATATACAACGATCAATTCTGATGAATATGACTTTCCAGCAATGAGAAGATTGATGCTAGTTCCAATGATCTTGTGATGAAGAGAGCCCTCTATACCCATAAAGAGAGGACTGTGGGAACTGAATAGGAACCACAGCATAACATTCTCACTCTTTTTGTTGTTCACTTGCATTTTGTTTTCTTATTCATTTACTTTCTTTTTTTATCTGATTTCTCTTGTGCAGCAAGAGAATTGTATAAATATGTTTATACATATTGGATTTAACATATATTTTAGCATGTTTAACAAATATTGAATTGCTTGCCATCTAGGGGAGGGAGGGAGAAGAAATGGAAAATTTGAAACACAAGGTTATGCAAAGGTCCATGTTGCCCAATTATCCATGCATATGTTTTGAAAATAAAAAGCTTTATTTAAAAAAAAGAATATATAAAATGACAGGAAAAGATAACGATGAATGTTGGAGAGGATGTGGGAAGACTTGGACACTGATGCATTGTTGGTGTAGCTGTGAACGGATCCAGACATTCTGGAGAGCAATTTGGAGCTATGCTCAAAAAGTTATCAAACTGTGCATACCCTTTGACCCAGCAGTGTTTCTACTGGGCTTATATCCCAAAGAAATCATAAAAGAAGGAAAGGGCCCCACATGTGCAAGAATGTTTGTGGCAGCTCTTTTTGTGGTGGCTAGAAACTGGAAACTGAGTAGATGCCCATCAATTGGAGAGTGGCTGAATAAATTATGGTATATGAATGTTATGGAATATTATTGCTCTGTAAGAAACGACCAGCAGGATGATTTCAGAGAGGCCTGGAGAGACTTGCATGAACTGATGCTGAGTGAGATGAGCAGAACCAGGAGATCGTTGTACATGGCAACAACAGTATTACATGATGATCAATTCTAATGGACATGACTCTCTTCAACAATGAAATGCTTCAAACCAATTACAATTGTGCAGTGAAGAAGGCCATATACACTCAGAGTGAGGGATGTGAAATGTGGATCACAACATAACATTTTCATGTTCTCTATTGATGTTTGCTTGCATTGTATTTCCTTTATCGGATTATTCTCTCTTATAGATATGATTTCTCCTGAACAAAAAAATGATGTGTGGCAATAACTATACATATATTCGACTTAAGTATTCTAACATAATTATCATGTAGTGGATATCCTGCTATCTAGGGGAGGGGTGGGGAGTAGGGGGGAAAATTTGTAACAGAAAGCTTTGTAAGGGTTAATGTTTAGTAATTACCCATACATATGTTTTGCAAATAAAAAGTATGAATAATAAAAAAAATATAAACTCCTTGAGAGCAGGAACTATTTGACTTTTGTCTTTGTATCTTGGCATCTACCCCAAGCCTGGAATATAATATTTCATAAATGCTTGCTTATGTACTTGCTTGAATGAAAGTCTATGATTTTCCCAGGAACCCAGAAAGATGACTATTTTTTCTCAATGAGAGGGGAGGCAAACTTTCCTGTAAATGCATCTGTTTCATGTTGCCCCCTTCATAAAAGTCAGCATCTGGATTAAAGGAAGGATGTGAGTACCATCACATCAGTTTTGAATTTCATGGGAAAGACTGGTATGGAAGGAAGGTAAATAGTTATACTCATCTTCTGAGAGCATCCCCCACTGTATACCTGGAAGGAGAGGTCTATGGGCTACTTTAGGGCAGGAGCCATGTCATTTTTTTGCCCTTCTATTCATTCAATATATTCATTGGGTACCCTTGGTAAGAATTTGCTGAATCAATTGCTTACAATAAAAATCCCAGCTGGATTTCTTACTACTTAAAGATAATGAACAGTCTTGAGGTCTTGGAGATATTTTACCTAGAAAAGAAAAGACTTAGGTAGAGATGAAAGATGTGTTTCATTATTTGACTATCACCTGGAAGAGGAATTAGGTTTGTTCAGCTTGTGCCAGAAAGCTAGAGCAATGGACAGAAGTGACAAAAAGGCAAATTTAGATGATATCATGAGTGAATGAATGAATGAAAAAGCATTTATTAAGTGCTTAGTGTATACCACCACTGTGCTAAATTCTAAGGCTATAAATACAAGCAAAAAATGTAGTTCACTATCTTCTTACAAGGAGTTTACTTCTTTGCAACTAGAGTCTTCTCAAGTGAAATGAGCAGCTTTGGGAGGCAATGGTTTTCTCCTCAATGAAGATCTTCAAATGAAGGTTGAATAGCCACTTCTCAGTGATGTGGAAGAAAGCCTTCTTAGTAGGCCCCTACATGGCCAGTGAGGGCTCTTCCAACTTTGAGATGCTTTGGTTCTGGGGTAAATCTCTGTGATGAGCTAGTAAATGAGTTTATTAGAATATGAATAATGGGTTAACTATCAATTAAGTATTTTCAATATTTACTGAAGCCTCAGAGACTTAAAATGAACACTTAGATCATTAGATTTGCATCACTGACTGGGTAATTTCTCTTCTTTAATCTAGAGCCTTTCAGAGAACCACAGTTTAAATCATCCCCCATTACTTTCATTTAGGAAACATAAGTTGTAATTATATACTATCACAGAGATCTGTAAAAGCAGACTTTTAAGGAATTGCCTTTCACCTTTCCAAAGAATAGATTACAAGCTTTGGTGCTTTCTTAATATCCTTCTGAAATGATTTCACTGAGGCAATCCAGATTAAAAATGCCTATAAGAAATAAGACCTGATTATTGACTGGAACTCTTTCTTTGCTATTTATCTCACTCCTTCCCCCAATCTTTTTATCTTCTCCCAAACAAACCACAAAGTCCTAATATTTCTTAGCAATCAAAGTTTGAATTGTTGTTGATCTAAAGCACAGCATCATTGCATCATTCAATTAATTGATGAGCATATGTTAAGTGCCTCCTAGTGCCAACTACTGTGTTAGATGCTAGAAATGCAAATACAAAGAATCAAAAAAATCACTACTTCAAAGAAGTCTTTAGAAAGGGAAGGTCTATCTGGAAAAAGTGCAGTTGTGAAGACCTATCATCTTGGGTCACAATTCCTTTTGATGGGGAGAGGAAGTTAAAAGAGAAGGAGAAGAATGCCATTTAAACAATTAGAACTGGAGAGGATAGCCTAGGATGAATTTTCTGCAAAGTTTCCCTCTAGACATTGGGGTTTATATAGTACTTTTATATAGCGATTTTCAAAAGCAGAGAAGTAGTTTAGATTCCTTCCTCCTCTTTCAGATTTCTCATTGGTTGCGAGAGGCAAAGAAATAGTTCCTTCTCCTCTACTGCATAACCTACAACAAGTGGAATCAGGTATTTGCAAATAAAGATCCATTTATTTTCTTAGCTTACTTGAGACTCTTAACCAAGCAGCCTAATACCAAAGACAAGATAAGTGAGAAGAAAAAATAGGAATTTTTTCATTCTTTGTATTTGTATCTTTAGCATCAGTCACAGGACCTGGTATATAGTAGGTGCTTAATAAATTCTTGTTGATTATTTGAATAATGTATGGACAACATAGTTTAGATCAACAATTTGGATTTAGACTAAAAAAGAAAAAAAATACTTTAGTTCAAATCTCACCTCTTGCACTTTCTTTGTTATCTGAGGAATAATCTTTCTGGGTCTGTAAAATGAAGGGGTAAGATTAGACTATTGCTAATGTCTTTTATCACTCTAAATCTTATGATCTTCCCAATTTCGCTTCCCTCAGCTTCCTGGCAGAAACCCTCCAGTCTACTCAGTTCTTCACCATCTCTGAAATATCCCGATTTCTTCCTCTTCTCCACATCTACAAATCTAACCTACTTTTAGGACTCAAATTCAAATTAGCTCAAATTCAACCTTCTTAAGGTTAAAACCCAAATTTTTAAGCATTTCCCCCTTCAAATCAATAGCTGTTCACTTCTCTTGTAGGCAGAGCACTGTACTAGGTATTTGAGAAGGTGCAAATCTTGTGGAAGATGCAATTTTGACAATCATGGAGTTCAGCAGAGGAACACAACATCTATCCATCAAATGCAAATAACCCAAATATGAAATAATTCTTTTGAAGTGCCTAAGAGAACAAAGTGCTTTGTGAAAATTAAGAGAGCAGTTCCTTGATGATTGTGGGAACAAAGGCTTCCCAGAAGAGATGACATTTGAGCTGTGTTTTAAAAGATGGCCAGAAATTCAACAAGGAGAGAGACAAAGAAATAGAGACATGAAGAGAGAGAAACACTCATAGATACAGCGACAGAGTCAGAGAGATATAAAGAGAGAAACAGACAAGGACATGGAGATACAGACAGAGAAAGAGAGAGACTACAACAATGGTAGAGAACAGTAGGAGTAAATGCTTAGAGATGGCCAAAAAAAGCAAATTATATTTAATGAAGAGAACATGGTCAGAGTATATAGAGAAAAATAATATGCTACAAGGCTAAAAAAAAGAGTGGAGGGCTTCGGATTTCAAGCAAAAGAGCCTGAATTTTCCAAAACATTCAGTGGAAATCAAGGAAGGTTTTTGTACAAAAAGTGACAAGTTTACAACTCCTTCAACCTCCCCAGTCAACAATCACAACTCATATTTATGTATGTCTCCTGTCCCAGTCTTTCACATGACCCAGGGGCTCAGGGACAGAATTGGAGATTTTTTTTTTTAACCTCTATGGCTTACTGTTTTCCTTGTCACCATATGACAAACGTCACTTTTATTCCCTTCCCAACTGAGGTTTTGATTCTCTCTCCAGATTCAACTCCCTTCTCCTACTGGACTGTCTCTTCTCTCTGCCAACTCCATTCTCTCATTGGTAAGTTGGGGGCTCCATTTAGCAGGCCCAAGTTAACCATGCTTCATTCTCCATACTTCTGACCATATTTCTTTCCAGAATTTGTCACCAGGATAACTATCTTGTCATTTCCCATATGCTATATATCTATATCTATATATAGAGAGAGAGATATATAGTGTATTTCTCTCTCTCTCAGCATTTATGTATGTAGGAATATATATGTACATATGTATATATGTATATATATACACACACATTTTTTATTTTTTGGTGAGGCAATTTGGGAAAGCAATTTGCCAGGGTCACACAGCTAGTAAGTGTTAAGTAGCTTAGGCTGAATTTGAACTCGCATCCTCCTGACCTGATTCCAGGACTGGTGTTCTATCCATGGTGCCATCTAGCTGTCCCTGTTATATTTTCTGATATCATCATGTTTCTGTGATAATCCTCAGAGATGGTGAAGAACTGAGTAGGACTGGAGGGTTCCTGCCAGGAAGCTGAGGGAAGCAAAATTAGGAAGATCATAAGATTTAGAGTGATACAAGACACTAGCAATAATCTACTCTAACTTCTTCATTATAGAGACCCAGAAAGGTTATTTCCTCAGATAATAAAGAAAGAAAGTGCAAGAGGTGAGATTTGAACTAAGGTTTTTTTTTTTTTTCTTTTTTAGTCTAAATCCAGATTGTTGGTCTACACTACATTGTCACTACATTATTCAATTATATGTAGGCTGTGTTCCAAGTGTTAGGTGTAGTAAGGCAAGACTGTGAACTTACTCTTCCAACTTATACGTATACTAGTCAGTTGGGTCCCCAGCAAGTCAGACTACATCTTCTTGGAATCACAGAGGTAACCCTAAAGGGCAATGGGGTTTTATCTAATGCTATTGGCTTGATCCCCATTCTGGAGTTTTCTCTCCCTACTCTCATCTATCAATCACCAGATAGGAACTCTGTAGGGAAGAAGGGAAGAAGACACAAATAGGAGGGAGCCCCATCTCAGACATAAGCTTGACAATGGTCCAGTCTACTATCCTGCTGGTTCTCCAGAGCTCTGAGAGCCATTCCTACATTTCACAATCAGCAAGAGCCTCTTGGGGCATTTTGTATTCACTCCCAGTTCCAGCTTAGCTAAAAGGTCTTTCCTTCACCTCACAAGCCCCAAAGACTTACACACGTTCTGAAATGGAGAGCCAAGCCCTCCATCTCATATCATCAGGAACTTCCAGAAGAAGACTTCCAAATGCACAGGACTGAGCCAGTTGCCCAGTCTCCTCCATTACATATAAATGATAAGCTCCTTAAAGACAGAGGACCACATCTTTTTTTTTCTTTTTTGTGTCATTCATAGCTTCAAATATAGACTCAGAGAAAGCACATAATAAATAACAACTAAGCAATTGTTTTTAGAACATCACTCATGGTTTTGACCCTGACTAGCCATTTGTAAAGATTATAGAACCAGAATTGAGAAAACAAAACAAAACAACTTCTTGATCATTTGGTCCCTTTTATGGAGAGAAAGCTTAATCTTAAAATGATTAAGCAAATTAATCAGGTCACGTGACATATTACAGGCTGAAGCAGAGGAAGAACTCAGTTCCTTCTTCTTTGGCAAAGCCAATATGCTAGAATGTCTGATCATTTAAGGAATTCCCTTTTGCTTAGTTGTAACTGGGGAGGTTTTCTAGGGGAAACAGTTGGCCTGACATCCTGGTAATTCTATAAAGAGATTTCCAGAATTTTTTCACTCTGACCTTTGGATATGCCCTATACTGATCAGTTTTCCTGTGGGACTGATCTGATTGACATCTGTCAAGGACCTGTACATAATCAGCAGTTATGACTGGAGCAAAGCAATTATTCACTGAGAAAAAAAAAGAAAGGTGATATATTAAAAAATGAACTGGGCTAAGGACCTACACCAGAATCTCATTTTTGCTCTTCTCCTTGTTGCCTGTTTGATTTTGGACAAATAATTTAACCCCTCCCGGCCTCAGTTTCCAGATGTGTAAAAGGGTGAAGTAGTTTAGATGATCTCTAAGGTCTCTTCCAATGTATTTTCCATGACTACACATGCAAAACCTATATCAAATCACTTGCCTTCTGAATGGCAGGGAGTGGAGGGAATGAACTCAAAATTTGAAAAAAGAATGTTAAAATACTTTTATATGTAATTGAGAAAAAATAAAACATTGAATTAAGAAAAATAAAATCTCTTCCAGCTCATGATCCCATAAACTCACTCATGATATTTTAGTGGACAACCACAGAAGACCAGAAGCAGTCAGCTCAAGGCTCAACAGTTCATTAGACCTCATTCTCTAATTCACCCTCCTCACCTTAGAAGTGTAGAGGTAAATATTTAACAACTAGCTCTCCAGGAGAAAAAATGTACCCATGACACATTTTTAAGTTTAATCTGTATTAACATTTCTTCAGGCTAGCCAAACAATAAACCAATAAGGCAAGACCTGTTTTATAGCATTTCATTTCTAAGGTGTAAATTCTCACACTGAAAATTTAACAATGAGCTCTTTCTAGGAGTGCCTTACTCCCATGCTTATCTCAATTCCAAAGCAAAGTTACAGACTTGTTGGCTTTTTTTTTTTTTTGCTTTTTGCTGAGGCAATTGAGGTTAAGTGACTTACCCAGGGTCACACAGCTAGGAGTGTTAAGTGTCTGAGATCAGATCTTAGGTCCTCCTGATTTCAGGGCTGGTGCTCTATCCACTGCGCCACCTAGCTGCCCCTGACTTGTTGGCTTTTTAAGGGATTTAGATTTATATTTGAAAAGGCTGAAAGGGCTGGAAATCTGACCACTTGATGAGGTACATGTACTACAACTTTATAGGGACATTAAAGATTACCTAAGTTTTAATGCATGTGGAAACAGATCTAGAGAGGCTCAATAACTTTTCCAAAGTCAAACCAGCAAAAAAGGAGAGGAGGAAACAGTGAGATTCAATCCTCTCTGCCACCTCTCTTAACCGAATGCACTCAGAGGAAGCATCTGTCCCGCCTTCATTTGCTTTCTCTCAGTTTCCCTGAGACGTGCTTTTATCCTGGCTCTTCACTTACAGTCTGATTCTGTGTCATGCTGCCCCACTGTATAAGACATAAACACACTCCTAGCTCTCATGGCCGCTGTTTTCTCCTTTGAGATGACAATTCTTCCCTCTGACTCCACTTTCTGATCCCATCCTACATTGTCATTTCTGGAGCCAGTGAACCCCAGCTTCTCCCACTAAACAAGGAACAGCTGTTCTTGTGAATAGCTACCATTGGAGGATGGGAGCAGGAGAGAGAGGGAAGGTTATGATTCTTTGGCCCAGAAGCCCAATGTTATGAACAGCTCCCCACCCTCCACACTTAGAGCCTGTTCACGAATTATTAATCAATATGACAGGTGAGTATTTTCTCAGGGCTGAACAAATGCTCTGTATGGATAAGAACAACCATGGGGATGAATGACTAGCCCTATTGATGGACTGGGGGAAGATCAAAAGAAAGTCATCTTGTTAAACATACCTGCTTTGTTCATTGTCCTCTTCGAAAAACTAATAAGCTTCCATGTTGACACAGTTATGCAAACATAAACACAATTAGGCTTCTTTTATGCTAAAACGAACAGCATTCTAATGAGAACAGCTGAATACATTATCCCTGGGGTATTCGTGGGTATCAAGAGTCTTATATTAGAAATCATTTTTCTTTCTTTTTTTTTCCTTTGTCAGTACCCAAGAGAACATTTTTCGTTAAGCAGCAGGATGCTACAAGAAATCTAAAAAATTGATAACATTACTGTTGAGTTTCTCCCTTATTTCTTTTGCATGAAGCAGATTCATCCCTTCTGGTTTCACATGAGGTGACAGCGCCATTCCTATTTGGGATTGTTGTTTTCACACACACACACACACACACACACACACACACACACACACACATACATACATACATTCCCTCTGAAAATATTGCTGAAATACTTTGGTGCCGAATGTACAAGTAGAGAAGGGCCCCCAGTGCGAAAGAATTAACACTATGCAACATTGCTGGGACTATATGAGCTGAGGCTTGCTGATTCTTCTGCAGTATAAGTGAGAATTTTGTATTGACATTTATAAAGGGCTTTTTCTATACTCTGCCTCACCTACACTCAGAAATCATGAATTACACACCAAGTTAGAGTAGAGAGTATAAAGATAAATATTGTGGATGCTATATTCTTAGTGGCTACTTAAACATATAGCCTTTTTATTGACATAAATCTCTTGTATTCTCATGGGCTGTGATAAGGTGAGGGGGGACAGTGACATTCACTGGTCATATTATTCCTCCTATCCATAAATTCCATATCTACAAAATGAGATGATGGTGATAATAAAATAATAATAACAATAATACAGTAGTTATCTAATAGAGTTGCCTGGAGGAAGGTGTTTTGTTATTCTTATTCTTGTCACTGTGATTGTTATTTGGACTGGACCCATAATTTTATTGGGTAGGGGCGCTTGAAAAAGAGCTCCCTCTGCCAGTGGAAATCAGCATCTACTGTACCACTTGTGGTATTAGAAAAATGACCTAGGAGAAGTGAAAGGAGGTATCCCAGCCAGCACTTGTCACAGGCAAGATCTGAATTTAGAACGTCCTGATTTCAAGGACAAGTCTCTTTTTACCATGCCACATTTGTTGTGGCTTTTTTTTATTTCTTCGATTGGCTTATTGAGGAAGCGACCCTTCTCAAAGAACAGAGAGGAAGGCTTCATTGTTTTTGCCAGATCAGCAAGGATTCAAGAACAGACCTGATGATTGATTAGAGTATCTACTGTCCAAGGACCAGTCTAACTAAATTCAGAGAGTGTCCTGGGCAGCAGAGAAAGAATACTAGATTTGGCATCAGAGGTCCTGGTTTTGAATCCTGGATCTGACCCTTAAAATCTTTGGGATATTGAATGTCACAACTTCCCAGGGCCTCAGTTCACTTATTATAAAATGAAGGGATGGATTAGATGCTTTCTGAGTTCTTACCCAATCATAAATGTATAATTCTTTGATATTTTGACTTCTAAGATCACTTTGAGTTCTAAATCCATGATGCTAGAATCAGATTAGCAGGAAGGTGATGAATTTTTCAATTTTCAAAGTTTTTTCACCCCTTTAATAGTAAGATTTGGCACTCTGAAACAGTGGAGAGTACATGCACATTGACTTTAAGTATTATTCTTTATGATGATGCCCTTATATTCTTCACTATAACTTTATATTTTTATTATAATTTTTCTATAAGCCAGAGCTTCTGAGAAGGAACTTCCCAGATCGTTTTAAAATTTTCTTAGTCTCCTTATTTTTAAAAACAGGTTCCTAAATATCAGTTCTTATACGTAAAATCCAGTAATTTTTTTTCCTATCCCTCATGCCCAAAAAGGTATATGCCTGGAGGAAATCCATACCAGAATTCCTTGAACAAACTCTTTATCTTTAGGTGGGGTTGGCATCTAATGAATAGAAAAAATAAAAAGGGAAGGAAAAGAAAGATAGTAGTGGTGAATTGGGGACAATCACAAGAGGTGAAAAAGAAATAGACTGGGATTGGGGGAGAGAATTTTTTGCCTTCAGCTTTCACAAAGGAGATGACATAGAAAGATTGGAAAACTCCATAGAGACTCATCTATCAGCTAGATGGTCATCATCATCATCAACAATAATAAATTCTTGCCATCATTGACAAGATATTGAAAAGAAAGAGAAATGTCATAGTCATTCCTTTGTCCTAGAACAATAGGGAGCTATTGACTTTGGCAACAAGGCCTCAGTTAGTTGTCTGACTTGAGACTATAAATCACTCTCAGATTTCATGTACATTTTTGGGACTAAAAGTTAATCAAGAATTTAATTTATTTCCTTCTTTGAATAACATGTTCCACTGCAATATTGTAAACTAGACTCCAGTATACTTATATATTGTTCTAAATTTGATGAATGAGTCCAAGAGTCAAGGGAATTGAGAAGGTTCCCCCCAGAGATCTGGACTATTTGTGTCATGAAAGAATCTCTGATCCAAGAGTTACAGGAGGAATAAATAAAACTAGAAAGGTTGAGATCAGATTGCAGATGGTCTTGAATGACAGATTCAAGAGTTTTACTTTTATTCTAAAGATAAGGGGGTACCTTGAGTCCTATGCTTTAGAAAATCCATTTGACAGCAATGTATGTGATAGAATTGGGAGGCAGCAGAGAGACTAGTTAAGCATTATTCAGTAGTTAAAGCAGGTATTAATGATTGATTCACATAGGATGATGGAGATGCGAATAAAGAAGGGGGGGGGGGGTACCGGCAAAAGATTTTGCAGAGATCAAATGATCAGGACTTGGCAATTCTATAGAGAAAGGTAAAAAGGGGAAGAGATGAATTAAATATTGTAAACTCCTAGAAGACCATGATTTGATTCAGTAGATCCATGAACTTGCATGGGTGGGAGAAAAATTTATATTCAGGTGGTCCATGAACTTGAATGGGGGGGGAACTTATATTTTATTTCCATTAACCTATAACTTATATCTATCAATTTCTTCAGTTATTTTAAAAGCATGATTCTGAGATTCAGACTGCCTAAAGGGTTGAGACCACAAATAAAGTAAAAAAAAACAAACAAACAACCCTAACTTAAAAGCATGCAACAGGGGCAGCTAGGTGGCCAGTGGATAGAGCACTAGCCCTGAAATCAGGAGGACCTGAGTTCAAATCTAGTCTCAGACACTTAATACTAAAAAAAAGTGTGCAATAATTCTAGGCTTAGTGCCTAGCCTCATCTTTAACAAGAATGGGATGCAATTGAAACCTGATTCTGAGAGTTTGAGCTGAAGTTTCTGAGAAGGCAGTAGAGCCATCAACAAGAAGAGGAAATTCAGTAGAAATAATGAATTTGGGCTGGGGGTAGCGTAGAGATAATGAGTTCAGCTTTGGACATGTTGAGTCTGAGGTGGCCACAGAAAGATTGATGGGCCCATTAGTTTGATTCCCTTAAATGTCTCTGGTTTAGGTTTTCTCCTTACCTAAGGTCAATTTTTATCTCTGGTCAAATAATTTATTAAGTGAATCTTTAGGCAGAGGTGTGGGCCTGGCTTTTAGCCATGCAGCAGCTACAAGACAAAGCTAGATTATATTTTATGACCTCATATAGATTGGTTAGTTTCTGGTTTGAAATTTCTGGCAAAAAGTCACAGACTATGTTTTTTAGTTTCTGCATTGTCACTCCTAATTCATCAAATAGCCTCCCCATTTTGCTAAAAGTCATAGAACCAAAGAACTTAAAACTAAAAAGAAACTTTTTAGGTTTAATGGAGTCTAGCTCCTCTACGGAATCTTCTCCAAAGGAACTGAGGCTCTCATACTGACACATTTCGAAGCTGAAATATTAAAAAACACAAGTGTTCTATCTACATCAATGCATCTATGATCTCATCAACATCCATTCCATCCCTCCATTGCTATTGTTCACAACTAGGACATTAATGTGGTATAGCAGATTTGGCATCGGACTTGAATTTAGGAAGATCTGGATTTAAATCCTGCTTTATATATTTACCACTCGTGTGGCCCTCCACAAGTCACTTAAATATCACTGTGACTCAGTTTCCTTATCAGTAAATGAGAAAGTTGGACGCACTGATATCTACAATCTCTTCAAATTCTAGCTCTGTGATTTTCTGA
Source organism: Myrmecobius fasciatus (assembly GCA_023553655.1). Lineage (NCBI taxonomy): Eukaryota > Metazoa > Chordata > Mammalia > Dasyuromorphia > Myrmecobiidae > Myrmecobius > Myrmecobius fasciatus. The sequence goes on from JAJPUD010000434.1 coordinate 268,171, forward strand.
TTTTGTAATCTACTCATGCCTTCTCATCCTCATCCTCATGCTTCTTATTCTCATTCTCCTAAAGATTACCCACAAAGGATCTGCCTCATATTCCCAGTGGACTTCCTGTATGCCAGGACCCCTCTAGTAATCAATCTGACAAACCTGTGGCCCCTCTATTAAAAATCATGCTTTTGAGTGCATAAAACAAAAGACATAATATTCCAAAAGAAATCAATTGTGTTAAAATATAGTTTCCAAAACTTTTTTTTTGCTGAGGCAATTGGGGTTAAGTGACTTACCCAAGGTCATGCAGGTAGGATGTTTTAAGTATCTGAGGTTGGATTTGAACTAGGTCTTCCTGATTTCAAGGCTGGTGCTCTCCCCACTGTGCCACTTAGCTGCCCTGTTACCAAAATATTAAAAAAAAAAAAACAAGTTCCTGTTACCTAGGATAAGAATCACTATTCTTATGCTCAAAAAGTTATCAAACTGTGCATACCCTTTGACCCAGCAGTGTTTCTATTGGGCTTATATCCCAAAGAGATCTTAAAGTAAGGAAAGGGCCCCACATGTGCAAGAATGTTTGTGGCAGCCCTTTTTGTAGTGGCTAGAAACTGGAAACTGAATGGATGCCCATCAATTGGAGAGTGGCTGAATAAATTATGGTATATGAATATTATGGAATATTATTGTTCTGTAAGAAACAACCAGTAGGATGATTTCAGAGAGGCCTGGAGAGATTTGCATGAACTGATGCTGAGTGAAGTGAGCAGAACCAGGAGATCATTATACACAGCAACAACAATACTAAATGACGATCAATTCTGATGGACATGGCTCTCTTCAATAATGAAATGTTTCAAACCACTTCCAAATGTTCAGTGAAGAAAGCCATATACACCCAGATAGAGGGATGTAAAATGTGGACCACAACATAACATTTTCATGCTCTCGATTGATGTTTGCTTACATTGTGTTTCCTTTATCTGATTTCTCTTTCTTGTAGATATGATTTTTCTTGCACAACAATGATAAGTGTGGAAATATATGTATACATATACTTGATTTGTCAAGTATTTTAACATAATTAACATGTAGTGGACTTCCTGCCATCTAGGGGAGGGGTGGGGAGTAGGGGGGAAAAATTTGTAACACAAAGCTTTGTAAGGGTTAATGTTGAAGAATTACCCATACATATGTTTTGCAAATAAAAAGTTTTAATAAAAGAAAAGAATCACTCTTCTACCTTTTTGTATTCTCTGGGTACCAGACAATACTTGGGCTGTCAATCCATTATTCCAAACTCTCCCCATATGACTTGTCTATGTTTTTGGCTATCACACATTTCCTGAATGTTATCCCAATATGTACTTCTTAGGTGTGAAGTCAGCAGTGGAAACATGCTCTAGGCTTACAGTCACCATGCATATCACCCTTGCCCTTTGCCTTTTCAGAGACTGTGTTGTTCCAAGAACTGCAATCAAACAGCATCTTTGGGAAAACTAAAAAATTTAAAAAGAGAAGTTTCTGTGGTGGGGAGCAGCTTGAGAGCACTAAAAACACAGAACAATCAAACTAATTAACAAATATTGAAAAACCCAGCATGGGGGGTGATATTGTATGGTCTGAGGACAAAAAGAAACCCCAAACAAAAAAAAATTCCTTTTCTGGCCTGATTTTTCTTTAAGGCAAAGAGTGTTTTTTTCTAGACAAACCTGATTCTGCTGTCTAGAATATTCTCTCTGTTCTAGAATTTAAAGGACACCTTTCATTCTTGAAACTTCCATCTTCCATGAAACTTTGATGATTTGTATCTCCCTTTTTTGTGACATCTGAGGGGAAAAGCATATCAGAAAGATTATCTTTTATTGACAGAATTGATTCCCATAGCATTCTGGAGAGGTAACAAGAACTTGGTATGGTGAGGACATTGAATCTGCAACATGGATTATCCAATTGCTTCTGCTTTTACCCAACAGAGTCTGAAGATCATCACATCCAAGTACCAGACATTTATATTCTGACCCTGGTGGAATCCAGTTATAGCTTCAGCTCACAATTAAGTATAATCAGAATGCACCAACCTCTCCTCCTCTTTTCTTATCCCTCTACCTCAAACCCTTAATTTCAGACATAAACCTTCCTATTGAATTAAAACATGCCCATAATAAAGGCCTATTATTTTGCAATAGTGCATAATTTAATTCTTCTGTGAAGTCCCTTTTAAGTCCTAGAATAACTGGGAGAGAGGCTGACAGTCTTGCTGAATCATCACTGGTGGTGCTTTGAATTGGTGCAATCATTTTTTTTTGTTTGCTTTTTGCTGAGGCAATTGGGGTTAAGTGACTTGTCCAGGGTCACACAGCTAGGGAATGTTAAGTGTCTGAGACCAGATTTGAACTCAGGTCCTTCTGACTTCAGGGCTGGTGCTCCACCTAGCTGCCCCCGGTGCAACTATTTTCAAAAAAAGCATGGAATTAGGGGGGCAGCTAGGTAGTAGAGTGGATAGAATACCAGACCTGGAACCAGGAAGATCTGAATTCAAATGCTATCTCAGACACTTAGTAGCTATGCTAACCTAAGTAAGGTGCTTAACCTCTATTTGTCTCAGTTCCTCATCTGTAAAATGGGTACATACTAGAGAAGGAAATGGCAAGCCATTCCTGTATCTTTGCCAAGAAAGTCCATGGAATCAGATATGACTGAGAAACAAGAGCAACATGGAATTAGGAAAGACAAACTACAAAACTCTTTGGTTTTATATATATGAAGAAGAGAATAGCAAGAAGATGCTCATTCATATAAAATATTCATAGTAGCATCACTTGTAAGAGCAAAAGGCTGGAAACATACTATGCACATTTGGGGAATGGTTGAACAAATTGTGATGTATGAATGTGATAGAATATTATTGTGCTGGGAAGAATGACAGTTAGATGACAAGTCCATCAAATTATTGAACTGAGGAACAACAAACATGAAGAATTCAAAGAAATATGAGGATGCTTTATATGAAGTTATTCAAAGCAAAAAAAAATCAGGGCCAAAAAACAATATGTATAGTGACTACCATTCTAAAAATGAAAACAAAATTAAATTATCAACTCTCCCCTATCCTATCCACACCCCTCAGGTCAGATATATTAGATAAGCGGCCATTAATTTATTAAAATTAATGTGCAGACTTTTTTACCTTAAAAAATCTGTTAGTTACAACTTGTCATTTGTTATTTAGTAATTTTCAGAAATGTCTGATTGTTTGTGATCCCATTTGGGGTTTTCTTGACAGAGATCCTGGAGTGGTTTGCCATTTCCTTCTTCAGCTCATTTTACAGATAAGGAAACTGAGGCAATCAATATTAAATGAATTGCTGAGGGTCATGGAACAAGTAAGTGTCTGAGGCCAGATTTGATGAGGAAGATGAGTTTTCCTGATTTCAGGTCCAGCACTCTATCCACTGCAGCACCACCTAGCTACCCCATATTAGTAACAATGGCTGTTTTATATTGGTTTATTTAATTGATTGGAAAATGTATTTTATGAGTAGGTTCTTTTGTACTTGTTTGGATTTGTTGAAACAAAATTATCAACAAAATAAAGTGCTCAGTAAAATAAAGTATCAATAAAAAGAAAGTGTTGCACTGTTTCCCAAGTACTATCCTGTGTTCTCTCTTCCTATTTTAAAATTCTGGGTCCAAGCAGTGTTTCTACTGGGCCTATATCCCAAAGAGATTTTAAAGGAGGGAAAGGGACCCACATGTGCAAAAATGTTTGTGGTAGTCTTTTTTGTAGTGGCAAGAAACTGGAAATTGAAAGGATGCCCATAGATTGGAGAATGGCTGAATAAATTATGGTATATGAATGTTATGGAATATTATTGTTCTGTAAGAAACGACCAACAGGAGGATTTCAGAGAGGCCTGGAGAGACTTGCATGAACTGATGCTGAGTGAAATAAGCAGAACCAGGAGAACATTATACACAGCAACAAGACTATACGATGATCAATTTTGATGGACATGGTTCTCTTCAACAATGATGTGATTCAAACCAGTTGTGCTGCGATGAAGAGAGTCATATACATGCAGAGAGAGGCCTGTGGGAACTGAGAGTGAACCACAACACAGCATTTTAACGCTTTCTGTGAATATTTCCATCTTCAACAATGATGTGATTCAAACCAGTTGTTCAGTGATGAAGATAGTCATATACATCCAGAGAGAGGCCTGTGGGAACTGGGTGTGAACTACAAGACAGCATTTTAACGCTTTCTGTGAATGTTTCCATGCATTTTGTTTTCCTTCTTAGGTTGTTTTTTCTTCTTCTCTTTCTAGATCTGATGTTTCTTGTGCAGTAAGATAACTGTATAGATATGTATACATGTATTGTATTTGTCATATAATTTATCCTATTTAGCATGTATTAGATTACCTGTCATCTAGGGGTGGGGGTTGGGGGGAAGGAGGGGAAAAGCTTGGGGAAAAAAGTTTTTGCAAAGGTCAATGTTGAAAAATCACTCATATGTTTTGTAAATAAAAAGCTTTATATATTAAATAAATAAATAAATAGAATTCTGGGTCCAACTTATTAACTATCTTCAATGATACTGATAGACTAATGAAAGAGATGATCATCTCATTGCACATAGAGTCTGAACAATAACCATTCTTCATTCAGTTGCTTTTTTATATAGATGGTTTGGCTGATCTCTTCAACTCATCATGGATCCCATGGAGGAGTTCCTGTGTAATGTTCTGAAGTTGGAAGCAGTCCCCAAAATGTCATCTTCAAGAAAGAGAATCAAGAGTGTCTTAACACCTACAGGGAATCCTATTTTTACGTGAACCCTGTATGCAGAGAACATCCTTTATAACAATAATGAATACATTTGATGAGCCTATGAATCACATTTTATGCCTCACTCACCAACCCAAAGTCATCAAGCAAAGTTATCTCTACATTCTATATAACAAGAATTCTTGTGTGCTCTTAACATGTGTTTAAGATACTCCTTGTTGGAGGAGATCTGTTAAGATTTTATTCAGTTTTTGAATGGATGTCCACCAATTGGAGAATGACTGAATAAATTATGGCATATGAATGTTATGGAATATTATTGTTCTGTAAGAAACAACCAGCAGGATGATTTCAGAGAGGCCTGGAGAAACCTACATAAACTGATCCTAAGTGAAATGAGCAGAACCAGGAGAACATTATACACAACAACAAGACTATATGATGATCAATTCTGGTGGACATGGTTCTCTTCAACAATGAGGTGATTCAAACCAGTTCCTATTATTCAGCGATGAAGATAGTCATATACATCCAGAGAGAGGCCTGTGGGAACTGAGTATGGACCACAATATAGCATTTTAATGCTTTCTGTGGATGTTTGCTTGTATTTTGTTTTCCTTCTTAAGTTGTTTTTTTTCTTTCTAGATCCAATTTTTCTTGTGCTGCAAGATAACTGTATAGATATATATGTATATTGGATTTATCATATATTTTAACATGTATTTAATATTTAACATGTATTAGACTACCTGCCATCTAGGGGAGAGAGTAGGGAGAAGGAGGGAAAAATTTGGAACAGAAAGTTTTGCAAAGGTCTATGTAGAAAAATTACTCATATGTTCTGTAAATAGAAAGCTTTAATAAACAAAAAAAAATTATTCAATTCTTTAGGTGCCTTTGTACTCTAAAAATTAATGATTCATTGGAGAAATTGTTCAGCAAATTGTGGTTTATGAAAGCAATTTAATATTATTATGCTCTAGAAATCATAGATATGACAAATAAAGAAAAACAATACACATTAACTGATACAAAGGGGAAAATCAGAGGCAGAAAAAATACACATAATAATTACAACAATATATGTTGATAAATAGAATAACAATTATAAAATAACTGAAATGGCCAAGCATGGTCTCAAAGAAGCAATATGGGGAAAGATCTCGCTTCCTATTTTGCAGAAGGGGAATATGGATATGGTGCAATACAGAAAATGTTAGACTTTTTCAAAATGAAAAAGGTTTTACTTAGTTTTATTTTTTCTTTCCCAATCTTTGGTATAAAAGTCATAGCTTTCTTTGAGAAGGATCTGAGATATAATGAGAAATTTAATTGATATAAAAATAAAAATAGCAATAACATTTTACTCAGTTCTACTGATTTAATTGCCATGAGGGAGTATAGCAAAGGAGTGATAAGTCAATAGAAAAATATCTCTTTACTTTTTAGTTAATTATATAAATGTAAAGTTGTGGTCCATGATAAAAATTCATGTTCTTTCCTTATGTCTCCATTCATGCCATCAATACATGTGTATATCATTCTCACAATGATTTTATAAAGATGAAAAAATAAGTATACCAAAAATTGGTAGCACATATTGAAAAGGGGGCTGGATATGGAATCTTGAGTTTGAAGACTGGCTCTGTTATTAACCTTGATGTGGTAGGAATAGCAGCTGAACTAGTCCTTTAAGAGAATGGGGAGGTTGTTTGGTTTCCTTGCCTCTTAAGTAATAAGATGTCTACTGTTTGAAGAGTCTGTTTAAGAGGTTTTAGCAGAATTCCCACTGCTCTGTGTGATATCTTTCTGACCTAGCATTACCAATTGTCAAGGCAAATTCAAAGGCAGAAGACAGAAATATTTTATTTGATTTGCTGTAATCTTTTAAAATTGTATTATTAGTAAAATTTGTTTCTATTGCCTTTCATGGGTTACAAGTGTCTCCTTGCATTCTAATGCCAAATATGAATCAGATGAGTTAGTTCTGGACCAGAATATTAGGCAAGTCAGGTAATATATCCAGACCTCAGTTTCCTAATATACAAAATGAAATGGTTTGATTAAATGGCTTCTAATGTCACTTTCAACTCTCAACATATGATTCTATAATCCTCATAATAATGCTGTGTCTACAAATTTGTGTAGTCTTTTTTCATCTTTGTCCTTTCTCTTGATTTGCTATTGATTTTGACTTTCAGTCTAACTAGTCAATAGTCTAATTGCACTCAAATAACTGATCTTAACATGACAGCCATCTCAATATCCAGTCAGTTTCTATCTGCTAAGATGTAATCACTTTCATCTTTCATACTATTATTCGGTGCTCATTATGTCCAGAGACTCCTGACACTCTTCTTAAGAAAGTATTTCTATTATAGAGGCTTGCTAACATTCTATAAGTCTACAATCTTTTTCATACTTAAATCATATTCCAACACACTTTTCACTATTATGATCTGTGCCCATATTCAAATTAAAGTAACCAAGTATCACAATATGGCCTAGTTTGGATTAGAGCAGTTTTTAAATTTCTTTTGCTTGAATGACCCCTCTGGAAATCTGGAAAACCATATGGACACTTTCTGAAGATACTGTTTATAAAAAATTGAAAAAAATGTTAAAATACAATTTGAGGTTAAGTGAAACTGAAACAATTTTTCTCCATCTAAGTTCAAGGCGTTCCTGAAATCTATCTACCAGGATCTATAGACCCCAAGTTAAGAACTACTGCTTTAGAAGTTTTTGTTGTGTCCTCTGTTAAAAAGATCTTTGTTGGAAGCAAAGGGCCCCACATGTGCAAGAATGTTTGTGGCAGCCCTTTTTGTAGTGGCTAGAAACTGGAAACTGAAAGGATGCCCATCAACTGGAGAATGGCTGAACAAATTATGGTATATGAATGTTATGGAATATTATTGCTCTGTAAGAAACGACCAGCAGGATGATTTCAGAGAGGCCTGAAGAGACTTGCATGAACTGATGCTGAGTGAAGTGAGCAGAACCAGAAGTTCATTATACACGGCAACAATACTATGATGATCAATTCTGACGGACATGGCTCTCTTCAACAATGAAATGTTTCAAACCACTTTCAATTGTTCAGTGAAGAAAGCCATATACACCCAGAGAGAGGGATATGACTGTGGACCACAACATAACATTTTCATGCTCTCTATTGATGTTTTCTTGCATTTTGTTTCCTTTCTCAGATTTTTTTTCTTGTAGATCCGACTTTTCTTGCACAGCAAGATAACTGTAAAAATATGTATACACATATTCAGTTTGTCAAGTATTTTAACATAATTAACATGTAGTGGACTTCCTGCCATCTAGGGGAGGGGTGGGGGCTGGGGGGAAAATTTGTAACAAAAAGCTTTTTAAGGGTCAATGTTGAAAAATTACCCATACATATGTTTTGCAAATAAAAAGCTTTAATAAAAAAAAAGATCTTTAACAGATTTTGACACATTGTGCAATCCTTGTCATGGTAGTATCTCTAATCAATCAATACATATTTATTAAGCATTTATCATGTGCCCAGCACTGTGCTAAACCCTGGCATATAAAAAAGAAGCAAAAATCATTCCCTGTAATCTGGTCTCAGACACTTAACATTCCCTAGCTGTGTGACCCTGGGCAAGTCACTTAACCCCACTTGCCTCAGCAAAAAAAAAAAAAAAAGAAAGAAAAGAAAGAAAAGAAAAGAAAAAGAAAAAAAAATCAATCCCTGCCCTCAAAAATTATGGTCTGGTGGGACAGGCAACATGAAAACATGTATATACAGATCAGCTGTATACAGGATAATTAAGAAATAATGAACAGTGGGAAAACACTAGAATTAAAAAGCTCTAGGTAAGATTTCCTGTAGAAGTTAAGATTTTAGGAGGGACTTGAAGGAATCCAAGGAAGCTAGTAGATGAAGATGAGGAGGGAAAACATTCCAGGTATAAGAGACACATAAAAAATATCCAGAGTTGGGAAATGGAGTACTTGTTGGAGAAACTCCAAGGAAGCCTGTGTCACTAGGTTGAAGAGTAGAGGATAAAGAATAAGGTATAAGTAGATTGGGAAAGTAAAAGGAGCATCAGTTTATGAAGGTCTTTGAAGTCAAGTAGGAGAATTTATATTTGATCCTGGAGATGATAGGGAGTCACTGGAGTTTATTAAGTAGTGAAGTGAAATGCTCAGACCCGGTCTTTAGGAAAATCATTTTATCAGTTAAATGGAGGATTGGAGTGGGGAGAGACCTGAGGTAGCCAGATCTACTAACAAGTTATTTTAATAGTGTAAATACCAGGAGATTGAGTCTCTGTATTAGTAGATGTATATTAGAGTGAGTGGAAGTGTCAGAGGAGAGAAAGGGGCATATCCAAGAGATGTTTTTAGATTTATCATGAATCACCAAGAGTCCCATGAAATGCTGTTCCTTGTTCTTTTTGAGTATTCAATAAAACTAATTCTCCCCCAACTCTTTTGCTTCTCCAAAGAGAATCTGGGAGACATCTTTCCATTTATCTATGATATCCTTGTACTTTCTAATTTTATTTATAAGCAGAATATTAAAATTGATGTTTTAGTTCTTTCAATAATATAAAAATTTATTGTTTATTGATCAAATATCTCAAATTTAGAGTCCTAATAGTTCAAGAACCATCATAATGAGACATCTGGGTCAAACTTTCTGTGGGGAAAAGGTGAATATAAAACATAAGGCACAACAGTATTTATATATTTATTTATCCATTGGTGGTTTTTTCCTCATGTTACAACTGGAAAGAGTATTAAGTAACATCTCTTGGGTTTTTAATTTTTCTGGATCATGTATTCATCTGATGTTCTGGTAGAACGTATGGACTTCTCCGCATAATTTTTTTAATCTACAAAATAAAATGTAGAATTACAAAGAAAATCATTTATATGAAAATACAAATGTCAAAGTAAAAACAACAAATCCATGAAGCACAGATAAAGAAATCATGATCTAATATAATGTTATCAGTTTATTAATGGAAGAACTGAGACTTAAGGAAGGAAGTGACTTGCCTAAGATAATATAGGTAGTAAGTAGAATTGCTAATATTTGAATCATAGGGCCATAGTTCTAAGGCCATCTTGTTTAACTTCATTTTACAGATTAGGAAATTGAGATTCAGAGTGGTTAGGTGACTTATCCAATGTTACAAATATAGTAAGCATCAGAGATAGGCTTTTAATTCCCATCCTCTTCCTCTATAGCCAGTTCTTTTTCTACTGTATTACTACAGTTCCAGAGCCAGTGTCTTTTTCCATTATACCATTACATTCCTGGTATTTCCCGGCTTCATGTGTAGGATAACAGCTGTGTAGGGGTTAACTATGCTAGAAATACATCATAAATCAAAATGTTTACAAAAATATTTTTGGTTGATTAATAGGAAAAAGAATTTTAGTCAATCCCTTTGTGAAGAAAATTATCATTATCACTTCTTCTGTTTTGTAAATTACAGATTTTTTAATATCACTAGTCAAAATCCTTGACATAGATAGACTGCCTAACCAGAGGGAAAGAAAATAAATCCTATAACAAAAAGAATTTCATTTCCCTGGATCAATTTTCCATAGCCAATCTATAATCTCAAGTTGGCTGAGAAGTGGTTTCCTTCCATTCAATGTAGTGACAAAAAACTGAGAATGAAGGTGATTTCCTAAATCCATACAGACTGGCTATTATTATTGCTGTTGTTTAGTTATTTTCAGTCATGTCTAATTCTTCATGATACAATTAATAAAGATACTGAGATGATTTGCCACTTCCTTCTCTGGCTCATTTTATAGATGAGAAAACTGAGGCAAACAGGGTTAAATGACTTGCCCAAGCTCACAATCTGGTAATTGTCTGGGTCTGAATTTGAACTCAGCTCTTCCTGACTTCAGATCCAGCTCTCTATTGGAATTAAACAAATGAGGCATCCTCATTGGCCAATGTCTAAGTCAATGAATCTTAGAACCTTAAGACACAAAATTATAGAGAATCAACTGAGTAGTCCTTAGAGTTCTGAGCATAAAAACATACAATGTGACCTCAGGTTCCATCAGTGCAAAATTACCTGTGCCCATTCACCCAACACTCTCTTTAAAAACTCTCCAAAGTTCTAGATTGTTCATATCTAAAGTTTTCCCTTTAATTGATTGGTCAAGAACAGGTCCCATTTCAAGTCTCATTTGGTCATTCTTTGGCTCTGATTGGCTCAGAGTGAATATAAATAGCAATTGTTTCCATTTTTACTAAAAACCCTAAGGGTCTTCTCTTCCCAGATCTCTCTCTCTCTCTCTCTCTCTCTCTCTCTCTCTCTCTCTCTCTCTCTCTCTCTCTCTCTCTCTCTCTCTTCTCTCTCTCTCTCTTCTCTCTCTC